>OX422223.1:395349595-395697095 GCA_949130495.1 Sambucus nigra
TTTGTTATTGAACGGTATTGGATACACACTTGCATGTTTTTTCAAAATGTGTTTTTATAAAGTTGAACAAGCGAATTTATCATTAAGGTGTGTTGTGTAAACCAGTTGGGAAAACACTTATTTTAGATGCCCTGTGATTGAAGTCAATTTTTTTCTTTAGCTTCAAAGCATTAGCACAATCAGCATTTGACCCTTGCGCATGGCTACGGAACCATTTTAGCACCGGTAAAAATCATGCACGTGAAAAAAGTTAACCATGCGCAAGGCAAAGTAGATTTTTTCAAAATAGCTATAAATAGGTCCATTTCCCTCCTTTTTGAAAAAAACTCTGAAATCCTCATAAATATAAAACATCTCTGTGAGTATTTTCGACGTTGGGATCTTTTACTTTGCCTCTTTATTTCAACTTCACATGCTCCCTCCAAATTGAGAGAAAACTTTAATCTATACTTGATATATGTAATTGAGAGAAAATTGATTAATATCCACACTATACCACTTTAGTTCAAACTATTCTATACATGAATTGGAGATCTAACACTCCTAGAACTAAAATTGGAGGTGCTTTGTTCTATTAGAGAGATTGGAACACAGTGTAATTTCAAGGAGGAGAGTGTAATTCTTCGTTCACTTTATAGAGATTAAGATAGATTTCTTATATCAATGGGGGAAAGTATGAAGTTCATAGGTAAATACTTGTGAGTGCATAAATGAGAGGTACCTTCTTGCTTTGTATAACAATCTTTTCAAATTGAATAAGAAATTGGAGTATGTTGATGTTTTATACCCCTAGGTGGGGTTTTTTCTCCTCATAAATTCACTATGAATTTCTTTTGTGTGTTCAATATTATTTTGCACACTTACAAAACAGACTACACATAATCTCACATTAATCTAGATTAATTCATTAAAATTAACTTTATGTTTTTTAATCTAGTGAATTGTCCTAGTTTTCCCTAAATTGGATCATTGATTTGTTAATTCAGGCTTTGCATCACATCTCACGTAGCTAAAACACATGCAAGGTCAATTAAAATTGGAAGCAAAATTAAGGTCATATGTTGCAATCAAACATATTCACTCCCCTCTAAGTTTGTTTAGAGTTGAACACCTTTTAAAATACACACATCCTTAGTTGGTATTAGAGTGGTTGCTCTTGTTTGTATTCATGTTCTAATAGTTAGATTGTGCTTTTGTTATATTACATGTGCTTATAGTCTTTTAGGATTGTCCTTGTTCCTAGTTTGGGTGAAAGTTTTATTTGGAATTTTGGGATTTATTGTGTGTGAGGTTGCATTAATTTTTTATACGCATATATTTTGCATATCTTGATTTGTTCTTGTATATTTATTTTGAGAAAAATCCAAAAATATTTTGAGTTTATTTGTATTATGTGTGAGAGTGTGCTTTTATCCATATGTGAATTACTTATCTCATACTTTTGCATTTATATATTTTTGCACATATTTTGACTTATTTTTGTTACATGCATTAAAAATCTAAAAATATTATTACTTTATTGATTTTTTATTTGTTCTTAACCATGATAAATGTTAATGAATAAATTTTTTTAAGCAAAGAAAATTGGATAGTTTGATTTCCAAGTGTTTATGCGCTTCATGTAAATAATTTCTTACAAATACCATGAAAATCAATTTTGCATAATTTCTTATAGATGCCATGAAAATCAATTTTGTAAGAGTATTGCAGATTCTTAGCTTGTAAATCACTTATGTCGTATTATCACACTTTTTTAATATTTTATTAAGACTTTTCATGATGATTAAGCTTATATTCTTTCCTATTATAATAGTATGGCTTGATTGTTAAGTCTCCATCGTTCACTTTTGTGAGTTTGAGTTATACATACATACATACATATATATATATATATATATATATATATATAGAGAGAGAGAGAGAGAGAGAGATAGAGAGAGAGAGAGAGAGAGAGAGAGAGAGAGAGAGAGAGAGAGAGAGAGAGAGAAAGCGGCTCTCATACATATCAAGTATACATACGTGCTGGTGCAAACCTATTTTTTTTAAATATAAAAAAAATGGGTTGGGTTTTTTTATGTGGTATTTAAACATTTCAAGGGACCCATAAAAAAATAGATCAAAATAACTTTTTTTGCTATTTTAAAAAAATCGGTCAAACTTTCGCAGCTTTTAAAGTGCTTCTAAAGGCTCTTATAGTTTAACCGATTTTTTTTTAAAATAGTATAAAAAAATATTTTTAGTTGAGTTTTTTATATGGGTCCCCAGAAAAATTTAAACATCATATGAAAAAATTAAGTTGAAACATATTTTTAAACAAAATAGGTATGTATATTTCGTATGTATTGGAGCCTCTGCGTGTGTGTGTGTATGAGTTGAAAGGGAACCTTTTAATTCATTAATAAGGGCTACCATTAAAGTGATTACTCCCAATTTTAAATTTAATTATCATTGGGTAGGTGTTATCTAGGTGTGTCAAAAGACAATCAATGACAAAATCCAATATGTTGGAAAGAGCCACAAGCCAAGAGCTTAAAACGGCATTCAAACAAGATACGGATACATCTTTCCAAATGAAAATTGTTATCGTAGTTTGGAATTCAAAACAACATATTCTTGAGGAGGTTAAATGGTTATATACTACCACTTGATGAAATCTTGAAATGATATTGGTGTAATAATAAAATTAAGCATCATTTGTAATTTATTATGACCTAGTTATGTGTATTCATTTGATTTTGTAAACCATATTTGTCACGAATCATACCTTGATTAAAATAGAAAACTCCTTGAAATAATTTGATAAGAATTTTGATCCTTATATGTTGAATTGAATGTTTTCTTAATCAATACATTAATCAATATTTAAAGGAAATTAATTTGTCAAATTAAATTTATCATTTATTCCTAATCACTATCACACATTTTCATTTTAGAGTTGTCATATGTCTCTATGTATATATGCAAGTTTTGATTCATGTGTATTTGTCTCAAAATTGTGCTTTTCAAGTCGAAAGTGAATGATTTTTCATTCATTCATACCATATTATTTTGAGAGTTTGGGTTTTGGTTCACACTTAGTTTTGTCTTTAACTATGAATTTTAGTTCAAAGCGTTCGTACAACTAAAACATAGTTATATGCATGGCAACTGTTCATGCGGTTGAGATTTTCCTCATGAACATAATCCCATATTTTTCGACCTTATACGTTGTAACAACTGCCTTAGACATTTTACCTTTACATCATTATCTTTATTGACCGTAGGTGACATTTTGGTTGATATGTTTTTATCTTAGAACTTTATGTATGATATCTAGGGTTTCTTATTAGTTACCACTTTTTGAGATTTGTATGCCCTAGGTAGTTCGATTTTGTGATGAGATCTTGATAATCTATTAATTAAATTTATAAGTAATATGTTTGAGTTTGATCCTATCATGTTAGTATCTTCTTGTTTGACCTTAGACACACATTTGGTCGCTGTAGATTTTCATGTCCCCAATGACATTTTTTTGTTTATTTGGGCTTGCTTATGATACATCTTGTTTACTATCGTTTTTGAACTTATGTAACTTGAGGTCTTTGATTTTCAACTAATTTGCATGATTCTTTTTATACTTATTTTGGACATATACACTTCTTGTCATGGTTTCTCATGTTTTTTCATATGCTCCACGTCAATTCACATCTTTTCCCACATGCTTTCGTGATATCTTATTATGGTTATCCTACTTCAATCATGTTTCATATATTTCACATGCTTCATATGTTTTTCTTTGTCATGCTTTACATGATTCTCTTTGCATACATATCCTTTAGTAGAGTGTTAATTAATTTAGAAGGAGTATTAGTTATCTTTCATGGGAGACATATTTTTTTAAAGGGAGTTTGCATCTCTTTGTTTGAGATGTTACTTGTTTGTGGATATTTTGACCATATGGTACTTTTAGACTCCATGATACATATTTATTGTTGCTAGCATATGTTTCTTATGTGATTTAGTTCTTGATATCATTTAGTCATTTTTTACATATGCGATTTAGGAGGATTAGAGTTTTTCAATGTTATATCCATTGCGTTATTTTTGTTGAGACATTATTGTACTTCTCTTTGGTAATTTAGTATTTCTATTGGTTGTATGGATATTTGGATGAACCTTTTACTCCTTTGTCTATCTTGGAGTACTTTTGGATACTTGTTGTTACATTTTGGATGGATAATATGGATTTTTTCTGATTTTATCCATATCTTGATGCTTTTCATTGATATATCCATGTTTTCTTACAATATCATTATACTTATATTGTTTTATATCACATGTCCCATTTTGCGGATGATATAGTTTAGAAGACACTTCAAAGGAGGCCTTAGCGATGAGAGTACACATTTGGAGAAATGCTTTAGAATATAAGGGATTAAAAATGAGTTGAAATAAAACTAAATTTATGGAATGTAAATTTAATAATGAGGCGTTTTATGGCATTATGTTAATGATTGAAGAAAAAGTGATTAACCAAACCAATAAATTTCATTATTTAAGTTTAGTTATAAAAAGTAACGGGGACATTGATGAGGATGTTACGATTAGAATATCAACTGGTTGGATGATATGAAGACAAGCGAGTGGGATGTTATACGATAAGAGGATAACTAATAATTATCTCCTCGAGAATCAAAGACATCAAAGATCTTCTTCAAAATGTTCAATTTTCCATCAATCATTGTCCAAGAGAAGTGAACAATGTTGCTCTCATGTTATCTAGATGTGGTGCTTCTCAAATATGCTCATCCTTTTTCTTCAAATTTAAAAGATGTTCTTAGAGAAATTCAAATGGTTATTAGATTAGAATTTTCAAATCTTCTTATGTTTAGAAGTTTTATGTGTAGTACGCCTCCTTAAATTTCTGTCTATGTAAGCCACCTAAAGAGGGCTATTCTCTCTTTTATCAATAAATTTCTTCTTTTTAAAATAAATAAATAAATTAATTAATTAATTAAAAGGAAAAATTTATAGAACAGTTGTTAGGTCAGCGACCCTTTATGGAGTGGAATGTTGGGCTTTAAAGAAAAACATTAATAAAGTCTACATGTTAGTGAGATTAGGATGCTCTAATGTATGATAGGAATTACTATAAAGGACAAAATTAAAAACCATTATGTGAGAGAGAAGTTAGGAGTATCTCCCATTAGCGATAAATTAAAGGAAAGTAGACTTAGATGGTACGGACATGTGTTGCGTAGACCAGCAGATGAACCTATATTATGAGGAAATTATTTGAATTAAAGGGTAAAAAAAGAAGATGCCACCCTAAGCTATCGTGGGAGGAAATTATAAGGAAAGATCTTAAGGATTTAAACTTAAATGATAATATTACTTATAATAGATTAAAATGAAAAAGAAGAATCCATGTGGCCGACCCCATATGATGGGATTAAGGCAAGGAAGATGAGCATGATGATGATGTCTTGCTTTACATGTTTATTTGATTTATATATTTCATTTACTAGTTTATGTTCTGAGATTCATATGGTGATACCCGTGTATGTTGTTCATACTCATATTGACTCTCTTTGAGTATATCCCTTTTACAGCTTTGGTTTGTTTCACATGATTATCACGATTTTACTTTGCTAGTTTTACTTTTTCATGTTATTGTTGATTTATTATCATTGTTGATGTAAAAAATTAGATTACTCTAATAATTCAATCACAGATAAATAAATGAGACAAAATATTTTAAAGTGGTTCAGCCTTATATGAATGGCCTACATCCACTGTTATGTTATTGCTGAGTGTTTGGGAATTCTCGATTACAAGTACTATCAAGAAATTTCGGTCCCCTTGAATGAGGGTGATACAATGTATTTATAGCCTTTAGGCTGTACATGTGAAAAGGTAAACAATTAATGCCCTTTATGAGTATACGCTTGTATGATACGCATTCAATGAATAGTTGAACTGTTGATTATCTGGCAATCAATGCTGTAGCCGAGATGCATATCGGACCGCCTTAGTTGCTCGTCGTTCAGGAGTTCCTCGGAGAGTTGGAGTTCCTCGGAGTACACTTGTTGCTCGGAGCGAGTATGACTTGGTCGGGGTAATAAACTTCCTCATTGCTATTGTGCCACGTAGATTGACACGTATCTTCTTCTTATTCATCCACATCAGCATACTAATTTTGGTATCAACAGAAGCCCCCAATGTTTCATATTTCGAACTTTGAGGAGTATGGAACATTCTTTCTCGGTATATGGCAATATTAAATGATCTTCCTGGTTTTTTGGAACATTTCTCTGTATTTGAATTTCCTTCCAAATTCGCAGAATCCGCCTTTTTGCATTTTTATAAGCGCTTCGATCTTCGTGCACTTTTTGTCCTTTTAGCCGCCGGTAGCGTAATAGTTTCCTTTTTGTAATCATTTATTTCGCCGTTTCCCAAGGCAAAGTATTTAAACTTCATAGACAATATCACCGTCTTCTACCTTTTCCAATTTCTGCTTTCGAGTTTCCCATAGTCTTTCTTTCTCTTGTGCGTTCATCCTTGTTTTCATTCGTTGTCAACAGATCTCCCTTTTTCCTGTAAGATTTTCTTTCTTCTTCTTCATTTCTTTTATTCACCATGGTTTATATTATTGAATCTCTTGAGAAATTCCGTTTTGATTTCTCTATTCCATCTTGGGTAACTGTGGAGGATCTTTCTGAGCCTTCAAATTATTTTCGCTTGGCTGAGGGACATTGGTTCCCCAGCCTCTTTATTGCTGAATGTGGATTTTCTTTTCCACCAAACCCTTTGTGCTTAGATTTCTGTCAGTATTTCGATGTTGTTCCTGCAAAAATAGCCCCCAATACATGGAGAATAGTTAATGGGGTGCATAGGTTAAATCAAACTCATGGAACTCGTATAGGAATTCCTGAGATTATGTATTGTTATAGATGGGTTGTTCTAGACAATGTTTATTATCTAAAAACTAGATTTTTTAATAGGGCTTTAGTAGTCAATCTCCCTGATGCTAATAGGGATTATTTTGAACATGGGGTAGTTATCAAAAATTGGCAACATGCCCCTTTGGTTGGAGACGAAGTATATGAAGGTCCCAAATGCCCTCCATATGGCAATGGGATAGGTTATTTTCATTTTATTTTATTTCTGAAACTATGATTTCATTATGTTTGAATAAATGCGTGATTGACATTTCAATATGTATTTATTTGCAGTTGACAGCAAAAGAAAGATTCCAAAAGAATCAGAAGTTAATATCAAGCATTTGAAACATATCTGGAGTTTGCATCAGAAAGTTGCAGACAAGCACGTCAGGTCTGCTTTATACTTGTTGCAGTACATGAGCTATACATCATCCTTTACTGCTCGTCCTGTTGTCAGCATTAGTGAACCATTGTCAGCTTCTGAGGATTCTTCACCAGACTCTCATATTCCTTTGAGTCAGAAGATGGGCAAAAGAAGAGTTCCTGCCATCTTTGAGGAGACTTCCTCTGCTGGAGATGGAAAAAGAAACAAGAATGACGTCCCAAAGGGGACAAAGAAAGTAGGTGATGCCCCTTCTGTTGCTCCTCAGAAAGCTGCTGAGAAGCCCCCAGTGGCTCCTATTAAGAAGGATGCACTTGTGGAAGTGATCACCATTTCCCCAACCAAAAGCTCTTCTTTGGTTGAAACTGTTGAAGTGCCACCGAGGAAACTGAAGAAATCCTCCTCGGTCAGTTTTTCTGAAACCATTCCCCAGCTCCAAGCTAGTGGAGCTGGTGTTCCAACTATTATTCCCCCGAGTTCTGCAATGAGCTCGGTAAAGACTTGGACTATTCCTGAAGTTCAAGGAATATAGGAAAACATGTCTAGGGATATGCTGACATCCCTAGCTACTCGTCACATTGCTTCAGTAAGTTTCTCTTATCCTGAATTTTTCTTTCTTTCCATCAATACAAGTATCTCTGCAATGACTTATCATTATTTTCTTCTTTTTCCAGCTGGTGAGTTGCTTTAACACCATAGTGAAGAAAGATGAAGCGATCAAGGCTTCTAGCTCCTCGTCTGGAGTAGAGGATGCTTTACAGGGCTTGGCCCAATCTTTGAAGGATTCCCGTCAAAAATATGACGAGGATAGGGGTGAATGGGAGAAGAAGTTGGCTGCATCTGAGGCAGAGAAGGTGCAGTTGGGAAATAAAGTAAAAGACTTGGAGAGAGAGAATAAGAAATATGCCGAGAAGCTCACAAACTTTGGGGAGCTTGAAAATAAGTTAAAATCGGCTGAGGAAGAGCTAACCCTTCTACGAGAAGTAAATCGCCAGAAGGAGGAGGTGGAGGCCAAGTTGAAAGCCTCCGAGGATCTTCTATCCGAAAAGCTCTCCTCGGAGAAAATGAAAAGAAAAGTGGCTGTGAAAAAATCTTTTCGTACCGGTTGGGATAAAGGATGGGATAGGGGGGTAGCAACAATGATGACTCAGGTGCAGTATGGGAGTTTGAAATACTTCCGAGATGGTTGGGTTGCTGCCCTGGAAGAATTGAAGGTCAACGAGGATTCTGAGCTGTTTCAACAACATCTTCCTGGCCCCCCTCCTAGAATTGAAGATGAGGAAGAAGACGAAGCTGCATCCGAGGAATCTTCAATGACAGTGGGTGATCTAGTCCTTGCTTCACAACCCAATTAGACAGCCACCGAGGAGATTTTGTCTTTGCCTGATCCTCCTGAACAAGTCCCAACTTCTGCCAACCAACTCATTGTTCCCACCGAGCAACCAAGCTCCTCGTCCCAGCCTCCCAAGAAAGTCTTGGGAGACAAGGAAAAGGTGTGAAGTTATTCGGTATTGTCTTTCTATTTTTCTTCTTTTTTAAGTGTAACCAAGATCTTTGTAACTCTACACTATGATCTAATAAAATTTATTTTCTTCCATACGATTGTCTCTTTTCTATCTATACTCTGCCTTGATTTTCTTTTTGATGGTTACTTTTTCTTTTTCTATTAGTTTCTGGCCAGGATGGATTTGCTATCTGCTAATGATACAAAGCTGATGCAGCAATGTCATGAATATTATAAGGCTGGTCACACAGAATTGAGTGTATCAGAAATTGTCGATATCCTTGGTCGTGATGCCTCGGAGCAAGCAGTCGAAGCTTATCAGTACCTGAAGGGCTTACTTGACCGAGCTGTGGCCAATAATGTGGCTTACTATGAAATGATCGAGGATCTTCAATGTACTTTAGAAGACCTTCAAAATCAGTATAAGGAATCAACCGCCCTGTTGCATGAAGGATATGAGAAGAAATATCAACAGCTTTCTTCCGAGAAGGGCTACGAGAAGCTCATCGCTGGATATGATGTTAGGGAGAGAACCCTAAAAGGTGAAGTTGAAGCGTGTAGACAGATTGCCGAGCTGCTGGAGCAAGAGAATAACAATTTGCAGAAAGAGCTAGCACAGTATAAGTCTGCAGCCTCTTCTTCAACAGCTGTAATCCTAGTGACTGACGAGGGATTTTCATTTTTAGAGGTTGAGAATGCCAAATTAAGGCAAGAGTTGGACACCTTGAGAAGGTCGGGTACCTCTACTGCTATTCGGGGACGAGGAAGGGGTTCTCGTGGACGAGGAAGAGTTGCTCAGGATGTTGTCGAGGAACAAAGTACTCCACCTACTCGGGGTCGATCAAGAACTCTTCGTCGTACTGTTGAAGAAGCTCGTACTCAATCAACATTGGAAAACCAAGCATTCCAATTGATGGCAAAAAATCAAGCTTTATCTGAATTGTCCAAGAAAGTTAGAGAACTGGAACTAGAACTCTCTGCAAAGAAATCGGTGTTGGAGACTAATGAACTTTTCATCCAGAGTCTTCACAATAAGCTTGATAGGTTAACATTTCAATTCCACAAACAGCCCAGGGAGTTCTGGATGGCTGGATACAACGAGGCACTATTCCATTTAGATGCTCGTATCCAGAATGCTAATAATGAGGGCTACAAACAAGGCTGGCTGAATGCCTTATGTGTGTTGAAACTCAAACAGGGACATTATTTTTGGGACTACTATGATCCCGGATTGCTCGACTTGCCTGTGCCACCGTTCAATTTGGACATGGAATGGATCCCAGCTCGTGCCATTCCTCAGAGCTTAATTGCGAAGTATCTTGGTGACTACAGTTTACATTCTCAATTCGATGTATCTCGTCCCGAGCATCTATTGGACACGCCTTCAATAATGAATGTCAGAATGCTGAAGGATTTAAACTTCATTAATTCTCCTCAGTCTTTAAATGATCCGCCTGCTGGCGAGGAACCTGTATCGAAAGCTGAAGGGAAAAAACCAATAGAATAGGAATTTTTTATGTAACAATTAGTATACATATCCATGTAATTATCAATGTAACTTGTAATTTATTTTGAATTTTATGAAATATCTTCATTTTTGTTTGCAAATCTGTATTACTATTGTCTTGTACTTATCAAACACTTTATATTTGTGCTTGCATAACAATATTGTGTGGTTCATTGACCAACTTAGTAATAAAAAGTTACAAGTATCAGAAATGTTGCTCGATCACTTAATAATAAAGTAATGAGTATAAAAAGGTTGAAAATTATTCCAACCAACCAAGGTTGTAAAAATAAGCTTGTCGACCAATTATAGTTAGTGAGATTTTATCCCCGACTAACCATACTTGGTAACTTTTTGTCTTTTTCATAAAATGTGCCCGACCAACCAAGGTCGATGAATTTTCCTCGTCGACCAACTACGGTTAGTGGGTTTTTATCCCCGACCAACCATACTTGGTTCAGTTTGGAATATTTTATTCTTCGAGGAACTTTTGTATTTTCTGTGATAATCTTACTTCCCGACCAACATAAGTTGGCATTTGAGAGCATATCTTGTTTCCTAATCAACCGAGATTGGCCTTTTTAGGAGTCTCGTGTTCTCGCTCTTTTACCAACCGGAGTTGGTCTGAGTTCGAACTATCGTGTTCTCGCTCTTTTACCAATCGGAGTTGGTCTGAGTTCGAACTATCATGTCCACTAACTCTTTTACCAACCGGAGTTGGTCTGAGCTAATGTACGCCTCCTAACCAAAGGAGTATGGGGTGTTCTCTCCCTTTTACCAACCGGAGTTGGTCTGGGTTCGAACTGTCGTGTTCTCTCTCTTTTACCAACTGGAGTTGGTCTGAGTTCGAACTATCATGTACACTAACTCTTTTACCAACCGAAGTTGGTCTGAGCTAGTGTACGCCTCCTAAACAAAGGAGTATATTTTGTTCTCGCCCTTTTACCAACCGGAGTTGATCTGGGTTTGAACTATCGGTGTTGATTTTATTGCTGAACAGCGTAGTGTTGCACACTAGTATTCCACGAAAAACTTTCAATAAAAGAAAGAAGATGGCAAAATATCATCGTTTTATTCATATTGATGGAACTGCTTTACATTTTACACACTGATAATACTTGCGTAGGTGTTCAGCATTCCATGCATTCTTAAACTCCTCTCCTTCTAGAGTTGCTATGCGGTAAGTTCCTGGTCGAACAACTTCTGTAACTCGGTAAGGTCCATGCCAGTTTGCTTCCAATTTATTGTGCTTCTGAATGACCTTCTTTAGCACGTAATCTCCTTCTTTTAAGTCATATTTCTTCACCCTATTGTTGTATAACAGAGCTGTTCGTTGTTGGTAAGCAGCATTCCTAATGGCTGCCTCTTCTCTAACCTCCTCGAGCATATTCAAATCCAATCTTCTCATTAAGTCGCTGACTGGGGAATTGAAATTCAGCACTCTGTGTGTTGGAAGACCCAACTCGGCAGGTATTATAGCCTCACTTCCAAATGCCAGCATATATGGTGATTCCCCAGTTGCTGCTCGGGGAGTTGTTCGGTAAGCCCACAATACTGACTGTAGCTCATTAATCTAATTAGCCTTAGCCTCACTTGGCCTCTTCTTCAAACCATTTAGTAATGTTCTATTCGTCACTTTAGTCTGTCCATTGCTTTGAGGATGGCCTGGTGCT
This sequence comes from Sambucus nigra, assembly GCA_949130495.1. Taxonomy (NCBI): domain Eukaryota; kingdom Viridiplantae; phylum Streptophyta; class Magnoliopsida; order Dipsacales; family Adoxaceae; genus Sambucus; species Sambucus nigra. The sequence goes on from OX422223.1 coordinate 395,361,585, forward strand.
GAATGAATCTTCAAAATGTTTGACTGATGACAATAGGCGGGGAACTCCTCGTTATCGAATTGTGTTCCATGGTCTGTGATGAAAGCATGAGGGAGACCATATCAACAGATTATGTTCTTCCAAACGAACTGATATACCTTCTCGTATGTCATATCAATAAGTGGCTCAGCTTCTACCCACTTAGTAAAATAATCCACTGCGACGACCAGGTACTTGAATCTTCCTCGGGTCGTTGGCAGCGGTCCAACCAAATCCATTCCCCACATAGCAAATGGCCAAGGGGAAGTTATGGGTGTCAACAGTGCTTGTGGAGTACGTCGGATGGAAGAAAAACGTTGGCATTTATCACATCTTTTGGCATAGGCTATACAATCAGCCCTCATCGTTGGCCAGTAGTACCCCTGCATCATCACCCTTTGCAAAAGAGTCCGACCTGCTACATGGGCTCCACAAGACCCTTCATGGATCTCTTCAATCAATTCTTTCACCTCGGAGGGATGTACACATCTTTTCAAACTGCCATAATTCCTCGTTTATACAAAACACCATTAGTTAGTACATACCGAGCAGCTTTAAACTTCAATTTCTTTACAGAGAGCTTATCCTCCGGTAATTCTCCCTCCTCAATATATGCCCTGATGGGATCCATCCAAGATGGTCCTAAATCAAGGGTAATAACATTCATCGTCAAGTCTTCATCTATGCTTTGACTTTTTAATACTTCAATTGGTATCGTTCTTCGCAGCTCGGTACGAGTAGCTGATGCTAGTCGAGCCAGTGCGTCTGCTTGTGCATTTTCCATTCTTGGTATTCTGATCAACTGAATGGCTTCAAATTCTACCAACAAATCCATCACCTTTGCATGATACTTGACCATTAATTCTCCTTTAACTGCATATGTTCCCATCATCTGATTCACAATTAATTGAGAATCACTGAATACCATCACTTATTGTGCTTCCATAATCTTTGCTAAATTAAGACCATCTATCATGGCCTCATACTCAGCCTCATTATTGGAGGCTTTGAATTGGAATCGCAGGGAATATTCCATGTCAATCTCGTCTGGGGTTTTCAAAACAATCCCTGCTCCACAACCTGTTGTGCAAGATGACCCATCTACATACAATCTCCATGTAGGTAATTCGTCTTCAAATTTCTTATCTGACAGAGTTCCTCGGTGAAATATCTGTTGTTTTCTTTTATCCTCCCCTGGTAATTTTCGCTCCTCGTCGACCATCTCTTCTCACCCTTTTACCAACCGGAGTTGGTGTGGGTTTGAATTTGATGATCTTTCTACATCCACAAGCCCTTTTACCAACCGGAGTTGGTCTGGACTTATGTCTGTTAATCCTGTAACATCCACAGGTTGGTCAGCGAGAAACTTTTGTTCCTCGGGGGTATCAGGATATGTAAACTCTGCTATAAAGTCTGCTACAGCCTGCCCTTTTAATGATGATCTGGGTTCATACACAATATCATATTCACCGAGCTCTATTGCCCAGTACATCAGTCTCCCTGATTTTTCTGGCTTATGAAGGGCTTGTCTCAATGGCATGTCGGTATAAACGACGATGGTATGGGCCTGGAAATATGGCCTCATTCTTCTACTTGCCTCAATTAATGCCAATGCCAATTTTTCCAGCTTTGGGTACCTGATCTCTGCACCTCGGAAAGCCTTACTTGTGTAATAAATTGGCTTCTGGACTCCATTCTCCATTCTGATTAATGCCGAGCTGACTGCATTCTCTGATACTGCCAGGTACAAGTACAACTTTTCTCCCATTACTGGACTGGACAACAGTGGAGGTGCTCCCAAATATTTCTTCAAGTCTTGAAAGGCTTTTTCACATTCATCATTCCACTCGAAAGTTTTTCGAAGTGTTTTGAAGAATGGGAGGCAATTATTAGTTGCTCGGGATACAAATCTGTTGAGCGCTGCAACTCGTCCTGTAAGACTCTGCACCTCTTTCTTCGTCGTTGGAGATCGCAACCCTAAAAGAGCTTTGATCTTTTCTAGATTCGCCTCAATGCCTCGTTGGTTGACGATGTACCCGAGGAACATTCCTTCTCGTACTCCAAATGTGCACTTCGTCGGGTTGAGATTCATTTGGTATTTATCCAGTTGATCAAAGGTCTGACCTAAGTCAACTAGATGATCAGCAGCTTTATTGCTCTTTGTTAGCATATCATCGACATAAACTTCCATATTGCAACTGATTTGTTCGGTAAAAACCTTGTTCATCAGCCGCTGGTATGTCGCTCCTGCATTTTTCAAACCGAAAGGCATAACATTATAGCAATAAGTTCCCTTAGGGGTAATAAAAGAAGTACTTTCCCTGTCTTCAGGTTTCATTTTGATCTGGTTGTAGCCAGAGTAAGCATCCATGAAGCTGAGCAGCTCGTGTCCTGAGGTGGCGTCCACTAGTTGATCAATTCTGGGCAATGTAAAGTGATCCTTTGGGCATGCCTTGTTGAGATCGGTGAAATCAACACACATTCTCCATTTATTATTTTTCTTCTTTACCATCACCACGTTTGCTAACCAGTCTGGATATTTCACATCTTCAATAAATTGGGCTTTCTGGAGCTTGTCGACCTCCTCTTGTATAGCTTGATTCTTCTCGGGACTAAATACTCTTCTTCTCTGCTTTAGAGGTTTGATCTCCTTATTTACATTGAGCTCATGACATAAGAAGTTTGGATCTATTCCTGGCATGTCCTCATGACTCCATGCAAAAGTTTTCTTCCTGTTTCTCAAGAAAGTTATCAACTCCTGTTTTATTGAAACATTCAACGACGAACCTATCTGGGTTACTCGTTCAGGGTGCTCGTCGTCCAGAATAACATTTTCTGTAGATTCCACCACCTGTCCTTTTACAAGTTGGGATTCATCTCTGGGATCAAGTGTTTCAATTTCTGTACCTTCCTCCACCTGGTAGGTAGTAGTCTTTTTCCTTGACTCTTCAAGCTCCTCTTGCTCGGCAGATGAATAATAGCATTCCCGAGCTACTTTTTGATCACCTTTCACAACTCCTACTCCGAAATTTGTTGGGAATTTTAAGCACTGATGTACTGTAGATGGGACTGCTTTGAACTTCTTCAAACTAACTCTTCCCATGATGATGTTGTAAGTTGACTGCACATTCTTATCCATCACAAAGAAGCGTATTCTCTCTGTTCGACAAGCAGGCCAAGTTCCAATGAATATATCCAACTTGATCGTCCCAAGTGGAAAAACTTTCTCGCCAGCAAAACCCAGGAGAGGTCTGTGATAAGGTTCCAATTAAGATAATTTCAAATTTAAACTGTCAAAGCATGAGTAGTACATGATGTCCGCCGAACTACCATTATCTACCAAAACCCTTGAAATCACTACTTCTTTCATCCTCATTTTGATCACCAAAGGGTCGTCGTGAGGGTAAAGAACACCTGCCAGGTCATTTTTTGAAAAGCCAATGACCAGTTTCTCTTTGTTTATCTTCCTCGGGCGATCCTCCTCAGCCAAATTTATTCGCTGAATATATGAACAAGCTTGAGCCTCTCCAAGGTAAGCCTTTCTTTCTGCAGTAATGTCTCCTCCTCCTACATCTCCTCCTGTAATGACATTACAATCAAATGACCCAAAACGTATGGAAAATACCTCTCGTTCTGGCTGCCTTGGTTTCTTGGAAAGATCGGGGTCATCATCTGGATCATCTTCATGGTTTCTCTTCTTTTTCTCCTCTGATCGACGAGGAGATCTAGACCTCTCTCTAGTTCGGTCATTATTTCTTCTTTCACCTCCCCGATCAACATACTTTGCTAGCTTTCCTCTTCGGATGAGTGTTTCAATCTCGTTTAGAAGAGCTATGCAATTTTTGGTCATATGACCATGATCCTTATGGAACTCGCAATATTTCTCCCTATTCCTCGTATCAGGGTCTGACCTCAGTTTCTTCGGCCACTTTACCTCCTCGCTATTCTTGATTTCTTCCAAGACATGATTAATACCCATTTTCAAAGGAGTATAATTATCGATTTTTTCAGAACTTCCCATGACGACCTATTATTCTTGGAATGCTTGTCACTGCCATTGCCCTTATGCTATTTTTTCTTAGATTTGTCGACTTCCACCTTGGTCTCTTTATCCATATTCTTCTTCGCAGCCATAGCCTCCTCGGCATTCATGATTTTGGCCGCTTTTGCCATCAACTCTGACATAGTTGTAGGTGGATATTTGGACAAAGTGTAATACAACTTGTTAGGCAACAACCCACTCATCAAGGCGGTGATTGCTGTCTTTTCTTCATAATCTATGACTTCCAGTTTCTCGTTATTGAAACGAGTTATGTAATCTCTAGTACTTTCACCAGATTTTTGTCTAACACTTAATAAGTGTGCTACTCGTTTTACTGGCTTTGCTCCAAAATAGAAATTACTAATGAACAACTCAGCCAACTGAAAGAAAGTTGAAATTTTACCTCTAGGAAGATTGTTATACCATATCTGGGCAGATCCAGTAAGAGTTCCTGAGAATGCTCTGCATCTCATCTCGTCGGGGATAACATAGATGTCGGCAGCAGCTTGATATTGCTCTATGTGAAGAACAGTATCTGTCTTTCCATCATATTTGGGAGTCACCACGGGTGCTTTAAATTTTGACGGTGTAGGAAAATCCACAATGGCCTTTACGAAAGGTGTCCCTTGAACAAAAGTTCGTTGTAGGGGGTTCCTCGCCTTAGCCATTTCTCCCAATCTATCCTCCAACCGCTGAATGGAACCTTTCCACGCATCATTTCCATCCTCGGGCCTATTAGTTCGGGCAATTGATTGTTCTGAAGTGGCCTCCTGAGATCTATCTTGACGAGCAGCTGGTCGCGATTGTGCTGATCCTTCTCTTATATCTGATGGTTATCGAAAATTCCTCGACATGGCTTTAGGTGGACTCTTATTCCTCCTAGGGCCTAATCGACTGAAAGGAGACACCCTGCTCAGTCTTTCCAAGGCACTGGTCCTCTCTGGAGAGAGAGTAATACGTTGCTCAGTATCTGTGGCCCGTATCGATGAAGTTTGCCCAGGTTGATAAGAGAAATCATCAGATTCCTCATTACGATACGTCTCTGTACGCCTGGATCGTGAAGAAAGTAAATTGGTTTGCCTCTGACCACTTCGCTATCCCGAATGTGCAGGTGCCACACCATGAAGGGTTTGTATGAGTTGCAACATTGTTTCTTGCATGGCGGTTTGTCCTTGAGCCAGATTTGTCATAATTCCAGCCAGATCTGGAGGTGCAGAAGAATTTGGAAGATTTCCAGCATTTCCAGCATTTCGATTGCTGGATTCCGGATTATCTGCCATTGATGATGAATGATTTTTGGTGAAAAATGATAATAACAATCGTTCCCACAGACGACGCCAATCTGTTGATGTAAAAAATTAGATTACTCTAATAATTCAATCACAGATAAATAAATGAGACAAAATCTTTTAAAGTGGTTCAGCCTTATATGAATGGCCTACGTCCACTGTTATGTTATTGCTGAGTGTTTGGAAATTCTCGATTACAAGTACTATCAAGAAATTTCGGTCCCCTTGAATGAGGGTGATACAATGTATTTATAGCCTTTAGGCTGTACATGTGAAAAGGTAAACAATTAATGCCCTTTATGAGTATACGCTTGTATGATACGCATTCAATGAATAGTTGAACTGTTGATTATCTGGAAATCAATGCTGTAGCCGAGATGCAGATCGGACCACCTTAGTTGCTCGTTGTTCAGGAGTTCCTCGGAGAGTTGGAGTTCCTCGGAGTACACTTGTTGCTCGGAGCGAGTATGACTTGGTGGGGGGAATAAACTTCCTCATTGCTATTGTGCCACGTAGATTGACACGTGTCTTCTTATTATTCGTCCACAACAGCATACTAATTTTGGTATCAACAATCATGTATACCCTTTATCTATGTCTTCTTACTTCTCCTTGACCTTTTCATATCAAAAAGGGGGAGAAACATATAAGATATGGGAAATTCCATGTTTTTTGCTTTAGGGGAAGAAAATTTTATTTATAGGTTTATAGGGGAGAAACATTGTTTGTTATGAGATATTTCATTATTTGTGATGAGATGTTTTATGAAGGGTCACATTCTTGTTAACTTGTTCATATTAAATGATCTTACCATATCTCACATGCTTTAAACATGATTTATATAATCTATATCTCATTGATTTTTTAGAGGATTATCAAAGCATTGGGAGTTACTCTTTGTGCATGTTGTTACTTGTGTGATTTTGTTTTGTAATTTCATATGGTTTCAGGTATATACATGTTCATCCAGCTCATACCCACCATTTTAGACTCACACTTTTGGACTTTATGTGTATTACTTCTGGCTACTCTCATTATATTCGTAATGTTGAGTGGGTTTGGTAGGAGTAATCAATGCATTTTTGGGTTTGGGGGGTATGCCACGGAATAACCAAATGGGGAGATATAAAATTTAAGCATTTGTATCATATAAAAGTCAACTAAATTTCATGTCAAAGCTTTGAATCGTTTAGTCATTTGAGCTACAAAGGCTCCAATCATTGGTGAGATGTTTGAGTACGCCGAGGCTCGTTCATTTAGACTACATGGACTTTCTGACTTTGAATATCAATCAAGCCTTTCTAAAAAACAAGTCTTCCTTTGTCGCGTATCGAAGATGTATACCTTTGTTAGTTTTGTGATTGAATGTTATAGGCTACACACACTTGCAAATTTTTTAAAATGTGTTTTTAAAAGGCTGCACAAGTGTATTTATCCAATAGATGTGTTGTGTAAACCAATTTAGAAAAGACTAATTTTAGATGTGATGTTTGAAGTCTGTTTTTTCCCTTAACTCCAAACCGTTCACACGATCCATTTTGGACCGGTGTGTATGACACCGTATGCACGGTTACAATTTAAACCATGTGCACAACTACGCACCATTTCAATATGGCTACAAGTGCATGATAAAAGTTAACAGCTCATACGGCGGAGCAGATTTTTTCAAAATTACTATCAATAAGTACATTTCACTCTCTTTTCAAAAAATTCTAAAATACTCATTACTATAAAACATATATAAGAGTATTTTTTATATTGAGAGCTTTTACTTTGCCTCTCTATTTTCTCACTTATTCCCTACAAATTGAGAGAAGATTTAGATCTATACTAGACATATGTCTTTGCGAGATAATTGAGAGTAATTTGATTCAGACCCACACTGTCCAAGTTAAATCTAAGCTATTTTACACTTTAATTGGAGATTTAACACTCCTAGATCTAAATTTGGAGGTGCTTTGTTATATTCGAGAGATTGGATCATATAGCTTGATTCCAAGGAGGAGAATGTACTTCATCTCTCACTTTATGGATCTTAAGGTAGACTTTTTATGTCAATGGGGAAAATATAAATTTCATAGGTAACTACTCGTGAGTGCATAAGTGAGAGGTACCTTCTTTCTTTCTATAAAACTATTTTAAAGTTGAGTAAGAAATTGGAGCACGTCAATATTTTTTACCCTTAGGTGGTTATTTTTCTCCATAAATCCATCTTATGAATTTAATTTCTGTGTTGGATGTTATTTTTTACACTTACATCACACACTAGACTTAGATATCACATATATCTAGATTAATTCATTAAAATTGACTTTAGGTTTTTAAATTTAGTGAATTGTCCTGGTTTTGTCTAAATGTGATCATTGATTTGTTAATCTAAGCTTTGTATCAGTTCTCCTAGTTATAACATGTTCTAGGTTAATTAAAATTGGAAGGAAAATTAAAATTGTCAAAAAATTGGTCATATCTTGTAATCAAAACCTATTCACCTCTTAGGTTTGTTTAGAGTTGAACACTTTTTTAAGTACACACATCCCCATTCATGGAGTATTCGAATAAAGTAATTGAAAGATGAGAAATCTATCTAGTTAAAGGTGGGTGGTTTAAGATCCCAGTGAGAAATATCACTTCAGAAGGGAACTAGGATGCTCGAAAAGTTTTATTTTTTATTGTTGTTAAGAAAGTTAATTATCACATTTTTAATTTGATATTAATTTCGTTTTCAATTTATGATTCTCAAACTTCAAAATGGTTTCAGCATACATTTCACTTGTTTCTATCTTAAAGGAGACAAGTTAACTAGCATGAACTATATTTATTGGAAAAGAAACTTAGATATTGTTTTAACTGCTTGAGGACTGTAAGTTTATTTTAATTAAACCATGTCATGTCATGATAACAAGGAGGCATCCAATGAGGTTTCCCGAGCTTACTAGAATTGAAAAGGGGTTGATAAAATAGCTTATTAATACATATTAACCTTTATGACTAATGTGCTACAACACAAGCATCAACATATATCAAGTGATTATGAACCTCAAGTATATGTTTGAGGATCACTTATGTGTTTCAAGGCTGGATTCTACGGCAAGGGTGGTTAACATCAAGATGATAAATGGTACTCCAGTAAGAGATCATACTCTAAAGATGATGTACATTTTAATAGAACTGACAGTTCTTGGATCTAAAATCAATGGGTAAACCTAATATTAATTTTGTGCTCCAATCACTGCCGGAGTCCTTTAAAAGGTTTTGCCTAAACTAATCTATAAAAAAACTTTATTACTCTCTGGCACAACATCTTAAATAACTCCAACTTGTGGAGAATATCATAAAGCATCAGGGTGTTATTTAGGTTAGTGAGAAAGGCCCATCTTCTTCTATCTCGAATAGTAAGATGGAGAAGAAGAAGAAGAAGAAGAAGAAGAAGAAGAAGAAGAAGAAGAAGAAGAAGAAGAAGAAGAAGAAGAAGAAGAAGAAGAAGAAGAAGAAGAAGAAGTCTTAAGCATAACCTATGGTTATTAAAATTATTTTTAAGCCTTAGGTATTTAGTAAGAAGCCAAATGGAAATTGTTATGTCATTAAGCAATCAAGACGTTTGAAGAAGGAGTAACTGGTATTATTAGCAAAGAAGAATGGACATGTTAATTTTGCCTTGGTCATTAATACATGTTATGTGCTGAAATCTAATGGTACTTAGTGTGCAGATTTAGGAGTCACTAATCACATTTACAATTCTTGGTAGGGGCTCCAGGTAACTAAGAATCTCAATGAATGAGAAAACGGTATTAATAATAGCAAAATTTAGTTGAAGAAAATAAGTTAGTATTGGTAGACTGTTTTCATGCTCCTAATATTGGAAGAAAATTTATTTATATTTCTAAGCTAGTTTTGAATGGATATTTATTTTATTTTAGTAAATGTTTTTTTTATCAAAAATGGAAAATCTCTCATCTGTCCTGATGCATTGGAAAATGATATTTATATTATAAGCCATGTCTCACCATTACTGCTAAATACTAAAATGAGTAACTTATATGGATATAACCTAAAGCGAAAGAAACCTTCTAATTTGAGCCAGTCATATCTTTAGCACTTACTCTTAAGTCAAATTAATCTAAAAATAATCCAAAGACTCGTTTAGAATAGACGATTAAGTTCACTGGAAGTGGAGGCACTTCCAACCTGTGAATCCTATTTAGAAGGTAAAATGACCAAGTGGCCCTTCATGTCCAAATGCTATAAAGCCAATGTTGTGGCCCTAAAAAAACTAAACAAGAGGTGGTTACGAGTAATTCATCACTTTCATTGAGTATTACTTGAGGTTTTGGTATATTTACCTAATACATCACAAGTCTAAAGCCTTTAATAAGGTTAAAGTGTACAATATTGAGTTGGACTATAGGTATGGTAAACTAATCCAAACTCTATGATCTAATCATAGAGGAGGGAACCTCTTGGAATAGCTTAGGGATCACTTATCATAGGTGGGGCTTACATCCCAATTGTCTACACCAGGCACTCCAAAAAAAATGGTGTACCGAAAGGATGGTTGAGGAATCTTTTGGACATGGTTAGATCCATGATGAGTAATTCGGATCTGCTGGTACAGTTTTTTTTGGGGGGGGGGGGGGGGGGGGGGGTCACTATAGATGGCCACATATTTACTGAACTTAGATTCTTTTAAATCAGTATCAACTACTCCCACAAAACTCTAGAGTGGGCGCAAGCCTAGTCTAGAACATGTTCCGATATAGGGTTCACCATCATATGTGTTGGGGAAAGAGATGGGGAAGCTAGAATCAAGGAAGGGTGTATCTCTCTTTGTGTGCTACCCAAAATGAACCGAGGGTGGTAAATTATATAATCCTAAGGATGAGAGAGTATTTGTTAGCACAAATGTTTGGTACTTAAAGGAAGATTATATGATAGAACGCAAACCAAAGACCAAGATTATCTTACAAGAGCTAAGAGGTAAAGACCAAGTAGTTTCTTTTAGACGACCCATATAGCATGGAATACAACATGATATCGATAAAACACTACCTAGTAGTAGTGGAATTATTATCGATGATTAGGATACACATGTCACTTATACTTGGATACAAATGAGGGAGTCAAGAATCAGACTGATAGGTTAGTGTATTTCGGTGAACACGAATCGGATCCCAGGATCTACAATGAGTCAATCTAAGAGAAGGACTTCGAGCTTTGGATAAAGGTTATGAATACCGAGATGGATTCGATGTGTTTGAATCAGGTTTGGGATCTTGTACACTTGATAGATGGGATAAAACCCATCCAATGCAAGTAGATCTACGAGAAGAAAAGAGGGGTGGATAAGAAGGTGCAAACCTTCAAGGCAAGGCTTATTGAGAAACATTTTACTCAGAAAGAGGGGATCGACTATGAGGAAACCTTTGAGTCGGTATCCATGCTAAAGTCTATCAGAAGTTTTTATTCACTATGTCTCATCTCAATCTCGACGAGTGCATCTACATGATGCAACTTGAGAAATTCAAAGGAAAGTAAAGTGTGCAAACCTAAAAGATCCATTTATGTACATAAGCAAGCATCGAGGTCTTGGAATATCCAGTTTGTTTAGTCAATCAAATCGTATGTTTTGATCAATGCCTGAATAAAACTTGTGTGTATAAGAATCATTGCATAAACTTGGTGGTATTTTTAGTACTATACATGGATTATATTATCCTAATCGGGAATGATATGTCTATATTCTCTAGTATTAGAGTGCAGTTGTCTACTTCATTTGATATGAAGGATTTAGGAGAATTTAGTCACATCCTTGTGATCACGCATATGTACTCACAAGGTTTAGCATGCATGATTTCAAGAAAGGGTTTATACCTTTTAGGCATGGAATTTCTTTATGTATAGATCAGTCTCCTAAGACACTTGATCATGGGGAAAGGATGAGGAATATATCTTATGATTCAGCAGTGGGAAGCCTTATGTATGTTATTTTCTGTAGAAGCCCAGCTATTTACTTTGTCGTTTGCATGGTTAGAAGATTTCATACTAACCCGATGAGGAGCACTGGACTAGAGTAAAGCATATTCTCAAGTATCTAAAAAGAACTTGAGATTATGTGTTGGCTTACTAAGAGGATAGTCTGGACTTGAATTTTCAATCGGATATAGATTTAGGGAAGTTGACCTCAGAATATGTGTATACCCTAGGAGGTGGAGCCATAATTTGGAGGAGTCTCAAGAAATCATGTATTACTGATTTGACCATGGAAGATGAATATGTTGCCTCTTTGAAGGCAGCAAAGCAGGTTGTTTGGCTCTGAAACTTTCTAAGAGACCTAGGCGTGGTTCATTAAGTGAAGTTGGCTATTACACTTTATTGTGACAATAGTGATGCGGTTGAAAATTCAAAATTATTAAGGACTCATTAAAGAGAAAAGTGCATGGAGCACAAGCATTACCTTATACGGGAGATCGTGATGAGAGGCGACATCATTGTGACCAAGATTGCATCGTATGACAACTTGATGTATCTGTTTACAAAAAATTTATTGTCTAAGAATTTTTTTAGTCTGATGAGGTAACATGAGTGAAATTCATAAGCATGTGTCTTTGTTATTAAGTGAGAAATTTTGGGGTTTTATTCTTAAAACAATGTAATGACATTATTTTATTTTAATAATATTGTGTCTAGTTCATTTGAAATGGAAATCATGTTTGTGAGAATGACTTATATTTATTCTTCAAATATATTGTATGTAATGATGGTAATTTTCACCTAGTGGGATTTTTGGTGAGTTAGTTATGGCCTGATCATAGGAGATTATAATTCTAGTTATAGTACAATTGAACAGTTCACATCCTTAGATTAGGAGTTGATATCCTATCGATAAAGATGCAAGTGCAATCCAAGTAGTTTATCTCAAACTACGAGAACTTGGCTGATGGTTTGGGAACTTATTTGTTAGTTAAAATAGGATTGTGATTTGTATATTCAGGAATGTATTGAACATGACCACTCGTGAGATTCAAGTGTAGGTGCTGACTTGTTTAGACTTGGGCAATCTCACAACATTTTCAAAGGGTGCATTGACTCTTAATCCCAAGGATTATGAGGATTAGAATTCTTGTGCAATTTTTTCTTTGACTGCCACGAGAAAGGTTCAATTTCATTGTATCTCAATCTCTATAGATTGGGAAATAATTGTTTAAGTAGGCCTCACATCATAATTGAGAGTAAATCGTTTCCAAGAAAGATCTTGGATCGTAATACCCCCTTGATAGACTTATAAGTATTGATTCCACCAGTAAACTTGATCAGTGGATTATTTTATATTACGGGGAGTACCAAATAAGTTGAAAAAGATCAACACTATGTTTTTAACAAAGTTAAAAGGATAATGTTCAAAATTCATAACATCTTTTTGAAGAAACTCTTAATGTGTATAAAATAGTTAACATAAGATGTGTTGGATCAAGAAACACTTAAAGAGACTTAAAAATTGAAATTCTTGGTTTAAAAAAATAATATCAATAGTTAGATTATACGAAACCAAAACTAAACAAAGAAGAAAATAAGTCTAAGGATATATAGAGTACGCCCAACAAAATATTTAATATGGTTTACCCATAAACATGGGGATACATCCATGGCTCCTTCTACGAAGTAAAAAAAATACACTAAATAAAGAATCGGGTTACCAATACAAACATGAAACGAATCAAATGAAAAATAAAATTACCTAAACAAAGCAACAACTCATAGGTTCCTTTTCTGACCTTCAAGTATGATGTACCATTATTCTAGCAAGCTTTATATCGACTAGAAATCCAATCCTCCGGTATCGACCAAAATGGCAATGTGTTTATGTGTGAAAAAGTGTTTGTGAAATGGTGACTTTAATATATATGTACATGCAAGTCACTCACACACTGACTAAAGAGTACAACAACTCCTAAAAAATTTCAACAGTCTTCGAAATGTAAGATTCTAAGAAATCTAAGCCAAAAATTTTCCAAAACTTTATGTATTGTTTAGATCTCAGAGTTTAACAAAAATTAGATTTAAAATGAATATTTTCACAAGAAAATATTTCTAAAATAAGTTCTTAATATTTTCAACATCTAAACACTCACAATATTTTGATTTATTCTATTTTAAGAGAAAATTTATGGATATTTAAAATAAATACACATGCAACACAAGATACATTCGAAATATCAGTAAAATAGCAAATATTTAATACAAGCAATGTGCAATTGATATTTTAACGAGAAAACCCTAACAGCGTGTGAAGAAATGTTTCTCTATTTTTTAAACCATGATTTTATTGGAAAAGTAAAGTTATAAAACTTAAGAATGGGTTGATATTAGAAAAAAAAAACCTTGGGAGATTTGTGTAAACTCAGAATGCATAAACACTCACAAATCCCCTCTGAATCCTCATGTCTCCACCACACTCATTTTATTTCATAAAGAAACCCTAGAAAACCCTAGTTTATTTTTCTGTGTCTTCGAGTTTTTCTCTTGAGTTTCTCTCTCTTCAGTTTTTTTCTCTTCTCTATCTCTGAATTCAACCAAAATATAAAACAACAGACAATAAGGGTTTAAATATTAGAGGAAGAAGGTTCTCAAAATCTATTGAGAAATAAATGCCTCAGATTAAAACATCCCATTTGATAAAGACCCAAGGGCTAAAAGGGATTGTTATTCAATAATCTTGATCGGTTATAGACAGTAAGAGGTTGGGGCTTCTAATTGGTTAAACACATTTCCGCGTAGATCACGAACTACCTGTCCTAAGGCTTAAATAATGATGATCCAATGGTTTAAAATAATTCTCAATTATGTGAGACACCGAATAACTATCTTTAAAACTGGATTAAGATTAATTAAGAAAGGATTAACTTCTAATTAACTGGTTCCCCTTACCACTTGGCATATGAATTTCCCCCAGCCTCCTCCATGCCCATAGCCCAGGTTGAACCATCCACATTGTGTCGAGGCTGATGAAAACCTCCCCTCTAATGAGATTATTTGGTAAGACCCATATAACTTGACATCTTTTCGGTAAAAAAAAGTTAAAATACCAGTTTTTTAGCTATTTTTGTTCTCCACAAACATAACACTCCTAACAAGTCAGAGTTAAACCCTTACAGTAATGTCTGCCTTAAGAGGAATCAAACCTTACAATTGCTTTCAATTTACCAAAGAATCCATGAGAAAACCCTTCACGATGCTTATTCCCTCCACTACGTTAACTACTTCTTGTCCCCATTTTTCTCTCTTTAATTTTCTTTGCATATTCCGACTCTATCTCAATCTTGATGGATTTACTTACCGCTTCCCTGAAGCTTTAAATGTCTTTCCCCACCACCAGCCTCTTGATTAAAGACGTAAGACACTTTATGAACAATTAGGTATTCTTCCCCTCATCATTTGCTATGAAAGGTCATATTTGGATAGTCTCTCGAACTTGATCTCATACTCAATCATAAACTAATTACCCTGAATTAGATGCATGAATTTTATCAACCATTTCAGACATGGTTGTAACACATAAATTGGTTGGGTTCTTGAACTCCTTCAGAATAATGGTAAAAGTGTTGCTTTCAATGGAGCCATTGTTCTGCCTCCTGTTTATCTATTTAGAAAGGCCATATGCCAACTTCCCAAGCTTGTTATTGGGGATTTATTCTTAAAACCATGTACGACATTTACTATATAGTAAGGGTGTGCTAGTTCATTTTAAAATAAGAATCATGTTCATTAGAATGACTTATATTTATGGTTAAATATATTATATACCATGTCGGTCAATTTAACTTAGTAGGAATTTCGGTGAGTTGGGTTTGGCTTGATCACAGGAGATTGGAATATCAGTTCTAGTAAAATTGAACAGTTCACAATAAAAGGTAAGGAAATGACATCCTATCGATAAATCTGTAAAATTGAACAGTTCACAATAAAAGGTAAGGAAATGACATCCTATCGATAAATCTGTGAGTGCAATTCTAGTGGTTTGTCTCAAACTACAGGAACCTATCTAATGGTTCGAGAAGTTGTTTAATAGTTCAAAAGAGGATTGTCATCAGTACATTCAGGAATGTATTAAATAGGATCACCCGTGAAATTCGGGTCTATTTTCTAACTAGATTGGGCTTGGGCAATCTCACAATGTTTACAAAGGGTATATAGATTGTTAATCCCTAGGGTTATGAGTATTGTAATACTTACACAATTAGTCATTTGATTATTATGGGTGCTATTCAATTTTAGATTGAATCAATAGCTCATTGCAACTTGGGCAATGATTATGTGAGTTAGTCTGAGATCATAATTCAGAGGAATACACATCTAAGAAAGATCTTTGATTATGATATCACCTTAAAAGACTTGTATGTGTTTCTACCAGTAAACTTGATAGGTGGATTTATAATCCAGTAGATTTTCAAATACGTTAATTTGAGAGTCAATGGATAAATAAGATGTCGGTAAAAACCGATTAATAACTAATTAATTTGACTAAATGAGTATTGTATACTTAACATGGAGAATCATATTATTCATTATCTAACTTTGCTAACTGACCTATTTATTTCTAATGATTTTGAGACAATAAAATTGGAGTGTAGTCGTGATTATTAGTGGAATTAATTGCGATTAAATAAAGAAAGAAAATAAATTACGGAAGTGTAATTTGAGACTTTCAAGTGTTTATTTTGAAGAAAATTTAATTATTTAGTCTTGGGTCCCTATTATAGTCCACTACCCAAGTAGTAGCCTCAAACTCTCTAGAAACCAAGTTTAGCCAAAGTCCATGTCTTATGCCTATATATATTAGTGTAAGCTAGGGTTTTAAGTAGTATGCCCATTATGGAGGCTTAGATGTGACAAGCCATAATTTTTAATAATTAGGTTTATTAATTCATTTATAAAATACTATAGTATGCCAAAATAATTTAAATACCATTCTTAGCATAAGTGAAACCAAATGATATAGATAATTCAATAAGAGTGCGATAATAAAATCCTAAATGATAACAACAGATGAGAAAGACGTCACCATCATCTACTATATAGAAATAAAGAAAAATTCGTTAATATATAAAATCTCCCAAATGACATCATAAGTAAAACCTACACACACCAATAGTAGACACCCCATCCTAATACCCCCTAAATACCTTCTCAGGACCCTAACACTTCTCCTCTCTCCATAAACCCTAGGTCATAACCTGAGTACCGATCTAGAGGCCATTGGACACTTTTGGGCTCTATTTGATCTAGTCAACTCTATTACATGATAAACTCTCAATGAAACCTTGAAGGCCTCTAAATCTCCTTTCCGATGGCATGTTTCGTGCGCGAATCGGCCTCACGGTTTGTACATACGATCCTTTATACTTAAAAAACTGATCTAGAGACCATCGGATTCTTCTGGGGGACGATTGACTCCAGTTAATTATTCAACCTAAGAAAATTTCAATGAAATTTCATAGGGCTCTGAATCCCCTTTCCAACTGTGTGTGTCATGCGCGAATCGGCCTCACGATTTGTACGAAACCCTTTTCACTCTAAAAGGCCATTAGATGCTTTCGAGACCAATTTGACCTTGGTAAACTATCCAACCTGAGAAAAGATTAATAAAATATTGAAGGTCATTGAATTCCCTTTCCAATGATTCATGGCGTGTGTGAATCGGCCTCATGGTTCGCATGAAGGACCTGTTTTATTCCAAACCCTCTCCCCTCCCATCTAGAGACTATAAAGAGTTCTGATCTACGTTTGACTTACGTCAACTACCAAACCTAAGAATAGCTCAATGGATTCTTGAAGAGCTCTGAATTATCTTTCTAACAGTCTCGATTGTGCACGTTTTGAACTTACGGTTTGGATTTTACGTCCATTTTTTCAAAAAAGTCCATTTTGGACTGCCAATATGAACCCCAAACCCTCTGCCTATCGTTAGGGTGTACTTTCCTTTCCTATAAAGTAAGGCCAAGGGTCTGTCCGATCAGTACCCTGAACCATAAAAGGGAACTATTTAAGGATCCCATGACCTCACTCCTAGGGGTCCATTTCAACAATCAACAAACATTCTCTCGAAATCAGAATGTCGTCATTCCAAAAATACCTTTTTTTTTACATTCTCACCATTTCTCTTACCTCACTTTCCTACCACCTTTAGTCACTTACCTCACCCTACTTTACCACCCTTATACCACTATAAAATCAGCCTACATTCCTTCCAAATTCAATACCAAAATTCTTCTAAAAGGTCTATTCGTAAATCTTTTCTAATTTACTCATTGAGTGTTATTTACTCACTTTATTTCCATTTTGTGATATCTTTTATTATTATTTCATTATCTCACATCAAGTAATATCCATTTTTATTATTATTATTATCCACACAACTTATTTTCATAAAAAACTCAAAAAGATAAAAATAAAAAAGAGTTTACTTGTAAATTTCAAAAGTAGGACCTCCTCACGTTTTCACACTTTTACACTTGGATACACTTTGTTCAAAAACACTCAAAGACGAGTCTTAAATTTGGGTTTATTAGTTGAAACCTACCCCTATGATATATCGAACTATGTGGACTTGGATACACTTTGATGCCCCTTGGGCTACCTAGGCATCGTGGGCCAATCCTCGGATTCGAGTCCTCTTTTTCCTATTTATGCTTTTACACTACAATATGTCTATTTTGTGAGTCATGAACTCATATATATATATATATACATATATATATATATATATATATATATATATATATATATATATATATATATATATATATATATATATATATGTGTGTGTGTGTGTGTGTGTGTGTGTGACATGCACATTCGCTTTTCCATAGTGACTAGTGATTCGGCAAACACTCACATCATATGTTTATGTTATTTTCGAGTACACTCCTATGGATGATCCCGCTCCGTATTTCACGTGACGTCACTCAGATGACTCCCTTTTCCTATTATTTACATTACACACATGTAAACACATATCACGCTTTTAAGAAAAGGAGGATATTAAAATAGTCCATGGGAGACTGAAAAGGAGAAATGGGTACCTAACACCTTCCCATTCTATAACTTAGTACACGGACCCTCGATTCACATGGTTTCATATACATCAGTGACCTTGTTGTCTCTCTCTCATGGAGGATACATTTTCCTTTGTTTGTTTTATGAAAAATAGGCTTGCAATCTAATTCCTTCATGTTATCTCCTTTTGTCGACGGCCGATTTATATTCGAGGCAGCTAGCAAAGACACCAGCACGAATGGAGGAAAGAGGACCCCCGTATCCTCGAATCACCTTCACGTGCATAGTAGAGAAGATATGGATACTCCTTTGAGGTCCAACCTCCCGTTCTAATTTTGGGGTCAGCCCGCGCCGAAGTAATTCGACTCGGATGGCCACAGTGGCAACTCCATTGGAGACTTTTTAGAGGACTATAATATTTTCACATGGGTGTTATTTTTTTGCCCTCTTCTTTTTTAATATGTGTATATGCGCCTTCAATTGTATTTCCTCTTCACTGATATGCTTACATCTTTTATATATATCTCATTATTATCATGACGATTATCCTTAACATGCTCTTTTTTACCACATTTATGTATCACCATCTTGTCACATGTTTCACTTTTTACTCACTTGTACATGTTCACCTTGTTTAACCCTATGCGCACGTGTATATATTCTCCATGCTTATTTCACACACTCATACTCGTATATAATTTCACTTTTACTTACATGCTTCACATACCACTTATAGATTATCTATGCTTAGCTTCACTAGAACACACCCTCACTTCTTTCTCACTTATCTACCTTCATGCTCACTTATACATATTTCTCACACCACTTGTAGATTATCCATGCTAAGTCTCACTAGCTCACACTTCCTCATTTTCTTCACTTGATTATATTCACATGTTGTTTCATTAACGCCACTCCCATGTCACTCTCTCACCTTACACATATTTCTCACTTGTATATTCACATGGTCACACCCTAATACCATGAATTATATATTCTTCATACTCCATGAATATACTCACTTATTTTTCTTTACATGATTATCCCTCTTATCTCATGTTATTTGCATAGTCTCCCTCATGGTGGGAGTACTCTCTTTATTTAGCATACAAAAATTCTCCATAAATGATAATTAAGACTCATGCATTTTTGCACACTACATCACCTGAGCATGGTAATATTGACCAAAATTTTGTTCCTTATTGGAGGGTCACTTCATAATGGATACCGATCGTGCAGAGTGCGGGTAACCTAAGCGATATGATTCTCACCTTCCATTGGCCTCGTACCTTCGATGCATATCGAATGGTTCCCCCCGCATAATAATGATTGACAGAACTCACGATGGGAGGTATATCGAAGGTAAATCGTTCACATACATCGAGTATATCGAATTCACTCTCACATGTATTATCCTCATGAGGTATATCGTGAGGCAATTCACGTACACTCAGAATGTCAAATGACTTGTCCACATGTATCGATGAATGATTTACCTTATAAGCAAGAGGTATATATTGTAAGTCATGCCAAAGAGGGTAAACCTTCCACTAACCCACCAAATACATCACCCGCATATAGGCGTCTTCCCTCGTACACTCTAGATTGTCGATTATAATGCGAAACTTTGCCAAAATTTTTGGTTTCCGTACTACCCAATTTTTTGTGCTATAAACCCACATTTTTAAAATAGGACCCTGTCCGTGAGCCTAGAAATAGGTCATACTATGTCTTGCATCTTATACCCTATCTTTTCCCCTGGCCCGGGTCCTATCCAACACTTTTCTTAAATTTAGGAAAACATAATACAAGTGGAACCTAATACTAATAACCATGCTGAGCATTTTCCCTTTTCCCCTATTTTCAAATAAAAAATAACAAAACTATATATTCCCTATTTCAAAAGAAAACACCAAAAATATCGATTTTCCTTAAAAAATAAACTAAAATCATTTTCCCTCTTAGGTTGATCGTGTACCCAGATTTTAGTCTGGCTCTCGATTGGCTTCGGTCTTCTGTCAAAGTACCCCAAAGCTCTACTACTTCCTCTGCTGCTTCCATCGAGTTTGAAACCAACTTTCACAAGTTATTCATGGAAAATGTATACCAAACTCTGAATTTTCAGCCAGATTTGATGGCCATCCTAGCCCAGCTCAGTGCCAAGATTGATAACCTTCAGGCTGATGTCCAAGAGATGAAACGACATCAGGCACAAACTCTCGAGGCTCATGAACCTGAAATACTCTTTCACCATGCTATGGGATTTCTTGCTTCTGAAATAGTTTGGGTTGCGGAACAAAACTAGCATGCTTTGCATGCCCCATATGCAAATGGGCTACCACCAGCTCAAATATCGATTATGTATTTTACCCAGCCCAAGACTAATCTGTCGATGCCCATGGATCCTAAGGAAGATGAACTGAACAAGTTCAAAGAAGACCTCAGCTATTGTCAAATAAATTTAACAAAGTTAAGATATCAGGGAAGTACATGGACTACACTCACATGTCCCCATATCCTCAATCCATATTACCCAAAAAATTCAATATGCCAAACATTGAGAAATTCAGAGGCACAGGGCCTCGATTGTGCATCTATGAAACTATCACCGAGCCATGACCCTCCTTGGGGTTTCAAAAGAGATAAAAATCTAAATGTTTCAGAAAACCCTAAAAGAGAGTGCCCTAGGGTGGTTCCTGTCCCTTGAGGAATCCAAAATTTGCGTTTGGGAGGATGTTACCAGGGAATTCATATCACGGTACAAATATAATAAAGAATTAGAAGTTACGCGCAGAGACCTAGAGATACTCAAGAAGAATTCTGGGGAGTCAGTCAGTAGTTTTATAAAAAAGATGGAGAGAGAAATCGGCCACCATGACTAACAGGCCATCAGAAGAAGAGCAAGTGAGTATAGTGAAGAAAAACTTCCTACCCCATATCCGAGCATCGATGGGAGGTCAATACTACCCGCACTTCAGAGCCCTTCGAAAGGATGGTTGTGTAGATTGAAGAAGGGGTTGATAGTCACAAGGTCAAATATGAACCAAAATGGCTGACTGGGAAGTTTGTTCTAAAGAATTATGGCAAGTCGACCAGCGCCTCAGTCTAAACCATCAATTGCATATCCCAACCTTCCATTACCTATGAACATGGAAAATATCCTAACCCTACCAAAAAAGAATATACTCGACTCCACACTCCCCTGTCAAAAGTCTACCAAGCCCTATTGGCTCGAAACCTTATTAAGACATTAGAATCGCGACCATTGCCAAATCTCCTTCCCAAGAACTTCAAACATGAAGATCACTGTGATCTTCACCTGATCACGATGAACACTAATGACTAGTGTTTCCACCTCAAAAATGTGATCCAGGGTCTCATAGACCGGGGTATCATCATTCCACTAGCTAATCATGAACCAGCACCACTCATAATCCTCTCCCAGCATATGGAACCATGGTGACCGCCAGAAGGAAACCCATATTTTTCCCCCTCCAACCAAATCATGTGCAACACCCTGACCTAGATTTATGGGTTACCCATAGTCAACCCAGTCCAACCCGAGCATTACGTGTGAAGTGCAATGAAATAACCTATATAATGTTGTTAGTTTGGTTTTATTTTAGTTAATCTTTCACTTATTTAGCATGCAATTCCAATCTCAAGTTCAAACTACGTGAGGGACCCGTGGGAAGCATCCCCGGAGCCCAAGTATATAGGGATACTAACATAAACTTAAATAAAATACTTACCTATGTAACTCTCTCAAAATACGAACCCGCACCCAACGTACCGTAATAAAGATGAGGGTGTGAGCCAATGCCCAAAGGGAATATACAAAATGCAGTATAGAAACAAACGGTCGAAAGAAGACTCTACACATTATAATTACGTGCACATGAAACTACCTTGTACATATATAAATACTTATGTGTGCTTAATGTATGAAATAGTTTTACTTTTGAAAACATTATTTAGTCTGATTAATTTACCTTAATCTCATAAAAGACTTCTTATTTCTTAACTTCAACATTTACCCCTCTATCTAACACATATGATTAAATAATTGAAACCACTACACTTGGTTTAACCAAAAGAATTTCTTTACTAGAATTACCCTTTCCACTTAAAACGATGCATATTAGTATTTTCATTGAAAATAACCTCTTTTAACACACGTAAACATCGTGTTAGAAAATACTTCTTCAACCTTTGAAAACCTTTTACATACACCCTTGTGTTAATTACGGGTTACACCTTCTTAGGTTGCATAACTCACCCATTTACCACTACACATTCCATTTCCTTTACTTTATGGATATTAATCAATTTACACATTTCTTGTCCACTTCATCCTTTACCAACATTCATTAATTCACTCGGGTTAGGTTGTCTTAACACATTTTACCACAAAACCCATTTCTTGACATGTTCCTTATTCCTTTATCTTATTCTTAGAATCTTCTAATAAATTGTGCACTTTAACGTGGTCCTCACCGTCGGTGATACCACCATATGCTCTGGCCAGTGGTTTTGGATCTTTCACCCCCAGGGCTCCGGGACATCCTTAATTATCTCGGTGTCATTCGATTTCCTTTTATCTATTTTCATTTTACAAATGTCCATATTACTTTACCATTTTCCATCTTTTTACTATCCAAAGCCAAACCCGAGACTTTATCGCCCCCTTTTTACCCGTGTCACACTTTGAATATTATTTCTTTCCTTTAAGTCCTTTTCTTTCACACTTAATCATTGATTTTACACCAAAACTATTTACATTCAAGAACTTATACTAGTTTCATTCATCTTAGTGTAACACAATTCCTCAACACATTTTTATTACATAAAATATTCCACTTTAGATAAATTTACCATTTCATTGCCAAAACATGCTATTCTTGCCTTTAACAAGTGGTATTTTCCAAAAGTGGTTATTGAGTTTCCAACTTAATATTTAAACACTTTTATCCATTTCTAACACTTTTTCAATATCACAATTAACACAACATTCTTACTTGCTACTTTAACACCTTCAATATATAAATAACACCATTTACATATTAAGTCGCATATTATAGACATTTGAAATACACACTTTATTTGATTTTTCATCTAAACTCCCACTTTTCTAGTATTTACACATTTGATACCTTTAACTTCCATTATTAACTTTTAGCTCACAACTTATGAAAAATCCTTACTTTTCACATATTTACACATTATGCCCATTTTGCTTTCGACATGAGTTTTACCCGCTTTAAATAACCCATTAAAGTGAAAGTTTTCTTTTCACATTCATCTTCATTATTTAAGTAGAAAATCACATTTTAATCTCGTAAAATGGCTTAAACAATCCTAATGCATTTATTTGCATAAAATCACATTATTTATCTTTAGAACATCATTCTAACCCATTTTATTTCATAAAATTTTGAAGATATAATTTATGAAATTTATTCATTTTCAAAACCAATCTTAAATCATCTCGTTGACACCTATTTACACACAAAAATCATAGAATGCAACTAGTTAACTCATGGATGCGAACTAACATATGTCCTATATATACTAAGTCTAATATATCTAGATAAACTAGCTGAAAATATACACATCTTTAGACCTAAACCAAGGTTAGTATTCCCACCTATAAAATCTCTAAAATGGTGGTGGAAATGTTGGTGTAGGAGGAGCAACCCCAACTTCCAAAGGTGGCCTCAAGGGATTATCAAAAGCTTCCTCTAGAATTCTTCAATGGTGCTCAAAAGAAGTTACCCTCATCTTCATGGAAAACCTTCTTCATCATTAATAATACCCCCTTCAAACATACCAAGAACATCACCTTCTTCACTTAACAAGATATCCTAGGGTTTCTACATGTGTTTGGGAGCTTGCGTATGGCCTTTAATGGTGAAAAATGGACATGGAAGTGGTAGGAATAGGTGGGAACAATCTAAGGCATAAGGTTTTACCCATAAGAGCCCAAGAAAAAATGAGAGAGGTTACAAATCTGATAGAATCCCCCCCTCCACCTCTCTCTCCTCATTCTTTTAAATCAAACCCCAAACCCTACCTTACCATAAGAGGAAATCCCATAACCCCCTCAAGAAGGAAAACTCGAAGTGATCAAAGTATGGGGTTGTTAAGAGGTTGACACGTCAAATAATCAAAGGCTATAATTTAGACAGCACATAAAATAAAAGGTAATTTTTGCAGACCTGCTTCACTCGATCGATCAAAAAAATCTATTGATTGATGGCTCGATTGATCGAGTCCTAAGTGTTCATTTTATTGATCGATCGACTAATTTCCAAAAACTCCCTTATTTTCCTAATTTGACCCCATGACCTTTTTATCCTTATTTTTAGTACCATTAAAAAGTGGTCAAACAATTTTTCTTGTAGTACAGATTTGCGAATTCTCGTTTGTATACCGAATTATCTTGGTGGGGAAAATACTGTATTTAGGAAAGTGATATCACACCTTGAAGTTTCCAAAATTTATTTGAAGTCCAACAGAATTGTATTCAAGAAATTTTATTATATTGAAGTTGACAAAATTATTTTAAATAGAAGAGTTTCATTTTTGCCTTTGCATACATATTTTTCAACAAAACTCACTCCCTCAAAATTTCTCTTATATCCCTTTTATATCACGTTATATTATTTTTTAAATACAATTCTTAGTGTATACACAAATATTATATTGCTTGAAAGTGAAAACTTAACTGAGGAAGAGTCTAACACCGATAATATAAGCCCTAGCATAACTCACTTTCCAAAAAAATATGAGAGAAGACGAATCAAATTCTTAGACTCGGTAATATAGATGTATCACCAATTTAATTATATTATCCTAAAATGAGTGTCGCACATTCCTATGCGCCACCATACACGACAAACATTCCAAGACATTGCGTGAAATGTGTTATTTATGTGCAATAGTAACCTATTCACTTGTGCATAGATTTTCTCCAGAAACTTCTTCGAATAAATCACCAAATTTATTATCAAGACTTATATTTAAAGGGAGGGGCATTACAATATGCCTATCAAAACATCCAGCATACCTACAATCTTACTCAAACCCCTCAAAATTTATCCATCCTTTATTTTACATCCCACGAGCTTCGTTGATCAAGCTCGGTCACTCCTTACTCGAGCCTGCATCACCGTCCGCACCCGATCAGAGGGGGAGGCATGGAATTACCCACAGTTCTGAACCAACTCAGTAGGTTTGGGGTAAAATTGCCCATAGATAAGACTATCGACTACGAAAGGTTTAGTGACTTATTCACAAAATCCTAGAAGTTTGGAGGATATCATATGGACCATGTCAGATGTATTCTACCAAAAGGGGGAGATATGACTACTCCCAGTCCTAAAGCTGAAGGGGGCATCTAGTCCCTACACTCCTTCATTTCCTCATTGAGTATGAAGACTTGTATGACAAATCGATAAAAGTTATTGAATGCATTGACTACTCTTAGAAGGATATATCATCGAGACGGATTGGGGTAATGATTTCTAGAGCTCAAATGGAGAATTAGAAGTCGTGGATTTCCCTTTCCACGGAATCCCTAAACTATGGTATGACCCTATTGATAAGAAGATGAATTCGGTGTGGATATCTTCTTCAAATATGACAACACCTGGGGTGAGTAACAGAATATGAGGTGGAACCTATGACTGGAAAAGTTACAAAAATCATTGAAAACCCTGAGGATAGCGACATCGAGCAGTCATTCAACATGCACACATTGGGGATGCCGAGAGGGTGCGCTGCTTAACCCCTCTACAAAGATTTCCACTACTTAAGCACCTCCCCTTAATTTGCGTGCCATTCTAGTCGACCTTTTTAAGGCAACCTAAGCTATGTTATCTACTATCTCCAAGATATCCCTGAGCCTATTAATGTTTTTCATGTTTTCGATATCATTATAAATGATGCCTCTTTTGATAAGGTCCTCAATGCTGTATTTTTTAAAAATGAACTAAATGAGGATTTTTAGTATCTTGATGTGCCTTATATTAATTGTCTTGATTCTAATCAAACTCTTAAGGATGATTATATAGCAAATAAATAATTCTTAACTGGTCTCAAAAAGGAAAAAAATAAATAACATAAATGCATTCAAACTAATAATGATGAGTCTGTTGTTATTAATCTCAGTTCTAGTAGATATTTAGGTAAGATTAGGATATGGTCTACCATAAATGATTATGAGTGGGTGCAATTCGAAGAGCTTCTGAAAGAGATCATGGACGTCTTCGCATGGTCCTACGACTATATGCCCGACATTAATCCAGAGTATCTCAGTATGAAATCTCCATATTCCTAAAAAGTAAACCCGTCAAGAAGAAACTGAAGAACTCTGAACAAATTGGTCCCTCAAGGTCAAAGAAGACGTGGTGAAATAGTTGAATGCAATCCTCATTCTCATAATCAAATACCCTCCATGTCTTGCAAACATCGTCCCCATGCAAAAAATGGGAGGGAAAGTCCGCGTATACGTAGACTATCGAGATCGAAACAAGGCATCCCAAAAGATAATAATCATTTTCCCAACATCGAAATGATAATAAAAAACACGGTCATCTACACTCTTAATTCATTCACCGATGGTTTTTCAACTATAACTCTATTAAAATGCAACCTAACCACCAGGAGAAGACTGCCTTCATCACCCCATGGGGAACCTTCTGTTATATAGTAATTTCGTTCACATCGGGGATACAATCATCATACATGACCTTAT
The DNA here is from genome assembly GCA_949130495.1 of Sambucus nigra. Classification (NCBI taxonomy): domain Eukaryota; kingdom Viridiplantae; phylum Streptophyta; class Magnoliopsida; order Dipsacales; family Adoxaceae; genus Sambucus; species Sambucus nigra. The sequence continues at coordinate 395,388,742 of OX422223.1, forward strand.
CCACAAACAAGTCGAGATCTATGTTGACAACATGATTATCAAATCCAAGACTCAGAAAGGTCACATTCCTACCTTGAGGAAATTCTTGGTGTAAGAGAGTAGTCTAATTTTGGGGAAATACTCGATTTTAGCACGTGTTTGACTTGAGCAACTTCGATTGCGCCTACGTATCCGTTATACTCGGAATCAAAGTCAGCGTAGTTCATGGGTTCGTACTATTAGCCGGAAAACTCATTGTGGTGGTTTTTTGGAGAGATGGGAGGTGTTGCCACTCTTCTCAAAGAACTCATCTCAAAGCTCTCTCTAAAACCTCATAAGATAAGAAAATCACCCTCCTCTTCCAAGAAGATCTCTCTCAAATGTATGGTGGTAGGGCTTATTTATAGCAAAACCAACCCAAGTGGGTCGCCACATGTCAATTAACTCGTGGTGACACATGTCCTATTTTAAGTGGCATGTGTCCCATAACATATGTTAAAACTCTCAATACAAGAATATTGTCTAGTTAATACGTAAATAATACACAAATACGCGTGATATGTCCTACGCGCATAATAATACCTTAGTCGCATAAACACATGGACTTTTGTCAATATTAATCATCTCTAATCTCATTTAATAATTTAATGAGAGGCTTATCATTAAGCCCCTCCTACATTTGCCCCCTCGTACATATAGTTGATATATTGATACATGTTTGAAATATATCGACTGTATGTACGAAATAACTTTAGTCAGTTTTCATATGTTCGATCGACCTGTGGATCGTGGGTAATAATCTCATATCTCATTTCATCATGATGATGTAATTTTACCTCATATATCACATTTTATGATATAATGCAATCTCATATTTCATATCTCGGTTATATGATATACATCAATTTCATATCTCATATATTAAATCCCATTTTTGAGGCTTTGATCTCATAGGTTATTCCGAAGGACCTCGTTTATCATTATTTTCATACGAATGATATACACCGAGTGTTGCCCCCATTCCTATTTAAATGAACATACATCCACATTTTTATTGCGATTGTTTGTAACTCTGCTTTGGCAAAGAGTATTATCATGGACACATAATAACTACCTCAGCATTCTCTTTCAACATTCTCAACCAAGCTTAGTGAAAGTATTATTACGGTTTACATAATAACTACTTCATTGTCTTTGATTAATCTTTTAGTGCATGCACATGTTGTTTGACTTGTTTTAATCATGATGAGGTTTCTTGTGCATGCATGTATTATTGACTCGCTCAAATGACCATTTTTTAATGTTTTTTCACAAACTCACACCTATAAGGTGACTTAATGATGAGAACACACTTGTCAAGGTTTCTCGTAAACTCCACCGTTAGGGGTGACTTAACAATGAAAACACACTTGTTAAGGTTTTTCACAAACTCCAGCGTTAGAGGTGACTTAACAATGAAAACACACTTGTTAAGGTTTTTTTCGCAAACTCCACCGTTAGAGGTGACTTAACAATGAAAACACACTTGTTAAGGTTTTTCGCAAACTCCACCGTTAGAGGTGACTTAACAATGAAAACACACTTGTTAAGGTTTTTTCGCAAACTCCACCGTTTAGAGGTGACTTTAACAATGAAAACACACTTGTTAAGGTTTTTTCGCAAACTCCACCGTTAGAGGTGACTTAACAATGAAAACACACTTGTTAAGGTGTTTTTCGCAAACTCCACCGTTAGAGGTGACTTAACAATGAAAACACACTTGTTAAGGTTTTTCGCAAACTCCACCGTTAGAGGTGACTTAACAATGAAAACACACTTGTTAAGGTTTTTTCGCAAACTCCACCGTTAGAGGTGACTTAACAATGAAAACACACTTGTTAAGGTTTTTCGCAAACTCCACCGTTAGATGTGACTTAACAATGAAAACACACTTATTAAGGTTTTTTCGCAAACTCCACCGTTAGCGGTGACTTAACAATGAAAACACACTTGTTAAGGTTTTTCGCAAACTCCACCGTTAGAGGTGACTTAACAATGAAAACACAGTTGTTAAGGTTTTTTCGCAAACTCCACCGTTAGAGGTGACTTAACAATGAAAACACACTTGTTAAGGTTTTTCGCAAACTCCATCGTTAGAGGTGACTTAACAATGAAAACACACTTGTTAAGTTTTTTCGCAAACTCCACCGTTAGAGGTGACTTAACAATGAAAACACACTTGTAAGGTTTTTTCGCAAACTACACCGTTAGCGGTGACTTAACAATGAAAACACACTTGTTAAGGTTTTTCGCAAACTCCACCTATAACGGTGACTTAACAACGAAAACGCTTGTTAAGATTTTTCATAAACTCCACCTATAACGGTGACTTAACAACGAAAACGCTTGTTAAGATTTTTCATAAACTCCACCTTATAACGGTGACTTAACAACGAAAACGCTTGTTAAGATTTTCCATAAACTCCACCTTATAACGGTGACTTAACAACGAAAACGCTTGTTAAGATTTTTCATAAACTCCACCTTATAACGGTGACTTAACAATGAAAACGCTTGTTAAGATTTTTCGTAAACTCCACCTTATAACGGTGACTTAACAACAAAAACGATTGTTAAGATTTTCCGTAAACTCCACTTATAACGGTGACTTAACAACGAAAACGCTTGTTAAGATTTTCGTAAAATCCACCTTATAACGGTGACTTAACAACGAAAACGCTTGTTAAGATTTTTCGTAAACTCCACCTATAACGGTGACTTAACAACGAAAATGCTTGTTAAGATTTTCCATAAACTCCACCTTATAACGGTGACTTAACAACGAAAACGCTTGTTAAAATTTTTCGTAAACTCCACCTATAACGGTGACTTAACAATGAAAACACACTTGTTAAGATTTTTCGTAAACTTATTCTTCTGTACCAGTTTTTTCGGGACGGGAGCCCATACCTGTCGAATGGCAAACTAGGCGCAATCCTTCGTCTGTTTCCATCAATGACCAACTTCTTCGGACGAGTCAAGTCATAACGATCGTGGTTCAACTACCGACCAATTTGATAAAGTTTTTTGGAATATAATACACCTCTGTAGAAGATTTATCTCAACACTCGCAAAGTTCTCATAATATGATGTCATATCTGAAGGATGACTGACTTTGTCAATTTCTGAGTGATAACTAATTAACCCGTTTGAACTCTTTGTGAAAGAAACTGAAGAAGCTTTTGTAATGGCCTGCTTGAATGTTACTATACTCTGAAGGTTCATCAATCTAACCTTGGCGTGGATGATGTCGAAGAAGCTTTAGACTACAAGCTACGTTACATCATAATATCCATTTGCCCCCTTTATTTTATTTTATCTTAAGATAAAATAAAATAAAATAAATTACATATATCCTTTACAATTCCCACCCGAAAAAAAAATGAAAGCAACCTAATTATTACATTTCATGGGGTGTATCTCAAACTGTCATGTCTTTGAACAATGACTTGATATTTGTGTCGCTCAATATCTTCTCATTCAGAAGCCTCTGCAAAATAATATCTTTCTGACACCATAATATAATATTACAAATGGTTAGTAAAACTCAGGAAATATCCAAGTACAATTCTCATCATGCCCCCTTTATTTTATTTTATTTGATGTAATAAAATAAAAGTTAAATAAAGTCCGGGGGAATTTATGTAATGAATCACAACCACCCATACTTGTAGGTGTATCGTGCTCAATTTAATGTCGTTTAAGCATTTGTCCTATCAAGCTCAAGAGTGTGTAAAATATCAAGGTGAATTCCGAATTGTGAAAAATACTCGAGTTGTTTCATTAATGATTCATAATGTATGCATACGATGTACAGACATAGGCTAATGTTTACAAGTGCCATAAAATACTCAAACAAAACTTCATCATGCTTCTTTTGTCTAAAAACAAAATCTATATACAAGATTTAATGATTTAATGAAAATCAAATATTCACGCATTCTTGCGCATTTTAGGATATTTGCAACAAAGATAAAATACTATCGCAAGGACATATATATACTTGATTCGTCTCACAAGCGTACTCAATTTATTATGGACAATGTACTTCTGATTTGCATAATCTAGGTGTGTCGTATACTTTCAGATTGTTCGTACATTCTCTTTTCCAAAATAATTAGATAAACATTCGATTATATCAACACTCAACAAACTTTTATACCGTGCTTTATAATCTCTAAAGTACACAATATTCAGTCTCATCTCACCTATATTTTCTCATATACAAAAAGAAATCTTCACTTTTTCAACAAATTTTTTTTTTAAGTTGTAAAAAAAAAGGTCTTTTATGAGAAAATACATGTACCGTTATCAAAGGAATCAACTCTTCAACAATATTTAAAATCAATTTATTGAAATTTCTAGAAACTCCACACTATATCCCTTTATTTTATTTTTTATTTTATCACCATAAAAAAAAACTCATTCCTCAATCATATTCAATAAACATATTCATGAATATTTATAATACTCAAATTTTAATTTTTGTGGCATTTAGTGGCATGTATGAGGAATCACAATTTTTTTTTTACTTTTAGCTTCTTAATTGAGATTTCAATATGTAAGCTCAAAATAAATAGTTACCAACAACTTGTAATATCAACATATTCCTCCCTTTTCGTTTGGGAGCACGTAATCATACATAAGAGAAGACATGTGGGGCCCGAGAAAAAGGGACAACACAAGAACTTATCCAAGGCTATAGCTTCTGTCTTCTCACAGATTGGACTTGAAGTTTGAACAAAACTTTGAGCCATTATTTTCTCACGGCTCAAGGTAGTTGAAATGCGAAATACCACATGAAATATCAAGGTAAATCTTCAGAACAAAGTTCGTAGGTCTGTAACCCGTAGAAACCTAAGATGTAACGGTTTGAGATCCATCAGCTGGAGGTTTCTCGAAGCTAGCTCCGTTGATTTCCAACCGAGATCTGCCCGATTTTTAAGCTCCCATGATGGTTCTTCATATTTCAAGATCCCACGGTGGTTCTTCATTTTTCAAACTCCCACGGTCATTTGTCAAGGTTCGTTGGATTTCAAGTTCCCATGGTGGTTGGTTGATTTGGGTAGCAGTAATGGTCTCCTACCAGTTCGAGTTTCATCGGGTACAGGTCCCTCGCAGAAAATTTCGTTTGGTTTTGAAAAATCATAGGTGAATCCGTTGAATTTTATGTCGGATCCACACAAATACGAAGATGGTCACTAGATTTTGAGTTTCTTCAAACGAGTTTCCTCGAACATTTATTTTGGTTCACTCCGAGCTTCATCGGGAAGAGATTTTCCGAATTAAATCTTCATCGGTTCTTGATAATTATTATCCTCGTTCGTCAAACGTCACCCAAAAAAGAAAAGAAGAAAAAACAACAACGATGCACCTGAAGCTTAGTTACATGCTTAATCGCCTCTCAAACTCAAAGATCAGCTGAGTCGGTCATAAGAAATGATAGTTTGTCAGATTTTAGTTCTCAGCTTAATCGATCGGTAAATGGTTGGTTGGTTTTGGGAAACTCAAGGTCCTTGACTCAAGGTGCATCGGTTTGGGTTGGTACAACTAGGATAGCAACAGTGCTCTATCACTAGTCCAAGCTTTATCGGGTAGAGGTTCCTCGGAGATGTATAAATTAGTAGGGAGTATATTAAAAGATTTATCTTTATCAACATGATATGGGACATCACAAAATCCTTTAAAATACGAAAAATAGTTTACTCTGCCATGTTGTACTAAAGTCATAAAGGTTGTCCTATTTTTATAATTGCTTCTCACTACCCACGTGGTTTTGTTCAATAAATGGGCTATATATTTTGACGATAGCTGTCAATGTTAAATACCTTACACGCAACGACCTGACTTTGGCACGAACTGATGTACCTTCTTGTCAGATACCAAGATATTTATTTGATGGATATATTATTATGCTAATATTTAAAAGGTTCTGTCAAGCAACAATCTAATCAATTAATGTGGACATAATACATTTGTACCCGGTTCATAATTTGAGACAGGTTTACTAGCATTTTCATTTTATAGCCATTAACACGCTCCTACTACTTCCATCAGTAGGTATTTATTGATCATAAACACATTTAAGACTATAATCGCTCATGTTTTTTTTTATATTTTATCAAACTCCTTGAAGCATTCATGGAGCTTTCAATTTTATGCAAAACACAAAATATAAAAATCTCACGTAAAGATATAAATGTCAAATAATTTTTTCATTATACAGGACATCCTATACTTATCATAACTGATGCTCATATATAAAATATCATGGAATTTTGATGCAAGTCATGAGATATTATAAGTAAGAAAATCATATACTTATCTGCGATGAGGTTGCATATTTTTTTTTTCCCGTAAATCTTTGAGAAGAAGTTGTGTTGTCAACCTCTTTTCTCCATCTTCGTCCACTTTTCCGAGTGAGAGCGAGGCGTTACACGATAAAAATTGTGAATACCTCCCCAGCAGAGTCGCCAAATGTAAGAGAGTAGTCTAATTTTGGGGAAATACTCGATTTTAGCACGTGTTTGACTTGAGCAACTTCGGTTGCACCTACGTATCCGTTATACTCGGAATCAAAGTCAGCGTAGTTCATGGGTTCGTACTATTCGCCGGAAAACTCATTGTGGTGGTTTTTTGGAGAGATGGGAGGTGTTGCCACTCTTCTCAAAGAACTCATCTCAAAACTCTCTCTAAAACCTCATAAGATAAGAAAATCACCCTCCTCTTCCAAGAAGATCTCTCTCAAATGTATGGGGGTAGGGCTTACTTATAGCAAAACCAACCCAAGTGGGTCGCCACATGTCAATTAACTCGTGGTGACACATGTCCTATTTTAAGTGGCATGTGTCCCATAACATATGTTAAAACTCTCAATACTAGAATATTGTCTAGTTAATACGTAAATAATACACAAATACGCGTGATATGTCCGACGCGCATAATAATACCTTAGTCGCATAAACACATGGACTTTTGTCAATATTAATCATCTCTAATCTCATTTAATAATTTAATGAGAGGCTTATCATTAAGCCCCTCCTACACTTGGAGTGACTATGACATTACAGGATGCTAAACCCATAAAAATGTGTCTTCGGCGTCACTAAAGGTAAGCTCCTTGGGTTTATGGTCAGTGAGAAAGGGATTAATGCAGACCCCTCCAAACTAAAAGCCATAGTCGAGAAGCCACCACCTTAGATGGATAAAAAAGTACGAGGATTCCTGGGTAAGCTACAATAAATTAGTCAGTTCATCAGCTAACTAACCTCTATCTGCGAACCCATTTTCAAAAATCTCCAAAAGGACTCAACTAAAGTTTGGAACGATGTGTGCCAATAAGCCTTTGATAAGATCAAACGATACCTCACCCGACCTCCGATGCTCATGCATCCGTAGACAAGTACCCCCTCCTCCTCTACTTGAATGTCATCGATACTGCAACAGGGGCTTTATTAGCCCAATACATTAAGGAATTGCGAAAGTAGAGAACAATATACTATGCTAGTCGAAAGCTAGTTGTGTAGAAATCCAACTACACTACTTTAGAGAAGGAATGTGTTACCCTGGTCAGGGTCACACAAAAACTGCGGCACTACATATTGGCCTTACCTATCAAATTAGTATCCCAAATGGATCCCTTAAAATACCTATTATAGAAAGCTGCTCTGCCAAGCCGAATGGCCCACTGGCTAATGTTACTAGCTGAGTTCCACACTATGTACATCACACGAAAAAATATGAAAGGGAGGACCATGTTCTACTATTTTGTCGACCATCCTATGGAATTAACCAAAGTTTGGGTCTCCAAAATTTCCAGACGAAGACATCTTCTCCACCTCTTAAGAGGATCTCAAGTGGAAAATGTTCTTTGACAGAGCTTTTAAGAAGAAACGATACGGTATTCGAACACTCTTGATCTCGCTCGATGACTCTCACACCCTAATTACCATTAAATTGGGCTTACCTTGCAAAATTAATATGAAATAATACGAGGCATGCACTGTAGGTCTCAAGATCTCCCTCGAGAAAGATATCAAGCACATAGATGTCTATGGGGATTCCGCCCTCATTATTGGACAAATTCTCAAGAAATGGAAAATTAAGGACAAGAAGTTCATACCCTTCCATGCCTATATGGTAGAGATTGCCTATCAATTTAAAGGTGTCACCTTCCATGACCTTCCTCGTTCAAATAATAGTTTAGTCGATGTACTAGAAACCTTGGCATCCATAATCGACATGCCTAATGGATTAACAATGGCCCCCTACCTGGTTCAGAAGGAAGCTACACCCACCCACTACTACCACATCGAGCTCGTCATAAAGGAAGATAAGGACATGGAAGGGCTATGATACTATGAAATTTGGTACCTTCTCAAACATGGTAGATATCCCCGAAATGAAGACAAAAAAGATCGTGTGACCCTTCGCAAACTGGCTACCCAGTACATCATCTGCAATAAAGCTCTTTTTAAGAGGAAATTAGATGGAACCCATTTGCATTACATAGCAGGGGATGGAATTAAAGAAATGATGCAGAAAAACAACAGTGGGGAATGCGAAACCTACATGAACGATCACATACTTGCCAAGAAAATCATCTGTCAAGGGTACTAGTGGACCAACATGGTCCAAGACTGCACTGCTTATTTTCAGAGATGCCTCAAATGACAACAATTTACCAACCTCCAACACTTGCCCTTCTAAAAGTTATATAACATGACCTATTCATGGCCCTTCTCCACTAAGGTCATATACATCATAGGGAAGGTCACTCCCAAATCTTCAAATGGGCATGAATTCATGTTGATCGCCATTGACTACTTCATGAAATGGGTCGAAGTCGAGTCATACACGGTAGTGAATGCGAAGAGAGTAGGCAAGTTCATGAAAATAAATATCATTTGTCACTATAGAGTTCCCCATGAGTTGGTGTCAAACAATGGATTCACTTTGAGGCTGAGGCCACAGAATTCATTAACGAGTTTGGATTCAAAGATATAAGTCTTCTCCTTATCGAACCTAACCCAACGGTGCTATCAAAGTCGCCAACAAAAGCCTCAAGGCCATAATTAATAAAATGACTAAAAAATATAGATACTGGGATGAGAAGATCCCATATGCCCTCTAAGTCTATCGCACATCCATGAGAACACCTATTGGGTCTACCCTCTATTCTCCAGTATATGTCATGGAGGTGGTTCTCCCCGTCGAACTAGAATGACTTCTCTAAGGGTTATGCTTGAAAGCAAGTTCCGTGAGGAAGAATTGCATTAGAGCCTCTACGAGGAACTCTCACTCCTAGATGAAAGGGTCTTAAAAGCTCTATACAACATATAAGGGTACCATCCCCGGATCGTGCGATCATTCAACTGGAAAGTCAAGGACCGTGGTGTCCAAGAAGGAGATCTTTTCCTTAAAGAAATTATAGAGCCCATTTGGGATCCGAGAGGAAAGTTCAAACCTAATTGGAGTGGCCCGTACATTACGAAGAAAATCCTGTCAGGTGGGGCCGCTATTCTTACAAATCTCGACGGAGAAGAAATGGCACGTTCAGTTGACCTATATCATCTCAAAAAATTTTACCATTAATCTGAACTCAATTCGCACTAAGAGTCTTATTATCTCCCTTCTATTCTAAAAAATATTATTTATTTACTTTACCTAGAACTACGTGGGACGTGATCCTCTCAATTCATCCATTTTAAATGTAGCTAACAAATTTTCAAAACCCACAAAGGTACGTAGGTAGCTCATAAAACACGCATGGGAAAAAATTATTCTTTCTCATAAAATGCAATTCTTTTCTTCCCCTAATCATTTAAATTAACAAAAGGATTATATATGCCTTAGTGATTGGTATAGACAATTCAAATACAAAATTCATCAAAAGACATAAAAAAATGTCAAAATCACTTCACTTTTATTAATCAGGAATATGGTATTACTTGAAGTATCAATGACGAAAATTAAACTAACCACTCCCTTCCTAACCCTTATACAATGTACAAATCCCTACCATTAAACCAGTTTCGTAAAAAGATCCAAAAACCTACTAAACACCTACCTAAACCCAAATTTCACAAACACAAACCTACACAAACTTCTCAAAATCTTATCCTCAACTACCAGATGGGCTTTCCCCATCATTATTACCTGCCACTAGAGGCACCCTGGCATCCTAATCCTAATTATTGCTTTGGATGCGCTCCATACAATGGTAGGCCTTAATGAAATTTGATGAGACCACAATATCGTCTTCCAAAGTGTCGAACATGACAAGCCATATCTGCCCAGTTTCTTCCACTAAACTCTTCTTAACCACCCATTTACATAACCACTTCAAATAATCCCTGAATATAAACCCAGCCTCTCCAACAGATTGTGACGGACGGGTAGACGACCGACAGTGCTGCCATAAGGGCCCCAGTACGATCCTCAAGGGCTCGGCCAAGTCCTCCACCAAAAAGAAGTTAGTTATAAGAGAAGTCACAATTTTTTCCCATCTTACTTGGCGCGGAATCCATCAAGGAAAGTAAAAATAATTCTGCTGAAGACTAACCAACCACACATACTGGTATTCCCCCAATAGTTAAATGGGTTGCAAGTTCCCCTACCATGGTACGGACTAGAAAACGTATTAGGCCCCATGCTTCGTAAGCTAGTTAACCCACTTCTGTATCAATAATCTAAAGTCTAAGAAAGGCCTATAAAAGAAATTAGGGACACTCACAAAGGGTACTCGGGAGGTGGTACCAGGCGCAGTCTCTCAGAAAGCCACATGAACATCATGACAGGGCTCCCACACAGAATGCCAACCCAACCTTCCTTTTAGGTATCTAAGCTATTCAGAGTCTTCGCTAATACCACCGTAGTAGGACTATAGTGGTTAGACAACCACAATACTATTGTAGCAGTCTGAGGGTTAATCGTGAGATCGCCTGTCACCAACAAAATCATGGCAGTCAAACCCAGGGCCACAGCGTTAGCAAAGCCATTATCAGTAAAATCCCTTTGGCATCATGAATTCATGACTGCACAGAGGATGATTTTTCCTCCATGGACCAGCGGTAGAGAAGCTAAAGGGGATATATGAAGTAAATCAACCAAAGACACCCGGGGAGAATGGGATAAATTTGGCATAGAGTTAACACCTAGCATCGTAGAGAACTCCTTATAGGTGGAACACACCTCGTCTAATACAAATCTAAAAACATGGTCTTCAGGTTACCACAACGGTACCGTTTATTCCAAAAGGTTTCAATCCATGGGACGATTACACCACAAAGAGACATGGTACAAACCAAAGGCTTAGTAGTTGATGTTATAGAATCACATTCACTCTAAACCTTTGAGGTAGGAAGAAAAGGCCTTGAACACAAGAAGAACCATTTACATAATAGAGAATAAGAAATCTACAAAGAAGAGAAAGTGGAATGTAGTGATGAAAATACTTCCAAATCCCCCCTTTTATACAAAAAACTTCCATAAAAAATAAATCATTCAAAACATCACCAGTTTTACTTTTCCAAAAGTACCTAAAGTACGTTGAAAGTTTAATCAAAGATAAGGGAGTGATTTGGACTTGACCCTTATGTAGATAGACATGCTAAGGGGTATGTCAATCAGTAACCCCCTCTTTTGGAGAAATCCTTATTTCCTCTGCTATACATATCAACCTTTTCATTGTTCCTTTTTTGAACAACTCCTCATTTTCTCCTTTGTACATAATTTAAGAGAGAAACATTTTCCTTTTACTTGTGAAAAATCAATCTTTGCGTCCGTTTTTCATTTTATTTACAAATAATGAAAAACCTCAGCAGTAAACTAAAGTGCATAAAAAAGTAAGTAATTAAACCAAGATAACACCAAAAAGAAAATGCATTTCTTGTACATATCTTATTTGAAATCATTACATTTCTTGCAGGTAAAATTCAGAAAAGAAAAGAAAAAAGAAAGAAAGATACATTGGGACACAACCTGGATCCTTTCATAAAAACTTCTCTCAAAACCTAACCTTCAACCATCACAGCAGACATGTTTTCCCCGATGATGAACGGTGGGCCCCGACTCTCAAAATCGGAGCTCTCATCATACGTGACAAACGATACCAAGCAGACACTGGCTGACTTCATCATATAAGATGGAATCGATGCCATCCAACCCTTGATATCCCTTAGCCAGGTGGTCAATATACAGACAGTCTGCAAGGAAAAGGAACAAAAGCATCAAAATCAAGAAATTTAGTAAAGAAAAAATATAACAAAAAATGAAAAAGATATAAATGATTATACCTCACTTCGGAAGGCGTCCTCGAAAAGACCCTCCAACCCTTCCACCATAGCATGCAGACGGTGAGGTACCGATGACATGTCCTCACTGATCAACCAAATATTATAAGAGGGAATGGAGATATGAAGAAGAAAAACCTCTATTGTTGCCGTCTCACCTCCTACAGAACTATGGGCCGACACCGTTAGTACGCTGGTACTTCTCCCTGATCCCATCATAGGTTGAGGAATACTATTTAAATCATATATACACGACCGTATAAACTAGATGGTCACAAAATCTATATAGTCATGTCCCTCTGTCATATCATCATAATGTGTATAGGGCTCTCCCTCCATCACTGTTGCCCCATCCTTGTCAGTCATCTCCCTTAACCGCCTCATGTACTCAGGGAGAACCAGTGGTGGGACCTCCACCTCTCCATCCATGATTTATGAGCGCTAGCAACCGCCTCATCTGTGCATGCATGCCCATAGCCCCTACGGCCCTCGGAGATAGACCCCAAGGGTAGATTGCCACCTATTTTCTGTGACACCCCGCCCAATTAAATAAAGGTTTATCAGTCATGTACCAATTTAAAATAGAATGTTCGGTTGGTTCATTCTTAGCATCACTGTCGAAAACTTTTTAACATATTAATCACCTAATATAAAATTAAGTTGGGTGTCAAAACATTTCCAATTTAGTAAAGCCAAGTAAATCCATTTTCATTCAGTCTTAAAATATAAACCATTCACCACACATACGAATAAAATAAATACTGAACATGAATCAAGTATTGAAATAAATAAGACTGGGTAAAACCTCCCAGTTCAAAACTCCATACCATAAAATAAACTGAATACAATATCTCTGATGAAGGACTAGAAGTGGGCAACACATGCCCTAGATAATAAGTCTAGATGAAACTGAATGGAAAGGATAGATGCATCTACTGCAAGGGATAACAACTTCCACAATAGCTGCAGCACGTCAAGCAATCCATATATATATAGCAAAAGAGAGAAGAGATACAAGAAACGGGTCAGAGCCCGAGGTTTAAAAATGATTTAGTAAGTATTTAAAATTGGTTCTTAAAATAAGTCTTATACGCATGTTAGTTATCGAACTCTCACATGAGTTTATCACCTCTCATTTATTATGCACGCCCAACGTACATCTAATCTCCCCCTAGTTATACAACCCAGTCTAACTGGTCAGAAACCATACTAATACTAACTATGCTCACTAGTAGTATTCCCGTTTCGCCCATACAATACGTTATTCAAATAGTTTAGATCACATACTAAGTTTCATTATTCATCGTTCGAATGGTTAATCTTTTATCCACTAAGATTATTTTATTTCTTATCTCCACTTTATCTACTAGTTTCATAAAGTAGAAATTTCTCCTAGTATACTCATATATATATATATATATATATATATACACTAATCTTGCACCCTAATTATTATAATTATTACCAAGTCTACTAATTTTACACAGTAAAAATATTCACAAGTTCATATATATAGTCACATCATCCCTATACATATATATATATATATACTAATCCTGCATCCTCGAGCTAAGACCCATTAGTGCACCTATCAAGAAAATCCTCCATCCCCGGATTAGCACACATTAATGTACTTATCAATAATAATCCAGCACCCCCGGGTTATCACCCATTAGTGCTCCTATCAAGAGAATCCTGCATCCCCGGGTTAGCACCCATTAATGCACCTTATCAATAATAATTCAGCACCCCCAGGTTATCACCCATTAGAGCGCCTAGCAATAATCATCCTTGTACCCCCGAGTTATCACCCAATAGTACACTTAACAATAGAGTTTCTGCACCCCCAAGTTATCACTCATTAGTGCGCTTAACTAAAAGATTCTTGCACCCCCAGGTTATCACCCATTAGTGCTCTTAGCAATAGTATCACATAATAGGCATACACACGTCCTATTAAAATTTATAGGTATTTCCCCAACCTATATATATTCTTCTCATACGTATATTAATCTCAACACGACGTATAGTATAAATATTTAGATTACTATCTCTCGCGTAATATCCAAGGTACATTCTCAATATCGAATATTTAAAGAATTAATGCTCACATACTTTCTCGAAATTCCGTCCTGTTTAAATTTACTATCTGGCAGTTTCTCTCACTCTAATAAACCAGTAAACTCAAAACTGGACTCTACGAAAATTCTCAAAAATTTACCCTGTCGCTCGAACCATAAGGGTTGTCGCTCAAATGATTTCAACGTGTCGTTCGAGTGACTTCACACAAAATAGAGGTCTCGATCAAACGAGACTTCGCGCGACTTCACACGAAGCGCACTGGTTCATCCCCTTTGCCCAAAATTTAGCGTTTTTCACCATTTTTTAACCGAAAAACCTCTAATATTCAACACCCAAAGCCTCATCATCAATACCCATCAACACATAACACGTTATAAATCATTCCTAACATCCTAGGATCATTAATTCATCATTAATCATCATAATTATATAAAATCCCCAAATTAATTTATACGAACCCTAGTTTCCAAATTTTCAATTAAAGAACCTAATCAACCCAGATTCGTTCGTCAATATATGATTCAATTCCTTTATTAATCCTCTACATACATGAAGGACTTTAAACTACTAATTAAACCAATCCTTAATCATAATTTAAATCTCCAATTTTCACCTAATTCATATGTAAATCATGATTAATTTCACCTACGCTAACATGAGCATGATTATTGCTAAAAGAAAGCAAGTAATAAACACTTGCCTTGAATAGGATGGTTTGATCCATTGGTGATGTTGGTATATATGGGTTCCTCGTCTTCCGATCTATACGATGGTGGTGGTGGTTGTGCAAGGTGGTGCTAAGTGTTTCCCTTCCTTGGGACTTTGCTCTCCCTCACCCTCTGTGGCTCTCCCTTGCTTTTTGTGTAACTTAACCCTAATGGAACTCACGTAGATGATATAATTATTCTCTAATTTTCGTCCATTTAATCTCCCCAAAAATTCAAATTACAAAACTACCCCTACGAGGTACCGGTTTGGCCTAAAATCTCCCGGAGTCCAAACAGAATACTCAGGTAGTGTTTCCTGACTATCTCAACCCTATCGGACTCAACGGTGCACTCGAAATGACCATACGAGTTAATAAAAATAAATTCTCTTTTTATCCCAATCAATCACTCCCAACACGACTCACACACGCGTCAGACTTAAATTACCAAACTGTCGTATTTCTCACTTCCGACAATTTATCAAATATCATAATTCCATATTACATATCACACATTAATATTTAATAGTTCACATCAATAAGTATTAACCCTTGGCATGCTAGTTAATAATTATTTTAATCCAGATTAGTAACAAATTAATTTCTCGCATTTTAATTTAATTAATCCAACAACAATAATTAATCGCATACTTATTCCCATAATAATAATTAATCGCATAATTATTTAAATTGTCAAAAATATGGGGTGTTACATACTTCCCCCTTACAACGAAATTTCATCCCGAAATTCAAAAAAAGTATACCAGGTACAGACAACGCTGTAAAAATATTGCGCATCGCATCCTTGCGTTCCCAAGTAAGCTACTCCGTACCACCCATATAGTACGCTATCAAATACCCTTAATAATGAACACTTCATATGTGTTTGTTTTAAACTCCGGGTTACCCTGTCATGTAGGCTCCTCCCTAAGCCTTACCGTTTAAGTTTAACTACTTACTATATTATAGATATTCACTATCTAGCCTTCTACTATTTGCACCTTAGTAGATTTATCCTCCTTTTAGATACATACGACTTCGTCTTGTGTCGTTCGTACAAGTAAATTGGCTGTGTAATATATATTTCACATAATATATACGATAATATCAATTCCTCTCCAATATTTGTAATCATAACTGGTCCCCCACCTTTAACTATCAAGTAGGATAACAATAAAATTTACCGTGTCATACTTCTACTGGCACTCTGCCCGAACGTGAACTTATTGGAGTTATTTGGACACAAACTCCACTAGTGGAAGCAACTTCTCTCATCCTCCCTTAAGATTTAAGGGTACACATAAAATTTTCTCCCCATCATCCGATTATTCTGCTTGTCCTGCCCATCCCTTTGCGGTTGGTAGGCCGTACTCAATCTTATCTCGGAACCTATGGCCTCACCATCTCGGCTACATAAGGATTCTACGCATATTGTTTCATAGTATGATCATCCCAATTGGCATAACGTTCAGTCAACAGCTCCTTATTACATATATAGGATCGTTACCTTTCTAGACAAGTGGCACTTCATGAGATCATCCTTGGCAATACTCTCCCATTCACTGGTGGAAGAAAACCTCTATTGGTTTCGGTTGGTCCACTCTTTTTCCAATAGTCAGGTGACCCACTGCAAAATGAACTTTGCAAAATTACTCTACATTAAACCCTTCACCACTGTTATTTATATCCTGATATATTTATACTCTCTCGAATGTACTTCTCACCGTGATACTTGTGACTTTGTCATACCGCGTAACACAAGTCCTTTTCCTGCTTAAAAATCTCAGTTTATCTTGAAACATAAGTCTCTGACAAATCTTACGGAGTAATATTCGGCTTACTCGACAACTGAATTTACATGATAATCATAATCCATTGCTTGATTCACTCACCTAGGGCGCCCATACACCCTATGCCTCCTGCATCATTGTATAAATGACATGAAATTTTCTTACTTCAACCCTTGCACACTTGGTATGCTGATGTAGTAGGGTTGCACTCAACCGCCCCACTAATCATAATTTATTCACTCCTTCAGTGACATCATTGCTCTATTCAGAATGATACTAAGACGAGGCGACTCTGATATCCTTAAGTCATAAAAGAATTATCAACCCTAAATTATATTCTTTTATAGGTACAATAACCAACATACAAAACTTGTGTACTATCGACCAAACTTCTCTCCACTCCCGACATTCGCTAGTTTCTTGTGTGGGAAGTATCGCGAAGAGAAATCCAAACAAGGAACCCCCCCCCCCCCCCCCCCGATACACTAGTATCTAACCTAGTCAATTTTTGAGGTCCGTAAGGCCCTCAATCCATACTATGTAACTCTCTACAATTTCTGTATTTTGGCATAAAAGTCTACTCATCCACTCTCATGCCCCTAAAAATAACATGAAGCATGGCACTCTCACTATCCCAAGTACTCGGCACTATATATATGTATAACAAACTATATCTCGCTACTCGGTAAAGAACACAAAGTATCTTCAGTCTCCTTAGTAAAATAAATTCCTACACACTGGAATCACATATAACTAGACAATACACTCGTTGAGGTCTATAATACCATGAAATTTTTTATATATTCATATATTTGGGCCCAACCCTATTTCAGGTGGCGCTACACAAAATTAAGATCACTTCCCCAGGTGTATTTGGCACGACAATTATAGCACTCAATTTACTATCGTTTGACCATACGGTAATTAATCACTACACATTACCATAATAAACTCTACTAAAGATGACTCAATGCAGTAGTAAATTATAACAACAAAGCATATTATTAAGGCCTTCCCAGTTCTCTCATGGGCTACATCAAAATGCCCTACTATCAACGAGAAATACATTTATAACGAGACCGTTAAAACTAACATTCCTACTAAACTCGACCCGCACGTGAAGTTTAGGATTTACAATTTAGATATGAATTGTGACACATCCATGTCACTAGAGTTAATCCTTTACCCACAAGGATGATGCAAAATCTCACCAATCTTGCCTAATCACAGGCTCCCAACATGGGGCTGCCAACACGACCCATGAACATCTGCAATCGTTATACATCTTAGGATTTCATCCTATAGTTGTCCCCTATTATTGTGGACAATCTATTACATTATATGGATTTCACTCCCATTATTAAAACGTTGGTCCAAGCTCTCTAGGCCTCAATTATGGCTTTACTAAACTCCGATTTACATCCCGAGCCCCGTCGACCCTGACATACTATATGCTACTATTAACGAGGACTCTACTAGTCAAACCTGAACCCATCACTCTCAGGTGTAAATTATCTTGGGCCTACTTCTCTTGACATAAATTCCTTCACTGGAAGTCTCTCTCCTCTAGTTGTTATGCCTAACTGCCACGGTTTACCATTTCTAGTCTTTTCGGTCTCACTTCTCAATTGTGGACAAATTCAACACTTGTAGTTTTACTTTCTTTACCTAGGGAAACTTCACCAGTCATTTACCCATCACTGGTCCCACAGGCCATTTTGGAATGTCCTTCCCTCAGACCAGAAGTCTTAACTCATAATTTTTTTTTCGTTGTCCCTTTGGCTATGTTGGCCATTCGGAACTATGGTTGGCCTCTACAGCCCTGATTGACTTCATCATCCTCTTGAAGTTAATCATTAAAACTCATCTAACCGAGTTCCTTATTGGTTATAATCTCATGTGGGGTTTCACTAACACCATTAAATTCAGTTTCTGCTCTTCAACAGATTCGTTAACCCTCTTTACTCCCTTCTCTTCGAAGCGTTAACATTATCATACTAATGCATGATCTTGACGACCTCGGCAATAGTCATCCTAGTCATATTTCCCATTCATACTGGTTTTTTACTCACTGTTCCTTTATCAATTATAAACCCTTTGGATAATTTATACCCCTATGCCAGGTACGAAGTTCGATATGCAATTCAACCTTTCTCTCACGATCAGTTTCTATCTTACCCATTGTGCTAAACATCAAAATTTCACTCGCATTTTGTTAGCATATCGAATGGAAGACCTCACGGTCAAATCGTACCCAAATTTCTCTCTAAATTTCAAACACACTTCTTCATATATGGTGATTGCCTCTAGTTACTACATGATGCTCCTAAGAGCTATAGCTTTTAACTTCAAATTTAATTCTGGGCGTCGTCACACCCCACTCTACACAATTGCCTTTGGATTTTCTACCTCTGTTGGTCTGTTACACTTTCTCTATTTCTTCTTCGCATTTTCACCGATGCGTTTTTCAAAAGAGTTCCTCTGATTTCCCTCTTATCGATTTTGATAGGTGGTCTTGAAATCATTCCACCGTTATCTACGACTGTGCCGTGGGAACGCACTGTTCCCGAGTGATGATTTCTATTATCACTTACTTAAGTAACCCTCCTGATGATTTTTGTCACGATCACTCTTTCCCGATTACTCTATGTCTTCTGTCGGGCTTCTTTTTCTCCTGCAGTCCTTCTTACGGCCCTCGCTAGTCATCCTACATTGTTCGGTGTTCGAAGAACACATGATTTTATATAATGAGTTTCCTCCATTATGATTCATAGTAGGAGAACGTAAGTCGCATACATAAAGGAGCACAACAAACCTATAATAAGGTTATACATCAAAGAATGTTACGTTGAAATGTAATAAGTCGCACAGATACTAAGGACACTAGAACCTGATGCTCTGATACCTCCTGTGACACCCCGCCCAATTAAATAAAGGGTGATCAGTCCTGTACAAATTTAAAACAAAATTTTCAATTAGTTCATTCTTAGCATTACTGTCGAAAAAATTTTAACATATTAATCACCTAATATAAATCTAAGCTAGGTGTCAAAACATTTCCAATTTAGTAAAACCAAGTAAATTCATTTTCATTCAGTCTTAAAATATAAACCATTCACCACACATAGGAATATAATAAATACTGAACATGAATCAAGTACTGAAATAAATAAGACTGGGTAAAACCTCCCAGTTCAAAACTCCAAATCATAAAATAAACTGAATACAATATCTCTGATGAAGGACTATAAGTGGGTGACGCATGCCCTAGATAAGAAGTCTAGATGAAACTAAATGGAAAGGATAGATGCGTCTACTGCAAGGACCTACAGCTTTCACAACAGCTGCAGCACGTCAAGCCATCCAAATCTCTAAATCTTGTACCCCTATGGCTGAGCACCTAATATATATATATATATATATATATATATATATATATATATATATATATATATATATATATATATAGCAAAAGAGAGAAGAGATACAAGAAACGGGTCAGAGCCCGAGGTTTAAAAATGATTTAGCAAGTATTTAAAACTGGTTCTTAAAACAAGTCTTATACGCATGTTAGTTATCGAACTCTCACATGAGTTTCTCACCTCTCATCTATTGTGCACGCCTAACGTACATCTAATCTCCCCCTAGTTATACAACCTAGTCTAACTGGTCAGAAACCACACTAATACTAACTATGTTCTCTAGTAGTATTCCCGTTTCGCCCATACAATACGCTATTCAAATGTTTATCTCACATACTAAGTTTCATTATTCACCGTTCGAATGGTTAATCTTTTATCCACTAAGATTATTTTATTTCTCATCTCCACTTTATCTACTAGTTTCACAAAGTAGAAAGTTCTCCCAGTATATATATATATATATATATAGTCGTATCATCCCTATATATATACACTAATCTTGCAACCTTAGGTTAAGACCATTTGGTGCAATGTAATGATTATTATTACCTAGTCTACTAATTTCACATAATAGAAATATTCACAAGTTCATATATATATATATATATATATATATATATATATATACTTATACTGGGCCCCCGGGCTAAGATCCATTAGTGCACCTATCAAGAAAATCCTGCATCCCCGGGTTAGCACCCATTAATGCACCTATCAATAATAATCTAGCACCCCCGGGTTAGCACCCATTAATGTACCTTATCAATAATAATCCAGCACCCCCGGGTTATCACCCATTAGTTCTCTAACAATAATCATCCTTGTACCCCCGGGTTATCACCCATTAGTACACTTAACAATAGAGTTTTTGCAACCCCGAGTTATCACTCATTAGTGCGCTTAACTATAAGATTATTGCACCCTCGGGTTATCACCCATTAGTGCTATTAGCAATAATATCACATAATAGGCATACACACGTCCTATTAAAATATATAGGTATTTCCCCAACCTACATATATTCTTCTCATACGTATCTTAATCTCAAGACTACGTATAGTATAAATATTTAGATTACCATATCTCGCGTAATCTCCAAGGTACATTCTCGATATCGAATATTTAAAGTATTAATGCTCACATACTTTCTCAAAATTATGTCTTGTTTAAATTTACTATCTGGCAGTTTCTCTCACTCTAATAAATCAGTAAACTCAAAACTGGACTCTAAGAAAATTCTCAAAAATTCACCCTGTCGCTCGAACCATAAGGGTTGTCGCTGAACGATTACCACGTTTCATTCGAGCGACTTCACGCAAGATAGAGGTCTTACTCAAATGAGACTTCGCGCGACGCGCACTGGTTCATTCCCTTTGCCCATAATTCAGCATTTTTCACCATTTTTTAACCTAAAAACCTCTAAGATTCAACACCCAACACCTCATCATCACTACCCATCAACACATAATAGGTTATAAATCATTCCTAACATCCTAGGATCATTAATTCATCATTAATCATCATAATTATATAAAATCCCCAAATTAATTCATATGAACCCTAGTTTCCAAATTTTCAATTAAAGAACCTTGATTCAATTCCCCATATTAATTAAATAAAATCCCCAAATTAATTCATCATAAGTATATAAAATCCCCAAATTCATTCATCAATATATAATTATATTCCTTGATTAATCCTCTACATACATGCAGGAATTTAAACTACTAATTAAACCAATCCTTAATCATAATTTAAATCTCCAATTTTCACCCAATTTATATGTAAATCATGATTAATTTCACCTACACTAACATGAGCATGATTATTCATAAAATGAAAACAAATAATAAACACTTGCCTCAAATAGGATGGTCTGATCCATTGGTGATGTTGGTATAGATGCGTTCCTCGTCTTCCGATCTATACGATGGTGGTGGTGGTTGTGCAAGGTGGTGCTAAGTTGTTCCCTTCCTTGGGACTTTTCTCTCCCTCACCCTCTGTGGATCTCCCTTGATTTTTGTGTAACTTAACCCTAATCGAACTCCCATAGATGATATAATTATTCACTAATTTTCTTCCATTTAATCTTCCTAAAAATTCAAATTACAAAACTACCCCTACGGGGTGCCGGTTTGGCCTAAAATCTCTCGAGTCCAAATAGAATACCCGAGTAGTGTTTTCTGACTATCTCAACCCTCCCGGACTCAACGGCGCACTCAAAATGACCATACTAGTTAATAAAAATAAATTCTCTTTTTATCCCAATCAATCAGTCCCGACATGACTCACACGCGCGTCAGACTTAAATTACCAAGCTGTCGTATTTCTCACTTTCAACAATTTATCAAATATCATAATTCCATATTTAATATCACACAGTAATATTTAATAGTTCAAAGCAATAGGTATTAACCCTTGGCACGCTAGTTAATAATTATTTTAATTCGGATTAATAACAAATTAATTTCTCACATTTTAATTTAATTAATCCAATAATAATAATTAATCGCATACTTATTCCCATAATAATAATTAATCACATAATTATTTAAATCGTTAAAAATACGTGGTGTTACATTTTTCCAGCAAAGAGTCATTAATCTACCCAAAAGAAAAGGTTCTGAAAACTCATAAAGAGACGAGGATCAGAAGCCTAACCTCGTTTCTCGCTTAGCGCTACCCCCACATCTTTTAGAGAAAGGGATTAGTTTGAACACCTCTTCGACTTACTCCATTTATACAACTTACAAACGTATCCTAGCTCGATCTTTCAAGGACACCAACCCCACATTATGCGCTATCACCTCATAAAACCACATCTGCAAAAGGAAACACCAAGAATCAGAAGAGAAAGCAAAACGACTTGTAATACCCCGTATTTTCATGATATTTATTTTTGGGGATTAATTGAATTAAATGTGTATTAATTGGAAATTAATCCAGATAAAAATATTAACGAGGTGTGAGTTAGTATTTAATTATAATGTGTATACTTGGCAATATATGACTATTGGAAATATTGAAATTGTCGCGAGATTGAAATACGGCAATTTGGGAAACTTTGTTGGGACGCGCGTGACAGTCGCGTCAGGAATATAATTATTTGAATTAAAAAGTGAATTTTATTTTTTATCACCCGTATGGTCATTTTGAGTACGCCAACGCGTCCGGAAGGGTCGAAATAGTCAGAAAACACTAGCCGGGGGTTAAGTTTGGGTCTCGGGGCATTATTGGGCCATACCGGTAACTTATAGGGGCATTTTGGTAATTTCGGAAATCTGGGAATTAAAACCCACGAAAATTAGAAATAAAAATCTGACTTATTCTTTATCCACTAAACACACTAACTACACTAAGGGACTTAATGGGCTACGGGAGAAGTTAAGATATAGTCCTAACTTACCAAAAACCAACCACACCTCCATTGTCATCATCCTTAGAGAAACTTGTAGAGAGAGAGAGAGAGAAGAGAATTCTGCAGAAAGAGAGAGGGAGAACAACTCAGCCTTCAAGATTCAACATCAAATTCAGTGAAAGATTAAGGCAAGTGGTTTAATTACAAATGATTCAATGCCATGCTTTTCCATGTTTAGGAATTATCGAATTTATCTTGGAAGATGATATAGACCCATGAATTGGAAGTTTAAAACTATGAACTATGTTAGGGACTGCATGTAGAAACATTCTGGATGAATTATGAACTCATAATTATGACCCTTGATGATTTAAAAACGAATTTTAGAAGAAGTTTATTAATGTTCTTGAAAGAAATAGAAATCTGGAATCCTTGATGAAGATTGATCCATATATAGTCCTTGATTGATGAATTATTGGTTTTAGAACATTAGTAATGTTGTAGGATGGTTGTATGATGATACTATAACGTTACATTAGAGTTTCATGCATTAAAAGTATGTTTTGGGATGATTTGAAAACTGCAAAACGAAGCAGTCCGTAACCATACCTGGTGCGTTCGATCGATCGATGTTCTTCAGTCGATCGATCGACCACCATCGATCGATCGAAGGTAAAGGTCGATCGATCGACCTTCCCATAATGAGTAAAGTTTTTCCCTATTTAAATTTTAATGGTGGTAACCCTTGGAAAATATTATTGGAGACCTTATGAATACCTTAAACTTAAAAGAAGACTAGTAGGCATGATTATGATACTTGGACCGTAATTAGAATTCAATTTGAGGAATTATTCTAATTTAATGAACTTCGATAAGTGAGATAATATTTGGGTTAAAAGTGTAAATTTGAATAATTTGATGAAATGAGGTTTGGGGCAGAAGTAAAGACCTTAGGAATAAAGATGTTATATGTGGGAATAATAGGAACTTAATACTCTATTTGAGATAGGCTTTAAGTATAAGAAACTACGACGTGAGACGTGTCGACGGTTTACCTTTTATATTATCGGGAGACGTAAAATATACAAATTTGGATTAATGGTATAAGGATGTAGAGTATACCTTTATTAATATTGAATTATCTAAGATGTGTGAATGCTTAGTATATGATTTTTATATGTATCACATACCTACCATACTTGCTATCACGGGAGGTTACGTTCGCTTAGGGCCTTCATATCCTTGTGTTGCCCGAATTTAGATTGGTACCTCGAGGACGTAGTTCAAGAGAATGACTTATTTGTGAGTTAATAAGCCAGCTGACTATGGAGCGTAGGTATGTACGTGACCATGGATATGTTGAATTATGTTCGCCTCCATTTATGTGTGTGGTGTTTATTCCAACAATTCCTGAGAGATTCGGAATTTGTAATCCTTATGCACGTGATGTACCGGGATGGATAGCAGAGTATGTGTGCACCGCAGCTTAGCCTCGGGGTGCTTATATTGTATATTTATGATGTGAAGATATATGGTTAAATGAAAAGGAATTTACTATGTTAATTTGTGAGTATAGTTATGGTAATGTTATGAAAAGATAAAAGGGGACTTATATCAATAAATGGTTTTGTTAATAATTGGGAATCCGATAATTAAAGTAGAACTCTCTATTTAATTGATTAAGGTTGGAAATTAAACGTGAACCGAGTAGAAGTGTTAGAAACTCTTTGGAATTAGTTAGTTATGAGATAACACATGAATGGGTACAGGAACGTTAGGAGTGCACAGTTAGACGAGAGGTGAGTATTTCATGTGAGAGCTCGTCCTAACATGTATATTGCATTCATTGTTTTAATTATTATTAAAGCACTTGCTGTTTTTAAAATACTCTCCACATTCGGGCTCTGGCCCGTTTGCTTTCAAATCTATCTTTTTGTAAAAACCATTTTAGGTGCCCAGCCACAAGGACACCATGCTTAGGATCCTCATTCAGGTGACGAGCTGTAGCGGTTTGTGGAAGTTACAGGACATTGATTATAGACGCTTCATCTATCTTGACTCTATACTCAGTATTTATCAGTTGTAGGGCATGTCGCCCATTTCTTTTAAAGGCATTTCATTTATTTCAGTTATTCAGACTTCGGGCATGTACTTAATTCAGAATTCAGACTTGTCTTATTATTTTCAGTTGTGAGATTGTTGTGAGGAGTTTTCCTCCGGACTTATTACTATTGTTGGTTATTTCATTACTTCGTTATGGTGATTGGACTTATGTTGTTCTTCCATTATTCTTTTACTGCATGTTAATCAGACTTAACTTAAAATTTGGCAACTTACTTTTTAAATACTAGGTGGTTAGTAATTATTAAAATGTTTTCGACAGTGATGTTATTAACTGAACCAACTTGGCATTTTGTATTGATTTAATAAAGGAGTAGCTACTCGGTATTTAATTAGTCGGGGTGTCACACGACTGCAAGATAACAAACAGCAAAATTACACATAAAGATTACCTCCAAGAGATACATGGGTCCTGTAAACATCTATCGATAGTACCGACTGAAAGCGTCCGAAGAAGCATAAGGGGACACCAAGATAAAGTTACCCTAATCATACAAAGGGATGTCTAAAATGATCCTCAAAATGGCAAAAACCACAAATGGAATACATCACCACTCATGCCACCACGAATCCCCCAAACAAAAGAAAAATGAATAAATGGGTTTCCTGCCTCACTTTCCACCCATCAGCCTCACAAATCTTATTAGACAATAGAGTCTCTTTCTGCATAGATATCTGGACAAAATCCCCCGACAAGATTCTTCTTACATCTCTACAAGTAACCCACGCCGTCGCCTTCATAACTCGTAGAGTCTGGTACACCATAATCTGTTGACCAGCACAATACATCCCTATCAACTTCTTAACATCCAAGGTAGTTACCATCATCTCCCCAACTCCCAAATGAAATGTGTGAGTCGTGTCCCACTGTCTCTCCCCTAGTGCACATAATGCCACCGTTGAGCATGGCATTTCATCCAATACCCCTGCCAACGTACTAAAGTCAATATACCCCACCATCCACTATACTACCTCAAGAAGACCATCCCAAACCTCCTTCATCCCAAAAATCCCCCAGGACCAAATGCTTGAAGAGTTTATGCCAACCTATGCAAAAATTAAGAAAACCCTTCAGTATCTTAAAAATAAGAAAGAAAGATGAAAGGTGGAAAACCAAAGGAAAAATACTTACATAGCCATTAAGGTTCTTTACCCTGGTAGAACGGTGATTCATAAGATCCCGCAGTAGCAATCTCTCATCCATCGCTGACTTAAAGCAATCATACACATTCTCGTTGCCTAACGTCAGCGACACTACAGCCCGTCATTCCAAGCCCTCTCAATCATCAACAGTCACCCAGTCGTTGTTATTATAGTAAGAAGTACCTGCCATTGAGATATTTTTAAGGAAATAGACTTAGAAATGACTTTTAGAGAGAGAAATCAAGAGATTCAAACACTTAAAGGTGTTGAAAAATGAAGAGGGTCATCCCTTTTTCATAGGAGGGGAAAGGTCACTGCCGGTCGGCAATCCCCTAGTCCTACCTACCGGTAGTGGCCTTTACCCTTCCCCGAGAATCCCAATAGTTCATGCCATATACCAATATGCACCTCCTCAGACCTGCCTATCGGCAGTCTCCTTAAAAATTCATTATAAAAATGCAAGAAAATTCTAAAAATTGCTCAAAAATTTTGTAAAAAATCCCCGCGAAGTCAAGAACGTCATTTCTCCATAAAAAACCCGTTTTAAAGAACTAAACCATTTACAAGATCATGTCAATCGCTAACATGATCATTGGCACTCACTTTCATAGTCAACATACTCCCAGCAAAATCAAAAATCCAAGGTGCGCCTGCGACAAAATACATACTCTCTCCCCAGCTAAATCCAAAATCCAAGGTGTGCCTCCACCAAAACACTCTAAGCTTTCCCTAGCAGAGCCATAGTTTAAAAAAATCCTTGTAAACAACTCTTTAGGTCTGTTGAATTCACTCGGGTTCGCAGAATTGACCACGACCCTCTGAATTGATCATTTTAAACTATTTAGTTTCGCAGAATCGACCTCAGCCCGCTGAATTGGTCATCTCAATCTATAGGTCCTCGTAATCAACCTTGACTGGATGAATTGGTATTCTCAATCTTTCAGTCCATAGAAACACGGGACGTATTTCGCTCATCATAAGTGATGATAGAATGAAGTTGGGGATTCCCCCTCTAGAGTTATCGATCCTCGTGGATCCGATAAGTAACCTTTTATTCCCTGCTCATGAGAAGAACCGAGTGACCCCGCCTTCTTCTCCTATTGGCGAATGTTCTAGAAATGAATTTGTTAAAAATTCTCCCTCTTTTGGTGCCATTAATGCAATAATGCTGAATTGGCTATCTCAACACCTTAGGTCAGCATAATCAACTTCAGCCGGCCCACTGAATCTGCGACTTCAATCTGACTTGCTTAATTGGTAATCTCAACTTTTTAGGTTCACAAAATTCACCTAGGTCCATAGAATTGACCTCCACCCTCTGAATTGGTCATTTCAAACTCTTTAGGTATGTAGAATTGACCTTAACTCGCCGAATTGATCATCTCAATCTTCAGGTCCTCGAGAATCGACCTTGACCCGATGAAATGGTCATATTAATATTTAGATCCGCATAATCAACCTTAACCCACTGAATTGGTCATCTCAACTCTTTAGGTCTTTGGAATCGACCTCGGCCCTTGGAATTAATCACTTTAATTCGACCCGCTAAATTGGTCGTCTCAACTCTTTCGGTTCATAGAATGGACCTTGACCCTCTGAATTGGTCATCTCAACCCCTTAGGTTCGCAGAATCGACCTCGGCCCTGTGAATCAATCACTTTAATCTGACCCGCTGAATTTTTCAAAGTAATCTTAGGTCCTCAGAATCGACCTCGTCCCATTGAATTGATCATTTTAATATTTAGGTTCGTAGAATCGATCTCGACCCACTGAATTGATCATCTCAATTATTTAGTCCACAGAATCAACCTCGACCCTCTGAATCGGTCATCTACATCCTCTAGGTTAGCAGAATCGACCTCAGTTGTTTTCTCAAACATTAATGAGGTGTCTATCTTTCGAATACCTTTGCTTATTCCAAACTCTCTCACTGAGGGGCTTTGAAGACACCCCATCCTAGTAGCCCCCTAAATACCTTCTCAAGACCCTAACACCCCTCCTCTCTCCATAAACCCTAGGTTATACCCCGAGTATCGATTTAGAGGCCATCGGGTGCTTTTTGGCCCCATTTAACTCCGATCAACTCTTCGAACTGAGAGAAGCTCAATAAAATCTTGAAACTTTATGAATACCCTTTCCAACGATCAATTTCGTGTGCAAATCAGCCTCACGGATCGCATGAATGATCGCGTCTACTCCAAAAACTAATCTAGAGACCACTAGGTACTTTTGGGGCCCATTTGACTCTGGTTAACTCTGTGACGTGATCTAGGCTCAATGAAATATTATAGGGTCTAAAATCTATTTCTAATGGTTCGTGTTGTCTACGAATCAGGCCCATGATTAGCACGAACGATCCTTTTTACTTCGAAAGGAAACTAAAAGGTTTCGAGCCCCGTTTGGTCAACTCTCCAACCTTGAGCTATTCTCAATGAAATATCAAAGGGCACTGAATTCCCTTTCCAATAGTCTAAGTCATGTAAGAATCGTCCTCGTGATTCATAAGAACGACCCATTTTAATTTGAACCCCCTGTCTAGAGACCATCGGGTGCTTTAGAGCCTCATTTGGCTTTGTTTAGCTCCCAAAATCGAGAGTGGATTAATGGATTCTTAAAGAGCTCCTAATTCCCTTTCCAACAGTCCTGGTCGTGCGCAATTCAAACTTACGGTACCATTTTATGCCCATTTTTCATAACAATCTGTTCTGAACTGCCTATAGGCACCGCAGACCCCTGCCTATCGACAAGGCGTACTTTCCTTGCCTAGCAAGGCAGGCATTGTGCCGATAGGTAGGCTAGGGGACATGCCTATTGGCACCCCCTAACCCTAAAAGGGCACTATTTAAGGATCCCATGGCCTCACTCCTAGGTGGGTCCCTTTCAGCAATCAACAAACATGCTCTCAAAATCAAAGCGCCATTATTCCCAAAAAAACCCTATTTTCCAACATTCTTACTATTTCTCTTACCTCACTTTCCTACCACATTTAGTAACTTACCTCACCCTACTTTACCACCCTTAAACTACTACAAAATTAGCCTACATACCTTCCAAATTCAGTAGAAAAAGTCTTAAAGGAGGTATATTCCTAGATATTTTCTAGTTTACTCATTTAGTGTTATTTACTCATTTTATTCCCATTTTGTGTCATCTTTTATTCTTATTTCATTATCTCACATCAAGTAATATCCATTTTTATTATTAGTATCCACATAACTTATTTTCATAAAAAATCAAAAAAGGTTAAAATGGGGAGGGGGGGGGGGGGGTTACTTGTAAATTCCAAAAGAAGGACCTCCTCACTTTTTCACACTTTTTACACTTGGACACACTTTCTACAAAAACACTCAAAGAGGAGTATTAAATTATAGTTTATGAGTTTAACTCCACCCCTATTATATGTCAAACTATGTGGACTTTGATACCCCTAGGACTACGTAAGCATCCCGGACCAATCTTGGGATTTGAGTCCTCTCTTTCCATTTATGCTTTTATACTATATTATGTCTATTTTGTGAGTAATGGACTCCTATATATATTTATGTCATCCAACATGCACATTCTCTTTTCCATAGCGACTCATGATTTGGTGAATACTCATATCATATTTTTATGTTATTTTCGAGTACACTCCTATGGATGATCCCGCTTCGTCTTTCCCATGACGTGAGTTGGATGATTCCCTTCTCGTGCTATTTACATTACACACATCATGCTTCGGAGAAAAGAAGAATATTAACACATCCCATGGGAGACTGAAAGGGTGAAATTGGTGTCTAACATCTTCCCATTCCATAACTTAGTCCCCGAACCATCGATTCACTTTTGTATGCATCAGTGACCTTGACGTCATTCTCTCGAGGCGGATACATTTTCTTTTGCATGTTTTGAGAAAAATAGGTTGGCGACTCCATTCCTTCGTGTTATTCCCTTTTGACCATGGTCGATTTTATATCTGAGGCAGCCCATAAAGACAACAATGTTAGTGTCTTAAGTCACCCGCACGTGCATGGCGGGGAAAAGAGGGAGACTCGTTTGAGGTCCTCCCTCCCATCTTGATTTTGGGGTGAGCTCGTGCCAGAGGAATCCGACCCGAATGGCCACACCAACCAACTAAAAATTCGACTCAATAAGTGAACGAGTACATGCTAGAACTAAAATGACAAATCCGTACACCTTTCGATACAGGAAGCTGAAATACATAAAATTGACACTGACACCCTGATAGTGGTGATGAAATCAGAACAAGACTTGATGCAACAAGAACTGAAAAGATACGAAGGATAGTCATGAGCACCTAGAAGAGGGTTCAATAATGATGGTCAGGGCATCGCAAGCTAACATAGCTACATCACCCAATGACACCTACGCAAATAAATAATAATCCTACAGTTAATAAGTTAAGTCTCACAATGCATAACATGCCTCACACACACACACTCAAACAGATATATATATATATATATATACACACACACACACACACATAATCAATTTAATCTTTCATTCTTATATAAGTCATTAATAAGGCAAGTGAGTGTCTTAGAACCCCACGCTCCTTCAAGGTAACTAGCATCCCACCATGCATGTGCAATAAAATATAAAGCATAACATAAATAATTTCTCATCATAAACAAAATCCAACCTCCACCTTATCCACCCTAAAACATCACTAATAAGATTATAGTAATCGTGTCTGGCCCCCAGTCCCGTTTGGGGTCAACAAGCCCCACGATACGAAATATAATCTCCCTTTATCCACCCCAAACATATCCATATTAACAATATAACAAAAATGACCAAATGCATAGGGTCATAAACATAAGAGTAATATTTTTCAATTCTTGATATAATTGCACACATCACTATTCTCAAATTTCTTAAATCACTTCTTAAGGTTATACTACATTTAAAAAGGAAAGGGGTGAGGCATAAATTATACACTAAAGTCTAAATGGAGAAGATATCTTATTTAGAATTCCACTATTTCCTCACATATCTTAATTTACTATTCATCTCAATTAATTTTATAATAGAGGCATCCTAAACTTTACTCACATAGTTCACCTTGCACTACCAAGGCACAATTCTAAACCGTGAGGGTGAAATATAAATTTCAACACGATATACGGATTCCATCAAATGATTACTCTCAACATAGATTTGGGGGGGAATTATTTCTATTCGTACAACAAGTAAAGAACTAGTGGTTCTTTCTAACAATATACAAAAGTCGCAATTCATATAAATTCAATAAGTCTACATAAGTATAAAAAAATTCAATTCAGGGCTTGTCTAAGGGAAGTTCTCAAATTAAATCAAATTTCATGAATTTAACTAATATTTAAATTTAGAGTTTACAAATCTTAATATTGTCATATGTAAATATTAATTAATTTAATTTTCTAACTATCACAATTGATGTGTGAATTAACCCAAATTAAAAATCTTACAATATATCCAATTACTAATTTCTAAACTTATCATAACTTATCAAAAATTATAATTAAGATCACAAACTTTCAATAATTCCACAATTAGCCGGTATCATATTATTAAATGTTGAAATTTCATGAAGCCTGTTACAAACATGATTATATTTAATGGATTTTATTTTAAAAAGAATTAGATTGAGATAAAATTTGATATTTAAATACATAAAAGGGAACAAGTAGAATGTTAATTTTCCTTAAAGAATAATTCCCCAAAAAATTAAAACAAGAATTATAGAGAGAAAAATTTTAGAAGAATCCCCTCTTGAAAAGTAGTTGAATTGGTCCTCAAGAAGTCCTTTAAAAATTTATCCAAATTTGTTCAAAAAATTCTTCCAGAAAAATATATTTTTTTGCTACAATAAAAGAGTATAAATTTAGGGTTTAGAATATATAATTTTTGTAAAATTTTGATTGAGGTTTAAGGGTCAACTTACATATTGGGAATGGGAGGGAGTAGGGTTTATTTGAACCCAACTTTTGAGAGAATGAAGAGAATTCAACATCATTTTAACGAGAGAAACATGTGTGGCTTCAGATTTTTTTTATTTATAAAAATGCTCCCCTTTTAAGTTTATTTTTTCTTTTATTTATTTATTTTGCTTTAATTACACCTTAATTCTTTCCTCTTTCTTTCTTTAATAACCTTAACCCTAAACCTTTATCCAAGTAACTACCTTATTGCCAAAGTTACCTTTATCTTAAATCATAATTCCTTTTGTGTTAAGCCTTTTATTTACTTTCTATAATTATAACTAAATCTCATACTTTTATTTCTTTATAGCTAAGCCGAAACACGTTAGTAATTCATGAAATAAATTCTAATATTCAACAAATGAATTCTATAATTATAATAACTTCCATAAATTATATTTCAAGTTCCACCAACATAAATAAAACTTTATTCGTCACTTACATAATTATACAATTCAAACTTTTATTTAAGATAATTATTTAAAATCTACTAAAATTCATAATTAATTATTTATTTATTTTATTAATTCATTAATTAATCAAATTCCTTTAAAATCATGGGGTATTACATTCTTCTCCCAAATAAAAAGAATTATGTCCTCAAAATTCACAATTAACCCTTCAATTACCTGAGTCAAATTAATAAAACTTCATAAAATGAGTCAAAATACTGACACCTAATTTAAATGAGCCAAAATAATCACCTCATATAAATGAGTCAAACTAATATCCTCATAAAATGAGTCAAAATTATTACCTCATATAGATGAGACCAAATAGTCCCTTTATAACATATTAAATGAGTCAAAATTAAATCCTCATATAACGTGGGTCAAAACTAATACCTCATATAAAATGAGTCAAAACTAACTCCTCATATAAAATGAGTCAAAATGATGAGGATATTGTTTCCTTATCAATTCCTTGTGCTCCCAAGTGGATTCATCATCGTTACGGTGGTTCCACTACACACATACTAGTGGTATCTCCTTGGAACTCAACTTTTGGAACTGTATATTCGAAATACCAACTGTCAGCTCACTATATGACGCATTTAAGTCTAACTCAATCTCACTTAAATCAATATGATGATATGCAGACCTAGGTTGCAAAAAATGGTGAAGTGGAAAAACGTGAAACACTTTACACACCTTATCCCGGTGGTGAGGAAGTGTTAAACGATATACAACCTTCCCCACCTTCTCTGTAATCATGGATGGCCCAATGTAATGAGGAGACAATTCCCCTTTCTTTTAGAACCTCACTACCCGTTTCATAGGGGAAACCCTTAGTAAAACCTTCTCTACCACCTGAAATTCCATCGGCTTCATATTCTATTCGATACATATCTTCTTTTGGTGATGAGAAACTTTTATTAGCCCCATGATCAACTTGATCTTTTCAGTTGTCTTTTGGGTGAACTACGGTCCCAACTATCTACCCTCGCCTGGTTTTAACCAACATATGGGTGATTGGCACGGTCTCTCATAAAGGGCCATATTAATGGACTTTTAATAACTGTTGTTATATGAAAACTCTACCAATGGAAAATGGGCCTCCCAACTTCCGTTGAAGTCCAGTACACATGTTCACAACATATCCTATAATGCTTAATTAACCCTCTCGATCTGGCCATCTGTATATGGATTGTATGTCATGATAAGATGAAACTTAGTCCCCATGAAATTCTTGAAACTCTCCTAAAAATTTGAAACAAATGTAGGTCCCCCTATCTAAAATGATCGATAATGAAACCCCATGCAGTCGAACTTTCTCGGCCACATGCAAATGTACAAGGTGATCGATCAAACAGGAGGTACTAACTTAGCCACATCATTATTCATACCAACCCACCAATATTTCCACTTCATATCTTGGTACAGTTTACACCCACAAGGACGTACTGTAAAATGCAAATCATGCATTTCATCCATAACTTCCTGTCTTAACTCCTCATCTAAGGGTACCATTAACCTACCCATATAACGCAACCTTCCATCGGACCCCACTGAGAATACAGGTAAACATGTAGCAATATGCTCCATCACATTTACCTTACATATCTCATCATGTTACTGTCCCTAGATCAATGTACCACGATTTTTAAAGTCACTATAAGCATACTCATAAAAACTCTAGTCAACTCTCTAATCATCTCTACTGAGCCCCATTCGTCCATCTGTAAAGATGAGTGAATACTAATGGGCTTCCATCTCAACGTGTATGACACCAAGTTAGCCATCCCCAGGTGATACTATATCGTTAATTGATAATCTTTGATGAACTCAAACCATCTCCATTGTCTCATATTGAGACAATTTAGTGTAAACAAGTTCTGTAGACTCTTGTGGTCATTGAAGAGGCTAAACTTCTCATCCCATAGGTAATGCCTCCATGGAATTATTACCAAATCTAACTCATGAGATGAGTAATGAACCATGTGCAACTTCAACTTCCAATTTGGTCTATCCTCCTACATTAATACCCCACCTAATCCTTATAGATAAGCATTAATGCAGACTAAAAACTCAACTCCACTCCTAGGTAAGGTAAGAACTAGAGCATAAGTGAACTTATCCTTAAGAGTGTCGAATGTCTGGTGACACTTATCACTCTAAAATAATACCAGAACCTTCATTGTCAACTCTATCATCAGCCCAGTTATCTTTAAGAAACCACGGATGAATCTTTTATAATAATCGGCCAAACCCAAAAAATTGCAAACCTTGGTAGGTGTCGTTAGTTGTCCAACACGGTTGATACCTAACCCGAGTCCACTAAAAGTCCTTTCTCTAAAGAAAACATACACTAAAAACTTCACTTTCCTCTTCCAAAACTCATATTTAAATAACTTTGCATAAATCTTATGCTTTCGCAACATGTGTAATGCAATCTGGAACTGTCGATCATGCTCACACTTTGTTCGTGAATAGATCACGATGTCACCAATAAAGACAATAATGAATTAGGCTAAATGCGATCATAACACCCAATTCATTAAGTCCATGAATATAATTGGGGCATTAATAAACCCAACCATCATCACTTGGAACTCATAAGATGCATAACGAGTCAAGATGACTATCTTGGGTATATCCTCATCTCGTACCCTCAACTGGTGATAATTGGATCTCAAATCAATCTTCAAAAAGAAATAAGATCCCTCTAACTGATCAAAAATATCATCAATGCTCTGTAGAGGATACTTATTCTTCATTGTCACCTTATTCAAATGACAATAGTTGATACACAGTCTCAAAGACCTATACTTCTTTTTCACAAACAACATTGGTGCATATGGAGGTAAAGTGCTATGGTGGATAAAACCCTATTCTAACAGATGTTTAATCTGACTTCTGAGCTCCTTCATATCTATAGGATCCATGCGATAAGGTTCTTTAGATATCAGCTGTGACACCTCGCTTAATAAAATAGAGGGCGATCACTCTTATATCAAATTAAAATAGGAGTCTCATATGGTTCATTCTTAGCATCACTGTCAAAAACCAATTTAATTACTAATATCCTATTACGCCGGCGTCAAAATTTTTAATTAACTAATCTTTTTAGCCAAACCATACAAATAAAATAATTACAACAATTTTTATGCAAAAACTAAAATGAAATAAAATAAAATGACCGAACAGTCGGTACAATAATACAACCAAACCGAATGTCGTACTAAAAGGCGATAAAAGAATAAATGAGTACAGTTGGGCCATAAGCCCGAATGTTTCTACAATACCTCTTATCTAGATCTCAATGATAGAATCATCTACTATAATCCTACTTGCATCCACAACTGTTGCAGCAAATGTCTGACTCGAAAGAATCATCATCCAGGCGTCCCTGTGTCTGGACACCTATATATATATAGATATAACATGAGAGGGAAAATAGAGAAAATGGGTCCGAGACCAAGTTTTTAAAACATTTTAGCAAGTGCTTAAAATCCATATTTTAAAATATGATATTTCTCATATTTAAACTGGTATCGCACTCTCATGAGATACACCTCACCCCTCTTCTAATAGTGCACAACTATCGCATATCTTTTAAAAAACCTAGTTAAGCTACCCTGCCTAACTAGTGCATTTTCCCATCTCCGAATAGCTCATGATCATTGTAGTACTCATTCATAATAATTAGAGTACCTATTCCATATCTATGTTTAGTTCTCATTAGAACCTATTATTCATAATCACATAAATACGTATTCATTTACCGGAAGTAGTATTACACTTTACTCATACTTTTACCTTTTTATACAAGGTTACAATATATGACGTCTTCTCTCATATATATCTATATACTATTCATAACAAGTATAATAGCAATCCATCCACCGAGCTATAATATCAATAGCTTAGCCATTCTCATTTACTAGGCAACCGCGGATTATCTCAAGTACACATAAATGTTAATCTCAATACATATATTTATATCCGACACCCATAGGCTTAACGGCGGTGACACGTACTCTGTTATCCAATCCAAGTACATCCCGTACTAAAGAATCACATGTTCCACATCACTCAGGAACTGTATCAATACAAATCACACGTATTGGAGGCGAACATGGTTCCAAGCCTATGGGTTACTCACATACCTACGCACCCATATGACCATCAACACTATCAATCTCTCAGATAGCCCGTACCTAAGTTCCATGCTCTTGATGTACCAAATCTAAAATTCCCCCGAAGGCAACACATGATAAGATTGTCCTCTTTCGAACGCCAACCTC
Source organism: Sambucus nigra (assembly GCA_949130495.1). Lineage (NCBI taxonomy): Eukaryota > Viridiplantae > Streptophyta > Magnoliopsida > Dipsacales > Adoxaceae > Sambucus > Sambucus nigra. The sequence continues at coordinate 395,426,388 of OX422223.1, forward strand.
CCGTGATAGCAAGTAGGGTAGGTATGTCATACACATAATAAACAACAATATAGGTACACATTCCACCTATATAAATATATCATCAATTAGGTATTCACACAACCATATTATAACAATAGGTATTTATCTCACCTATACAAAATTCCCCATAGGTAATTATTTAACACATGTAAATAATAGCATCCGGGGATACGCATAACCCGTATAATAATCCACTATGTAGTATGTTTATATCTCGAATATCCTACGCATTTATCGGATATATTCAATCCTCAATATATTATTTCTGAGCTTTTCTCACCCTACAATGATAATACCAACCCCGATATATTCATTTGTCTCATAATATATATACTTTAACGGCATCATATATATATTATTTATAACTCTTCTCAATATACTATGGCTTTAATTTCCAAACTCTTATAGAGATACCCAATAGCCTCGAATATTTCCATTCGTGATAATATAATCCGTCACATGCTTAAAATACTACCCCAATACGTATTCCCATACTTTGAGCAATAAGTATACCCACAACTTATATAAGTCCATTCATTTTACCGTAGCCTAGTATTCACAGTACGTAATAGATCTACTATTATTCCCGTACTTTATTCGTCTGTATTCTCATCACTCGAAGGGTACTACCACATTCACATATCAAAACAGTAGATAAGGTCCTGATACTCTACCGGTCCAAGGTATTTTTCTCCTCAAATTTCACAATTTAGGATTCTAAGGGTTTCTCCAAAGTTCTGCAGCAGCACTGAAAGTCTGCACAAAAGGGAACCGAACCCATCACAAAAATGGAACCGAATCCCCCCAAAAAATGAACCAGATCCCCTAGAAATGGAACCGGTTCCGTTATGTCAGTCCGAGTTTCCATCTCAATACTGCTTCCTTAGAAAAATCATTATAAATCTAAAAACAATTAGAAAAATACGATGTTAGTGCTCACGCGACCGTATCGAAAATATCTACAACTTTCATTCTTTGACCAAGAGCTGAATCGACATGATTCCTAGCTGAATTGATTCGGAAAGGATGGAGTTACTATTCACCTTCTTCTCTAACATCCCAAACCTCCATTAATACACCTCCAAGGTTTTTATCTTCTCTCCCATCATCATCCAGCCTCACCCAACAATATATTCACAATTAAAAAGGGTTATAATCATCCTAAAACCAATAATCAATAACTAATTTCAATTAATTCTCAAGTTTCTGAAATTGGGTATTAACCGAGTTTTATCCGTTTAATCTTCCAAAAACCCGTTTGATTCACGAAAATCCAACCCAAAAATCTTTATAGTTTTACACCAACTATAACATGAGAAATAAACACACTAAATCATAAAGCAAGTTAAACACTTGCCTCATGGATTAAATCCGACGACCCCGAGTCGAATCCCGCGAAGTTTGGCCCGAAATTCCTTTTCTTCCTTCTTCTCTTCTCTTCTTCTTCTTCTTCTTCTTCTCTTCCTTCTCTCTTATCTTTCTCTCTCTTAGGGCAGATTTTGGGACTTAAATGAGGGCTGCCACTTATTAAACCCAAAATTAGGTATATACCCAATTATTAAATGACTCGTGTACTCATTTACGAGTCCCTACTAGTCCAAAAATGCTCGGAACCCAAATACTACACCCGGATACTATATTTGGACTATCTCGGTCATTCTGAACCTAATGGCGCAGTCAAAATCTCCATACGAGTCACTTAAAATTCACTATTTTGACCCAACACGTTCAATACGCGTGTTTTCCAATTTAAAATATTTTCCTTTGTCGCTTTACCCAATTGCGACATTAATAAAAATAATCTACTCATATAATTAGTCTCGAAATATAATCCATGTAAATATTAATCTCACACTCGAAAACTAATATTTACTATTCACTTTATAATATTGAATTATTTAATTTTATTCATTAATCCCAGAATTACTATTCACAATAATTCCTTAAATTACCAAATTGCATCCACAGTGTAATTTAAATACCATTAAAAGTACAGGGTATTACATCATCTTAGTTCCTAGTGCCAAGTCTATGAAAACGAATCTCCCTACTCGATGGTAAACCTAGAATCTCATCAAATACATTGGCGAACTACGAAACTATGGGAATCATAGCTATGGACATTGTGGTCTCCTCATGAGTCTCCTCAATAATAAAATACAAGTGGGTAGTAGGACCACCACCATATATAGGCATATCCACTAAATACATATCATATCCCAATATAACTCTCTACCTACATAGTCAATCTGAGCCCGGTATGTACATAACCAATCCATCCCCAAAACCACAAAATATGTGTGGGTATCTATAACCAACAAATTAGCTACAAATCATAATATATCAATATCAATGTCTACCACATTAAAAGTCTCGATAATAATAGTGGATACATCTAATGGAGTAGTTATGGATAATCTCTTGGTGCAAGGATTCAGAATCATCCCCGATAAACCCACGAAATGTCGTGTAATAAAAAAGTGTGTAGCACTCGCATTGAATAAAACCCTAGCTAAAATTCCATCAATAGAGATCATACCATTGACTAACTAAATAGGCACCTGATCATATCCGGTTCCCTCATGATATACCCTACCATACTAAAATGGAGATTGAGGTGCTCCGGATGGTGCAGGAAGTGTCGTAAGTGCATTGTCTTAATGCTAGAAGAACAGGCATATGTTGATGCCTCAACTATTATTACTAATAATTGCGCCTAAAGAATTATAACCACTGGCCCTACTTGCCTGGATTGCTCCCATTTGGATTGTCCTTCTTCATATGGACAAAACTTTTACATCTAAATCATACTAGGGAAAATTTTCCCTACGAGGTATCACCCTACCTCCCCAGATGCTGTTGACCTTGACCATTTGATTGGGGATTCTGCTAATGGAACAAAATATCTCCACATCCATTGGATTTGATATCCCTTAGATCCCTTCCGAACAATGTTGGATCCTCCCTCAGTCTTGGGCCCACTTATTTATCCCCCTTTCACAAACTTTATCTTATATTCAGTACATTCTTTTCAAAGTGTAAGAACGACATCCACTATTTGTGTGTGCATAGTGTGTGTCGGTTTCACCGTCAAAATCCATCATATAGGGTAGATGAGAGCCTTCATAAAACACTCGATTCTCTTTTTCTCCATATTCATTTCCCCGGATCAACTAATGTCCAAATTGTACTATTTCTCGTACACTAAGATAGTAGGAATCCCCATAATGGAGTAAAAGAAAATTTATCTCCTTTTGTGAATGGAACGACTTCTATAAGTACTTGTCTTTGAACCTTATCATAATTTTTTATCACTCTTCACTAAACATGTTATTAGATACGTGATAAGAGTCTTATGCCTAATATCCCCTAACTCTCTACTGAACTAAACACCATGCGTGGAACTTCTTATGAATGAAATCTAAACAAGAAACCCTTTTGATACATTTTGGTCTTGTCAAGTTGATTATCAAGATAACTACCACCAAACTCCCAAAAATCATACCTTACAATAAGAATGCAAAAAAGTCATACATATCAAAGAATGCTATTCGAAAACTAGGATGGACCTATGGAGCCTACATTGATTAGGACCATACTATAATACCAATTATGACACCCTGTAATTTTTAATAGTTGGGTTGATTAAGTCTATTTATTAAATACAAAAAATTTCCATGACAATTTAAATACCATTCCTAGCATAAGTGAAACCAAATGATATAAATAATTCAATAAGAATGTGATAAGAAAATCCCAAATGATAACAACAGATATGAGAGATATCAACATAACTACTATATAGAAATAAACCAAAATCCTCTAATACATACAATCTCACAACTCATGTCATAAATAAAACCTCCACACACCAATCAACTAGAAATCCGACTCAATAAATGATAAAGTATATGCTAGAACTTAAATGAAAAATCCTCACACCTCTTAATTCATAAAAATGACACCTACACCCTCATAGTGGAGATCAAATTGGAACAAGACCTAATGCAAAAAGAACTGCAAAGCTAAGATAGACAGTCACGAGCACTCGAAGAGGGTTCAATAGTGATGGTCAGTCCATCACAACGTAACATAGTTACGCCACCCAATGACATTTCTACAAATAAATATTAATTCAACAATTATTAAGTTAAGTCTTATAATGTACAACTTGCCTCGTTAATATATAAAATCAATTTAATCTTTCATTTCTATATACGTAAATAATAAGTCTCGTAAGCTTACCTAACACCCCACACTCCCTCTAAGTGACTTGCATCCCACCACGCACATGTAATGAAATATAAATCATAACATAAAAAATTTCCATCATAAAAAAATCCAACCTTCAACTTATACACCCTAAAACATCACCAATAATATAATCATAATCATGTTTGCCCCTAGTTCCCTTTGGGATCACCAAGCCCCATGATATGAAATCCAACATCCCCCATATCCATCCCAAATATATCCATAATAACAATACAACAAAAGTGGCCCCATGCATAGAGTCATAAACATAAGAGTAATATTTATCCACTATCGATATAATTCCACATGTCACTAATGCATTCCAAGGTCTTTCATATTTTATCTTTAAATTGTCAAATTTTCTTAAGCCACTTCTTAATGTTATACTATGTAACACCCGAGGGGATTTTATTTAAATCGTAAAAATCTTCCCTAAACTAAAAAATTTGGAAAAATAAATTTTTGGAATTTATTTAATTTTAAGATGTAAAAATATTGGTTATCGTCATCCGGTACGCATCGTCGGATGATTTGGTCGGCGCAATATTTAAACAAGAATGGATCATCGTAGAAGAACATGCGCGACCAAGTAAGAAACCTCTTCTTATCTTGCGGTGTCCAGTCGGGAGGGACGGCTCCCGTGACAAGGTAGTTTACTATATCCACAAACCAAGGTAAAGAAGAGGTAGCAAAAAGTTGCTCATCCGGAAAGTATTCGTCTATGGGAATGGGATCACTAGGTACGTCGGACGAAAGCCGAGACAAATGGTCGGCAACGACGTTTTCTACTCCTTTCTTATCCTTGATAGAGAGATTGAACTCTTGTAGGAGTAGGATCCACCTTATGAGACGCGGCTTGGCATCTTTCTTCGCAAGTAGATACTTTAAAGCCGCGTGGTCGGTGAAGACAATTATAGGAGAACCAATGAGATATGATCTGAACTTGTCAAGGGCAAAGACTACTGCTAGCAACTCCTTCTCCGTGGTAGAGTAGTTGAGTTGAGGTCCGGTAAGGGTCTGGCTAGCGTAGTAGATGACATGAGCTTGTTTATCTTGACGTTGGCCCAAAACAGCCCCAATCGCGTAATCGCTTGCATCACACATAAGTTCGAATGGTAGGGACCAATCCGGAACTTGCATGATGGGATCGTACACGAGCATGTTCTTTAATTTTTCAAAGGAGCTTTGGCATGCCTCGGTCCACTCAAACGGGTTGTCCTTCATGAGAAGGTTGCTTAAGGGTCTAGCGATAGGACTAAAATCCTTATTGAACCTTCGATAAAACCCGACGTGACCCAAGAATGAGCGCACGTCTTTAAGCGATCTCGGTGGGGGAAGGTCAGCTATGACATCTATCTTAGCCCTATCAACCTCTATGCCTTTAGATGATATTATGTGGCCGAGAACTATTCCTTCAGTGACCATGAAATGGCATTTCTCCCAATTCAGCACTAACTTCTTCTCCACACATCGAGCAAGTACTTGTTCCAATTTTTCTAGACAAAGATCGAAAGAGGTGCCAAAAACGCTGAAATCGTCCATGAACACCTCAAGTCCTCTTTCGACCATGTCACTAAATAAGCTCAACATGCACCTTTGAAAAGTCGCGGGTGCATTACACAAGCCGAATGGCATACATTTGTAGGCAAACGTACCAAAAGGACAAGTGAAAGTCGTCTTCCTTTGGTCAAGTACATCTACCTCAATCTGGTTATATCCGGAATAACCATCAAGGAAGCAATAATAAGGATGGCCCGCAACTCTCTCAAGCATTTGATCAATGAATGGCAAGGGGAAATGACCTTTTCTTGTTCCCGCATTGAGTTTTCGATAATCAATGCAAACACACCAACCGGTGGTGGTGCGTTGGGGCACAAGCTCTCCCTTAGCATTCTTAATCACAGTCATACCCGACTTCTTCGGGACGACTTGAATAGGGCTCACCCATTTGCTATCCGAGATTGGGTAGATAATCTCGGCATCCAATAGTTTAATGATCTCGGTTCTCATAACTTCTTTCATGTTGGGGTTCAGTCTTCTTTTCATTTCTCTAGAGGGCTTGACATCCTCTTCGAGGTGAATCTTGTGGGTGCAAATCAGAGGACTTATCCCCTTCAAATCAGCTATACACCAACCAAAAGCACTTAGGTGCTTCCTCAAAATTTTTAACAACTTACCCTCCTGTTCGTCATCTAGGCTAGAGGAGATAACAACAGGAAATGTCTCATCCTCTCCTAAGTATGCATATTTGATATGGGAGGGGAGTTTCTTTAATTCAAGAGTTGGAAACTTTTCGTCGGAGGAAACAACGTGTGTATCCCCTGGTGATAACTCCTCGAATTTAGAAACCCAATTCACATCTCTCTCATCCTCGTCCGACGCTCTCTCATCGAGTAACTCTCTTAACTCCCCAATCTCCCTCTCGTACTCAGTATACGTCCCCTCACTCTCATTGCTCGAAACCAGACAGGATCCTAAGGCATCGCCACAACAATTCTCCTCAATGTACTCCTCTACTATCTCATCTATGAGACTCACCGCGTGAATATCATCTTCCTCTCCCGTATGTTGCGCTATGTTGAAGATGTTGGTCTCTAATGTCATATTCCCAAAAGTGAGCTGCATTCGCCCATTCCTTGTGTTAATAATAGCGTTAGCTGTCGCTAAAAATGGGCGCCCGAGAATGATGGGAACATGATTGGTCGAGATTAAGGAAGGTTTCGTGTCCCAAATGACAAAGTCTACCGGGAAGTAGAAAGTGTCAACTTGAACGATCACGTCCTCTACTACACCTCGTGGGACTTTCATAGTTCGATCCGCTAATTGGAGAGTGATTCTTGTGGGCTTGAGGTCGCCCAAATCAAGTTGCCGATAGATGGAGTAAGGGAGGATATTGACACTTGCTCCCAAGTCAAGTAAGGCTTTTTCAATTTTGTTCTCTCCAATGATGCAGGAAATGGTGGGTGCACCGGGATCTTTGAATTTAGGAGGGAGCTCATTGAGTAAGATGGAGCTCACGTTCTGTGCTAGGAAAACATTCTTCTTTACTTTCATCTTCCTTTTTACCATCAACAAATCTTTGATGACTTTTGCATAAGCTGGAATTTGTTTGATGGCATCGAGGAATGGTAAATTCAGCTTTACCTGCTTTAGTGTTTCTAGCACATCATCACGTGGGTTTCCTTTCTGGGAAGGAATCAACCTTTGAGGAAACGGTGCCGCGGAGGGTGGTTTCACTACTACCTCGGGCTCACTAGTGTCATCTTTATCACTCTCATTCGAGGGGACATCTTCGGCCTCTTTCGTGCCGGGCGAAATCACCTTGTCTTTGGTTGTGTCGTGTGGGGGAGGTGATAAATCAATGACTCTCCCACTACGAAGAGTGGTCACAGCTTGACATTGCTCCTGATGATCAGTAGAAGTGGATCTAACACTAGTTTGACCTTGGGGAGGTCTTTGGCCCTGGGCTGGAAACTTGCCCTTCTCTTGAACGCTCAACGAGGAGTGAATTTTGGACAGGTTCGCATTTATGTCGCCAATTAGACGATCATATTTGGCATTGTTTGCGGTCTGGATAGTGATGAATTGATTCATCGTATCCTCGAGAGTTCTCCATTGTGGCGGGATATAATTTCCGTGAGGTGGTGGTGCTTGCACATGTCCTTGCATGTGTGGAGCTTGTTGAAATTGTTGTGGAGGAGGAGGGGCAACATGCGAAGGAGGGTTCATTGCGGCATGTTGTTGCCCATAGCTAAATCCGGGATGATTTTTCCACGAAGGATTGTATGAATTCCCGTGCGGGGCACCGAAATTACCCTTAAAGCCTCCTATACCACTAACTTGCTCCTGCAACATTACTTTGCAGGCGGGTATCGTCGGGCATTCCTCAGTTGAATGTCCCGCCTCACAAATTGCACACACCTTTTCGACGGGATTCTTGATAGATCCAACTACCTCTCATAAATCTCGAAATCCTTTCTCAAGGGTGGCCATCTGATAGTCCGACATAGAGGTTTTATCTACATGGTATAGGTCGGACGCCGATGGAGTGGCGGTCACTTGACGATTTCGATTCTGAGCATTAGGATCAGAAATATCCCATGATTGGGTAGTCTCGGCGACATACCTCAGGTGAAGCTCCGCATCGTGGCAATCTAGCTCGATAAACGGACCACTACCCATGGTTTCAATGAGTTGCTTGGAGTTAAGGTTCAACCCATTATAGAGGAAGGAAATGATTTGAGCTGTATCAAATCCATGATGGGGGCACGAAGCAGTTAACTCATTGAAATGCTCATAACATCGATGGAACGGCTCATTATCCAATTACCTGAACGATTGAATCTGAGCCTTTATGGAAATTGTTCGATGTGGTGGAAAGAACTTCTTGAGAAATCTGGATTGTAACTCGTTCCAAGATGGAATCGAGCTCGGAGGTAAAGACCATAGCCAGGTCTTAGCTTTATCTTTTAACGAGAATGGGAAGATTTTGAGGCGAATCACCTCTTGTGTGCAAGTTTGATCGTTGAGAGTATCACACACGTCCTCAAATTCCCTTATATGCAAGTATGCCTTTTCAGAATCCATACCGTGATAGTGTGGTAGCATCTGGATCATCCCATTTTTGAATCGAAACTGTCCGGCATTATACGAGAGTATAATGCATCCCGGAGTGACAGTGCGCTCGGGCTATAAGAATTCTCTCAACGGGCGATACGGAGGCTCTTCCTCATCGGTAGATGCATTACTATGTTGCGACATCTCTCTCTCACTTGACTATTCGACGCTCTCACTGGATGTGCACGACGTGTGTCCTACGAAGGAGAAGGGAGTGTTGCTAGAGATTGAGTGTGACGGTGTGGGAGGTGAGATCCAGAACTGTGGGGCTTGGGGAGTGTGGGGACTATCAGGATTATACTCAACAAGTGGATTTTCGTGAATGCTGGTTGGAGTATTATGGGGTGTGGGAGTGGTTTCAGAATTTTTCATTAAGTTTGTGAGAGATGGTGGTGAATATTTTTGTGCTTTTTATATTTTTATATGTTTTTGGATTTTTGAATTTTTGGTCAAAGCTTTGGATTGACTCGATCTAATCCTAAGTCTACCTAATTCCCCGGCAACGGCGCCAAAAACTTGACACGACTCAGAATGTGTCTCTAAAGTGTGTACTCTCTAGGCTCAAGTGCAAGCCTGTCGTTCAAGTAATAATCCGACAAGTCGGGTATCGGTCCTCAGGGAAAAAGGACAACGGAGTTGTGACGACGGGATAAGACAGAGGAATCCTAACGATGACTCTAAAGAAAAAGAAAAAGATTTGATTTTGGTTTTGGGAATGATTAATCTAAATGCAAGTATGTAATTATGAAAATGTGCAATTACACTAAATTACCTAAAAATGTGAATGAAAGTTTGATTTGAACTTTTAAATGAGATGATGAAGAAAATAGGACGGGAATACAATCCCCCAACCCTAGTGTACTGCAGTTATAATATTAATCGTAAATTTATCAAACTAATTTGACCCAGTCTTTAGTACTCCCAAGCATTACGTATACGAGGTTCAAGCCCGCGTCATACGTAATCAAAGGATGAGTAAATCAGTATCACGATAGTGACATTCGAATTATATTCTCAATCATCCCGGTTACCCAGGGGCAAACGAGATATTTAGATCTACAATTATTGTGTCCCTACGCAATATGGTCACGATTAATTACTAAATTCAGAGGATTAACTTTATACGTGCAATGACCACATCAGGTTGGGTTCATGTATCCCGGCCTTAGAAAATCTAGCCTAACATGATGAAAGTGATGAAAACAGTGTTTAATATGCAAGTGTTCATGATTAATCTACGGACAATTGATGGAATACTGTAGAATAGAATCACAAAGAAGAAACAACTTACTAAAAATTACCCAAGGAATAATCGCAGCAATAAATAAATTGGTAATCACACAACTTTGAATGAACCTTCAATCCTTGAATAAAACTGGAAATTGTATCTACAACTAGGGTTTATGGAAGAATAAGAGAGATTAAACTGATCCCCTCCTTTCTTGCCTACTTTACAATGAAAATAATTCGGGTTTTTATACCCTACATGAAATTCCAAGAAGTTGAGTATAAGTCGGAGTCTTTAGAGGAGAATCAGAAAACAAAATCTCGATGGGCGGACCGGTCCGGCCCTTAGGCGGATCGGTCCGCTTCTAAAGCGGATCGGTTCTTTTATTTTCCAGGCGGACCGGTCCGGGGGTGGATCGGTTCTTTTAATTTTTGCCTCCTTCGGTTCGCAGTTCTCTGGAGTTTGCACAGCGGACCGGTCCGGGTTGAGGGCGGACCGGTCTGCCTATTTGACTTTTCCTTCAAACTTTGACTGCCCAAATCTTTTGCTCTGGGTATCCGATTGAGGTGCCGTTTCTTCCTAGGTGCTTGTGAAGATGATACCTTCAACTTCTCTTTAGGTACCTCATCCGGATTCTGGGTAGGAATGACTCTTTTGCCCTTTTGACTTTTCTTGTTGACTTTCTCTATTCTTCCGATTTCCTTCTTCCATCTCTTGACATTAGATACCTGTAAAATCATAACGAAATACCAGAAACTCGATGTACTTGTTAGGATAAGTCAATAGCAAGATTATGAGATAAAGTCAATCCAATTACGTTGTTCGAGGTGATTAAAGTACCAAAATTAGGGGATAAATTGGGAAGAATTTATGCCTAATCAGTTGTGTATATAGTTCAATAAGCTTTGATTACTCTCCAAATGATACATTTAATGCTTGTTTTGGAACTTGTTTTCCAATTTTTGATATTGCCCGCATTTTTCCATTATCCCGAGTTTTCATCCCGAACACTTTGAATCCGTACATACATTCCTTCATTTTTCACCCTAGCCTATCCTACATTACAACCCTATTACAAGTCCTATGTGATCTTAGGTTGATGTAATTCAAAAGTTTAAATAGTTTTGATAATCTGTGAAAATGCATTTCGCCTCTTTTAGTGTGCGGTATCCTTTCATTGAGATTACAAGTTTTTCATTTCCTATATAGCGTTCCTCATCTGTGACATGTGCGCGGCCTAGTTTCCATTTACATTTACTCTTTATGCCCGCATGTCCCGTGTGTTACCTCCCTTTTCATAGTGAATTCATTTGTTGAGTGTAATGCCCGTGAGGATTGAATGTATGCTTGCTTTGATTAGTATCCAGTTTATATAAGTTTTTCGCCAAATCAAACTATTCATGTGATCTCCCCCCTCCCACTTTTAAAGTTTCAATTCTATGAGGTGCATTCAACCTGTTAATAACTACGGACTTTAGCTTGAATTCGTTCAATATGCTAATAACATGTTTGAAATATTTTTCGTTGTTGTTGAGTTTGTCGCATGTTGGGTTGGGCATCTTTTGAGGAAACTATATGATGTTTGTGGGTTTCATCCCTGAAAACCCTCAGGAGATGACACTCGTCCACTAGGGTAACCTAGGGGTTTAACGGCTTATTGCATATGCTAAATGCAATCGCGCGCCCGCGAAAGTGGCCTTATCTTTTTATTACTTTTTCATCCCATTTTGTACTTGTATCCTGCTTTTGGTTTGCTTGTAGTTCTTGTTGTATCCTATTTCATTGCTAGGGACTAGCAATGTGTAAGTTAGGGGGTGTGATACGACGTAAATATTTCGTATTTCACCCGTTAACGTACGCGTTATTAGCCCCCTCGGGTACCTTAATTCCTATATTTATGCTCGATAATCAGACAACATCCATTTTATATGATAACATGCTATATGAGGTATATTTGGGCTTTTGTAGGGATTACAGGTGCTAAGTATGAAGTTGGATGCATTCCGGCGAAGTTCCGTACACAATCGTACGCGCAAGGGCAATTTAGTCATTTCACAATTTGGGAAACTGGCCCAATGTCTTCATGAAAGTTGAAGCCCTCTGAACAATCTTCTCGTGGCATCAAACAGTGCGCGATTCCGAGTCCGAACGAAGAAGTTATGGGCTTTTGAGCGGAAGAGAATTTCAAATCAATCAAAATCAGGGGAAAGATTCAAGACCTGTAGGCCCGAATCGATTCGCCCATTTGCGAATCAATTCGGTTGGAGACAGTATGCCAGTTCCTCTGTTTTCGAATCGATTTGGATTTTACCCGAATCGATTCGCCCACCATTCCGAATCGATTCGGATTTCACCCGAATGGATTCGCCCCTCTGGCAGTCTCGAGATATTCTCCAACCGAATCGATTCGGCCCAATGCCGAATCGATTCAGCTCTGCTGATATTTGTTTTTCTCCCATTTTATTTACAAGTTTTCCATGGGATTTGTTTTGTATAAATACTCTTTCTCTTCATTTTGAAGAGATCATCTTCATTTTTAGCATAGATTAGGGTTAGGGTTTTGAGAGCTCTTCTTCTTCCTCATTTGGTGTGACAACTTTTGGGTGTTGTAAGTTGTATTTTTCATTACCCCTACCATTAATATAGTTGTATTTCCTTAATTCTTGCTTTGTTAATTAGATTTACATGCTTTCATAATTAGGTTTACGTGCTTTATTTATTGCTTTTATAGTTTACTTAGTTTATTCATGCTTAGCCCTTAGATAAATAGGGTCGGGATTTCGTTCCGCCATTTACGGGTTTGGACTTCAAAAGTTAGGGTTTCGTGTAAAATTGCATTTAATTGAAACCGCGTGTATTAAAGTTGGATTGTTATGCGTTTAACTTTATTTGTCACGCAACTTTAGTGTTTATAGCGATAATTCGAATTTAATCCTCGTGTGACCATTTTCAGTTAAATGTTTAATCTCGCAACTTTGGATTAAATTCCTTATTGTGTGATGTTTATGCTTAATTGATTATGCTCGATTAAATGCTTTCGAGCCTTAACTCTAATTAGTAGTTGTTTCGATCCGTGGGGTAGAATGCGATCCCGATCCTCGCTTTACTTTTGTGTAGAGTAACTTATTCTTTTCTTTTGTCACCATAACCACCCATCACCTTTTCTTATTTCTTTTACACCCTTTTATTCTAAGAAGTTTTAAAACAATTAAAGTCTAAAATTTAATCACTCCCTGTGGATTTCTTACGATACCCGACTTACCGATGTGCTTGCTTGTCAAGTGTAGTTGTAGTTTAGGTTTTTGCATCGCGGCGGCGAAACACACAACGATTGTGTCCTCACACAAACACACTTTTACCGCTCGATCAGTAATAGGGATGGTTTAGGTTGGGTTACCCGAATAAAGGGTGGGGCTAATATAGAACTATGAGAACTTGAATAAAAAATAATAACTGATGCCTAAGATAAAGAACGGCTATCAAAATGAGTTTACATCGCGAGTATTTGCAGGGCTAACAATTTAGGAAAACTGGATATAGCAACGTGGGTGTCTATGGCATCACGAGTATGTGCACGGCTAACAAAATTGGGCAAACTAGCTATGGTGAAGTGTCGTGCATGGAACCTCACGGTATGTGCAGTGCTAACGAAATTGGGCGAACTGGCTCTAGTGAGGAGAATGTGTGTGGTGTAGAATTGTGGGCATGCTAGAAGTATGTGCAAGACTCGTAATAGGGTGAACTTACTATACTGATATCACATTAATAATTGTGGGCGTGCCAGGAGTATGTGCAGGACTCATAAAAGGGTGAACTGGCTATACTGGTATCACATTAATAAAATTGGTTACATTAATTCAATTATTAATTGTGAATTATTAATGAAGTGTTGTAATAACATAATTGGATTTGAATAGTTGGTTGGCTTAGTGATGTGGCTGGTTAGTATTTTGTCACTTTATTCACATGTTATTACATAGTTTAATTTAAAATACTCTATTATGATCTTTATCGTGTATGATGCTTATGTCTGGGTTCACGACCCCTAATTGGGAGGAGTAACTAGTGTTAATGCGTTAGGATCTGACCCATTGCGTTGACTAATATTTCAGGTATAGTTACTAGAGTAGCCGCACAGGATGGATTGGAGATTTTTGAAGTGAAACTAGAGATTTACTTTTATTGCTTTAGTAGTTTAGATTATTTCGATTCCGTTGGTTTATTATGAGATAGGTACTATGGATTTGGTAATCAATCCATCACCATAATATACGATTTTCACTTAAAGACGATTATTATGGATTTTATTTGCGTGGATGTTTATATTTATTAAAATTATACCTTGGGGAAAAAGGTTTTAAATTCTTATGTCACATGCTAATAATGGTATTTTATTGGTGACAACCTGGGTAGGTTGGCGGCAGCGGCTGGACACCCCGACAGCGAATTTATGCGGGGTGCTACATACTACTTTTAAACAGGAAGTGGTGAGGCATAAATTCTACACTATAATATAAATGAGGAAGATATATTATTTAGAATTCCACTATTTCCTCACATATCTTAATTTATTAATTTTGTTATAGGGACATCCTAAATTGTATTCATATAGTCCACCTTGCACTACCAAGGCACAATTCTAAACCCTAAGGGTGAAATATAAATTTCAATACAATATATGGATTCTATCAAATCATTACTATCAATGCATAATGGGGAAGAATTATTTATACTCATACAACAAGTAAAGAACTAGTGGTTCTTTCTAAAAACATACAAAAGTCTCAATTCATATAAATTCAACAAGTCTACAAAGGTATAAAAAAATTCAATTGATTTCTTGTCTAAGGGAATTTCTCAAATAAAATCAAACTTCATGAAATTCACTAATATGTATAATCGGAGTTTATAAATCTTAATATTAGCATATGAACATATCAATTAATACAATTTTCTAATTATCACAATTTATGTGTGAATTAACCTGTGACACCCCGACTAATTAAATACCGGGTAGCTACTCCTTTATTAAATTAATTCAAAATGCCAAGTTGGTCCAGTTAATAGCATCACTGTCGAAAACATTTTAATGATTACTAACCACCTAGTATTTAAAAAGTAAGTTGCCAAATTTTAATTTAAGTCTGATTAACATGCAACAAGTCTAATGAAGAATAATAACACAATTCACCATAAAGAAGTAAATAGAGTAACCATCACATAATGTAAATAAAGTCTGGAGGAAAAACTCCTCACTACAATCCCACAACTGAAATAAGTAAACCGAATACTAAAACAATACATGCCAAAGTCTGAAAACTGTAATGGAAAGATGTCTCTAATAGGAATGGGCAACATGCCCTACAACTGATAGATAATGAATCTGGAATCCAAGTGATAGAAGCATCTACAAGCAAATCCTTGTAGCTTCCACAAACAGCTACAGCTCGTCACCTGAATGAGTATCCTATGCATAGTGTCCTTGTGGCTGGGCACCTAAAATGGTTTTACAAGAACAATAGATTTGAAAGCAAACGGGTCAGAGCCCGAATGTGGATATATTTTAAAAACCTGCAAGTGCTTTAAAACATTTAAAAATTAAATGTAAAATACATGTTAGGACGTGCACTCACATGATATTCTCACCTCTCGTCTAACTCTGCACTCCTAACGTAAGTACCCATCTACAACGACACAACCCACTAGCTAAGTGACATCATATCTAGCTAGACTGTCATAGGTTTTACCCTTATTACTCAGTTCCCAATTAACATTAAAACGATCTCAATTAAATAGGGGCTTAACGTAAATTCAGGTTCTCACAAAAATAATACAACTCGTTATAGATTATCCCTCTATATTATTCCATAGTTACACACAATACCATATGAAAGTTCCCAGTTTATTAAGCGTATATTATCCACAACATAAATATACAATATAAGCAACCCGAGACTAATCTGCGGTGCACACATACTCTGCTATCCATCCCGGTACATCACGTACATAAGGATCACATATTCCGAATCTCTCAGGAATAGTTCACAGATAACAACATCACAAATAATGGAGGCGAACACAGTCACATCACATGGGTCACGCACATACCTACGCTCCCACGATCAGCGGACTTATTAATATCCCAATAAGTCTTTCTATGACCTATGTTCATCAAGGTAACCAGTCTAAATCCGGGCAACACAAGGATTAGAGGGCCCTAAGCGAACGCAAACCTCCCGTGATAGCAAGTATGGTAGGTATGTCATACACACAATTTATATACCAATACTAAGTAAACACACGTCTTAGTAATCTCGTAGTTAAATTGTAGTACTATTCTCATTCTCGTACCAATCTATAATTTACACACTTTATACGATTCCGGTTTATAATCATACGCTCCATAATCTATTCTCACGTCGTAGTAGACACTCACGTCTCAACCCAAGCGGATCATTGATTTAAATCACTCGTATATAATGTACTCCTCATAATAACCCAAAAGTCCCAAATCTATCAATACATCATCAAAGGAATGTTAAATCTACCCTCGAACAAGTTTATGGGACTCCCAAAATCAAAACAGGCCAAAAAGGCCCAAACTGCGAGCTCGTTAGAAGTCTCATTCGAACGAGGCTGTTCGAACGAGATCCAACTGTCAGCTCGTTAGAAGTCTCGTTCGAACGAGACTGCTCGAACGAGATCCAGTTCGTTCGAACGAACGGTACCTTCTAACGAGATCTCGTTCGAACGAAGTATCGAATGAAATTCCTTTTCGTTAGAAGCGACTGGTCAACTCGTTAGAAGCTTGTTCGAACGAGGCTCGTTCGAACGACCTGGGGAGGCACTTCTAACGAACGACCAGTTCGAGCCCAGATTTTTCCTTCTTCGTTTTTCATCAACTTTACTCCTCAAATCTCCTCTAAAATTAGTCCCAATGATTGTTTTAAGGTCTCTAACCAATCCTAAACATATTATAGTCACCTCCTAACACGTTTTAAAGGATTAAATCATCCTAACATCAATCAATATACAAATCTCTACACTTTTTCCCCAATTATTCAAGAACATAAACCCTAGAATTTGTAATCATCAATTAGTCCATTCTAGATCCGTTTTTGTTACATCCCACGTATACTAATACCAGAATAATCATCTCTATATGGTTCTACATGCAATTTGTCCTCAATATTCAAGTTCTAACTCCAATTAACATGGGTTTTCATTCATCTTTCAAGAACAATTGAAATTCTTCAATTTTCTAACATGGGAAGAACATTTTCTGAAATTAAATGTAATTAAATCACTTGCCTTGATTGTCTCTGAATTTGGTGTTGATTTTTGTAAAGATTTCTGCAGAATTCCTTCTCTTTCTCTCCCTCTCCAAGCTTTCTTCTCCAAAGGTGGCTATGGTGGCTAGGGTTTTCTTTGGGAAAGTTGGAAACCTAATTTGATAACTCCTGTAGCATATTGGGTCATTAAGGGTTGGTTAGTGGGTTTAGTGGGTCTATTCCCAATCAGATTTACTTCTCTAATTTTCGTCATTTTTAATTCCTAAAAATACGAAATTACCAAAATACCCTTTATATTGCCGGTATGGCCTAAAAATACCCCGGAACCCAAACTACACCCCCGGCTAGTGTTTTCTGACTATCTCGACCCTTCCGAACGCATTGGCGCACTCAAAACGACTATATAGTTTATAGAATTTAAATTCACTTTTATCATTAAAATAATACACCATGACGCGGCGGTCACACGCGTCTCAACAAAATTTCTAAAATGCCGTATATCAATCTCACGACAAATTTTTCATAATTCAATATTAAGATAAAAACATGTATGCACATAATCAAATATCAACTCGCATCTCGTTAGTATTTTATCCGGATTAATTTCCAATTAATACGCATTTAATTAATTAATCTCAAAAATAAATATAGCCAAAAATACGGGGTATTACATAACCCAAATTCTAAATCTTATAATTTATCCAATTATTATTTTTTTAAATTATCACAACTTTTCAGATTCTAATTAGTATTATAAATTTTCAACAATTTGACAATATCATTATTAAATATTGAAATTTCATGAAGCTTGTTACAAACCTAATTATCTTTAATGTATTTTAATTTAAAATGAATGAGGTTGAGATAGAATTTGGTATTTAAATGCATAAAAATAGAGGAGTAGAATGTTAACTTGACTTAAAGAGGAATTTCTCAAAAATCGAAACAAGAATTGTAGAGAGAAAATTTTTAGAAGAATCCCATCTTGAAGAGAAGTTGAATTGTCCCTCCAAAATTCCTCTGAAAATTTATGCAAAGGTGTCCCAAAAATTCTCTCAAAAAATATAATTTGTCTAGAATAAAAAAGTATACTTTTAGGAATCGGAATATATATTTTTTGTGGAATTTGGTTGAGATTTAAGGGCCACCTTCTTTATTCGTAATGGAAGGAAGTAGGGTTTATTTCTATTAACTTTCGAGAGAATAAAGAAAATTCGACATCCTTTTAACAAGAGAAACTAGCGCTGCTTCAGATTTTTTTAAATAAAAATGCTCCCCTATTAAATTTTTTTTTTACTTATTCTTTAGTTACACCTTAAGTCCTTTATCTTTCTTTCTTTAATAACTCTAACCCTAGACCTTTATCCAAATAACTACCTTATTACCAAAGTTCTAACTATCTTAAACCATAATTCCTTTTGTATCAAACCTTCCTTTTACTTTTTATAACTATAATTAAACCCCACACTTTTATTTATTTATCATTATGACCAAACACTTTATTAATTCATAAATTAAAATCTAACATTCATCAAATGAATTCTATAATTATAATAACTTCTATAAATTATATTTCAACTTCCACTAACATAAATAAAACTTTATTCTTTACTTGAATAATTATACAATTCAAGTTTTCACTTGAAATAATTATTTCACTTCAAATAATTATCTAAATTCTCTCAAAATTCATAATTAATTAATTAAATTCCTTTAAAATTACGAGGTATTACATTAGTAGGAGAGAGGAAAATACTATTCATATTTTTTTTAAGAGGTAAGGATAGAGAAAGTAATTTTTTCATCCCTGAAAGTGCCCACACACAAGGCTTATTTTGGATGGATCGTATATTAAAAGGTCTGAGGCTTTTGGTTGTTTCTAGTAAGGTTTTTGAATACCATATAATGGGTATAAAATCATCATCTTCATGAAAATATTTCTCCTCATTCAGTTCAATAATAAGATCCCCAAAGTATCGTGATTTGAAACCTTGGGTTTATGGTTTATATCTAGTTCTGGTTTTCACTTTCTATTGCATGATCAATCGAAGTTTTAAGGATGAAATCTTCCCACATTTGAATGCCAATCATAAATTCCAACACTTTTTACATTTGATACAGCTCACTAAGTTCCCAGAACCTCCTATTGATCCACGATGAGTTAATATTCAAAAAGAGAAGATAGATTAACATGAAATAACTAAATCAATGAAATGGAATATAAGGGATCATAATTGATACTTTGTCACTCTCGTAACATAAAAATGATCATATGATCTGATATCAAGTTGTAATGCCCCGAACTGGATATTGCAATACCCTATAATTTTGTCATAATTTAATAAATTATTAAATATTAAATTTTGAAAATTTTTAATTGATTATTTAAATGAAAATTAATTTTATATATTTTTTTAGCAATGAAAATAAAATTTTGTTTGAGTAGTCGAAGTTGAAATATAAGTTATGAAAATTATTGTGACTATATAATTTATTTGATGGATTATAGAAATTATTTGGTGAATTAATAAAGAAGTTGTGCCTAATTGTAGATAAATTGAAGTAAGGATTTAAATTTTAACTATAGAAAGTAAATGAAGAGTTTGGCATAAAGGAATTGTGAAATAAGGCTAAGGATAAAAAGGTATTTAGAAGTTTACTTGGAGAAAATGTAAGGGTTAGGATAATTAAAGAAGGAAAGATAAAACAAATTAGGGTTTAAATAAAATAAAATAAAATAAATATAGCGGCGCTGTTAATGGGAAAAGGCCACTATAGCGGAGGTAATGGGCCACTATAGTGGGAGAATTGGGAAACTATAGCATGGGTACTCAGCCACTATAGTGGCAAGGTTAATTGGTTTTTTAAAGGGGCACAACCCTTATTCGCACGTCCTAACTTATTTTTCCTTCATCTTTTTTCATTCATCTTTAGAACTTGACATCAACCCTAATGCCTCATATTATTAATATATAGACAACCCTTAATCTCAAAACCTAAATCACACACAAATTAAACCATTCCAACCCTATAATTTATGCCATAAATTCAATCAACAATTGATTTTTTCAAGAGCTGATTTTTGGAATCAGGGGTGCAATTCTAAGGAGTTGTTGGGAGGTCAATACAATCAATTTCAAAATGGAATTTTACTACAGTTTTCTTCAATAATTCTTGTATCAATTTGTGGATTATATTGAAATAAGTTAACATTATACTCCTCCCTTTTTTATGCATTTAAGTATTAAGTTCTACCTCAGCCTAATTTTAAGAATTAAATTCATTAGAGATAATTAGGATTTATAATTTCCTCAATCAAATTGTATACTTGAATGGTATAATATTTTTTAACTATTAAATTATTAAAAGATTAGGATTTTAATTAGAATTTTATGATTTAATATATTTGGGATTTGGATAAATTGATGAATATGTTTCAATTATATAATTCATATGATTACTTTAATGATGTAAAATTTCTATATCAAAATATTAGTGATTCATGCAATGTGATTAATTTAATATCATCCTATGAAAATTTTGAATTGAAATTTATATCATTATGTAGACTTAAGAATTCATGAGTAGTGGTCATTTTTTTTATCATACTAAGTTTCATAGTCTTTTTTTTCTTATTCTCAAGTATGAAGAATACCCCACATGAATGTTGTTAGTAATGTTATAATCTAACTCTCATGTTAATCTGAAATCCCCCCACATTTTATTATATTAAATTATTTTAATGAGAGAAAAATTCATGTTATAAACATAATCTTCCCACACCATACTTTATATGGAGAACTGTTCAAGTAAGAGATTAAAATAAATGTGTAAAATCCCCTTTCATATAGTTGCCTCTAGATTTTAAATGATTGATGCCTCACCCCATCCCCTTTGAAAGAATAAAAATACTGTGAAGAAATTAAAAGGCATAAAATTTTAAAAAATAATAATGGAGGTAAAAGATGTTAAATTAATTGACGATGCTAGAGGATAATTAGTTATGATGAGACGAGAGGATATATATATATAGTTAATGTGCATGACCCTACATGGGGGCCATGGTTATTTAATGTATTTGTGATGGAGATGTTTAAGGTGTATACGGAGGAGGTTGAATTTTGTTTATAATGGGGATTTACTTTACTATTATTTATTTATTGCAAATTGCGTGACGGGACATTAGTTACCTCTAAGGGGATGGAGTGTTAGGTACGTTAATGATTTTAAATAATATTTTATTTAAAGATGGAAATTATTTTTTAAATTATGAGGCACGTTGTGCGATGTGAGTTACAAAC
Source organism: Sambucus nigra (assembly GCA_949130495.1). NCBI lineage: Eukaryota > Viridiplantae > Streptophyta > Magnoliopsida > Dipsacales > Adoxaceae > Sambucus > Sambucus nigra. Next base: position 395,448,101 of record OX422223.1, read on the forward strand.
ATTTATTAGTTGTGGATTTACTATTTACTTGCGTAACTGTGATTGGGTGACATAGTTATGTTAGCTTGTGACAGCCTAACCATCGTTGTTGAACCCTCTTTCAAGTGCTCGTGACCACCCGATTTTGCATTCCTAGTTCTTGTTGCACCATGTTATGTTCCACTCATCATCAATTTCAGTACATATGTTTTGGTCCCTTATTTTAGTCTTTTAGTTTTGAGAGATGCGGGGATTTTTACAGCTGGTCTTTTACATGCACACATTTTAGTGATTTGTTATTCGTATTATTTTACGGTGGAATGTATTGATGTCGACTTATTTCATGAAATTAGTATTTGGGATACTTTTTTAGTTGGAACATGGTGTATTCCTTATATTATTTGGAGACGATGTCATTCCTATCATGTTATTTCTTTGGGGATTTATTTTATCGTACTCCAATTGTATTATCATTTTTTATTGGTTCTCACTCATATTAAGGATGATATTTAATTTGAATTAACAGACTATAAGATTTAATAAGTAAATTTGATCAACCTAATTATTGGAAATTATGGGGTGTCATAGTTGGTATCAAAGCATGGTCCTAGTCAACGAAGGTTCCATAGGTCCATTCTAGTCGTCCACGTGGCATTATTTGATGTATCTTTCTCTTTGTATTCTTTTCATAAGATTCCAAAAACTAATAAGCATTTCATGTCTTGTTTGAAATGGTGCCAAAGAGAAAGACTTGTTCCACTGTATAAGATGCACAACTCGATCTTGTTCCACTGCACAAGATGCACAACCCGATCCTGTAGCATCCGTGCCAAGTATGACTCCCGCAGCATCAGTTCAGCCCAAACCAACCATCCCAAATCCTGATGCACAGGGAAGGAGTTTTTTATACTCCAAAAGGGGACTCGTATAATTTCTGAGTATAAGAAAGAGTTTATAAATCTATTGTTGTTTGTAATGGAAGATGTGAATACCGAGAAGAAGAGTACTGCCTATTTTTTGAAGCGTCTCATTTACCCCATTCGTCAAATTCTGATGGTGTAAGAACAAATATTTTAGCTTAGACATTTTATTTTCTATATTTGCACTTTGTCATATCCAGCGTATCCCGTTACAAAATGACACGCACCGACACGATGAACCAAACTCCAACATCTCAAAGATTGAAGACTTACCTACATCTCAAAAAGGTATAAAGCTTTTAGGATTTTAAAATTATTCATAATTTTAATTGGGATGTATTTTTTATGAAAAAATGAGGCTGAATTTTTTAAAGTTTTAAAATATATTTTTGTAACCTCGTTCAAACGAGATCATCATCTCATTCGAACGACTTGGTTTTGTCATTTGATGCCTAGTTAGATCCAACATCGAACCAACTACTAACGAACCATAATGTTATAATTCCTTAGAAGCTTGTTAGATACTGGCTCAAACGAGATTGCTATCTCATTCGAATGACCTGGCTTTTCGTTCCAACAAGATGCCAATCTTTTTAGAATGAATTGGATTTTCATTTAAACGAGTCGTCACCTCAAAATTCATATAATGTCTATAAACACCTATTTTGACTCTAAATTTCGTAAGACTTTTGCCAAAAAAAAAACTGCGGATCAGTTGCAAGAGTTTTCAAGTTTTGTTTTTACAAAAACACTTTTTGATTCACACTTTATATCCCCAAATAGTTTTGTGAATCTGTTTAAAACCCTAGAAAGTTTTGTATCTTGGATACACACTTTTTGGAGAGAAGTCTCTACGGATTAATTTGTGAACCCAAGGGATCACGGTAGAAGAATGTTGAAGGCTAATTGCTAGATACCGAGGGTGGATCGCCACTTGTGGAATGCTCTGGACTTAGTAGTATTATGTAATACCCCATATTTTTGCATTTTAGAATTTAGTTAATTGAGTAATTAAATAGGAAAATACGATTTAATTTAAATTACGCGAGTGAAGTAATTTAATGATAATTATGATTATTAAGTGATTAAATAATAATTGTGATTATGAAATATTAATTGAGATATAGACATTGATTAATATTATGATTCAAATTTACTAATTTTAGACACCCCATTCTAATACCCCTCTAACTTCTCCTAAGGCCCCTAGCACCCCCTTCATCATTTCAAACCTAAATCACCCCTGGGTACGGACCTAAAGGCCATCGAGCGCTCCTAGGCTCCGTTTGACCAAAAGTCAAAGTTTTTAGCTCGAACGAGACTGAATGAATCTTCGAAAGGCACTGAAACCCCTTTCCAACGGTCTGTCCCATGCGCAATTCTGACTTACGGTACGGACGAACGATCCGTTTTCCCTCGAAACTTGATTAGGAGGTCACCAGATTCTCCCAGGCTTCATTTCACCAAAGTTAACTCTTTAGCACCACTAATACTGAATGAATTTTCTAAGGGATCTAAAACCCCTTTCCAACGGTCCACCCCGTGCGCGATTCTGACTAACGGTACAGACGAACGATATGTTTTACTCCAAGGGTCACCGAACACTTCCAGGCCCTGGTTGACCAAAGTCAACTCCCCAAACCGAGTCAAACTCTTTGGAATGTTTAAGTACATCTCCTAACCTTTCCAACGGTCCACCCTGTGCATGATTCTAACTTACCATGCAGACGAACGATCCGTTTGCGTCCGATAATTCCCCATCCAAAGGACCAACGAGCGCTTTCGAGCCACATTTGATCCAAAGTCAACTCTTGGAACCGAGAGCAGTCCAAAATAATTTCAAAGGTCTCTGAAGTACTTTTCCAATGGTTTTCCCCGTGCACGATTCAAATCAGCTGTTCTTGCTCTACGACCGATTTTTCGAAAGAACCTGACAGAGACTGCCAAACGGCAGGTTCCAAACCCTGCCTATCGGCACTGTGCATAAACACACCTGCCGATTGGCAGGACCAGGGCTATGCTGATCGAAAATGCCCTGGGCCTATAAAAATGAGGTCCTAACCTCATTTCAGAAGGACCCAAGATATGAGATCCACAACTCTCAGCAAGTTTAAAAAACCCCTCTCGAAGTCAACGTGATTTCCACATCCAAATCCCTTTCCCACCTTCACCTTTCATCACCTTTTTCATCAAACTTGGTGAATTAAGTACCCTCCAGCATCATCCAAGTGCAAGGGCTTCTCTCCAATATCCAAGATCAAGCTCAAGATCCTCAAGAAGGTCCAACTTTCTCCACTATCTCCTTAAATTCTCCTAAATTCGTATTAATTTGTTTTATTATTTCGTACTTTTATTCTCTCATCTCACATATCCAAATATACTTTTTATCTAGTATTATTGTACATCTTTTATTTTCATATAAATAAAACCTAAAAAAAAAGAAAAAGAGGTTTTGCTCATAAATTCCAAACGGGAATTCTCACACTTTTCTCGCACTTTTCTCACAACTAAAACACTTTTTTACACACACACACATATAAGAGAAGTCCCCGATTGGATTTATGCGATAAATCCCAACCTTCGTTTTGCATACGAACTATGTGGACTTTGATGCCTCTATAGGCTACGTAGGCATCTCGGGGTAAAACTTGAGACTCGAGTCCTTCTTCTACTTTTTTTTCTATTTTTCCTATATTCTTTAAACTTAATTCTCTTAAATTCTCTATACATATATTTGTGCTTAGTGGCGTATTATTCTATATGTGTTATCATTCCATTATAACGATCAATGCAAGGATAATCGCATAAATCCTTTTTTCTAATATTATTTTTAATAACATTCCTACGGATGATTCTCTTTATCTCTTCCATGATACAAGTCGATGATTCTTATTTCCACTATATATACACATGCACACATATCACGGGGAAATAAAGTAAAATAGTAATCACCCATGAGAGACCGTAAGGGCGAAATGGGTGCCTAACAACTTTCCATTTCGTAACTTAGCCTCCGGACCCTTTTTGAATCATTTTGGTTTCGTATCTATCAGTATGTTTTTGGATGTTGTCTTTCGGGATAGCTCCCTCTTTCTTTTGCCTGTTTTGAGTAAAATAGACTGGCGACTCTATCTCTCTACATTTTTCACCTCATCACCGATGTCGCCCGAAGTGCTACCGATAAGGATGCGCGAGACCAAGATCCTCCCGAGATGAAGGGGAGAAACCCCCTCTTCTTCGCCTCCTCCTGCCGTGAGGATCGGAAGGGATGGCCATACTAAGTGTGAATAGTAAATATTGATAGTTAATTTGTACGACATAGCGAGTGATATGGACATACTTGATTATATCTCAACTAGGTGTAACGTGTAGACTAAATTAAGGTTGAGTTAGGAAATATATTTTAAGTGACTCGGATGATAATTTAGAGGTAACAGATGATTTTGAAAGGTCAAATTAGTCAAAATAGTATACCCAGTCGGGGTACTAGTCGGGTATCGGGGCATTTTTAGGCTAGATCGGGACCATACGGGGACGTTTTAGTCTTTTGGCATTTGGGGGTGAGTAGACTTACGAAATTACAAACTCTACATCAGATTAAAAGAGTTGGAGGCTAGGGTTAAATGAGATAAAAACTCACAAAAACCATTGGAGATAGAGAGAGGGCTATTGTGAAGCCTAAGAGAGAGATTTAGAGAAGAATAGAGTGTGTTCTTCCATCACAAGCATCTTGGTAAGAAGGAAAGGAGAAGAAGAACATCAACCCTCCAGCAATCATGAAATCAGACCCTACTGTAATCAAGGCAAGTGGTTATTTGCAAAGTAAATTGATTTATGAATAATTTGATTTGATGAATATTCTTGGAGAAAAAGAATTGAATAAAATGCATGACCTGTAGGGATTTGCATATAGAATGATTTAGACCTCTAGTACTATCATGGAAAGTTGCGCGATGTGGGTGAATCCCCTAGCTTGAGGAGCAGGGTGAGTATAGGCTTAGGTCATAGTCGTCCAGATATTGTATCGTGTGATTTTTATCAGGGGTGAGACGTGGTGGGTATGTTTTGTTCTCATTTTTGGTGAGGAACTAGGACCGCTTTCCATACGTTGTGATTTGGTTTTTACCAAGTCAATGTGAGATTACGATCACTGGTGCCTAGGATGATAATGTGAGTGATTACCTGGAAGATGATAGCATTCTAAAGACTGAATCCATTGAGTTATATCTCTAAGGGATGGTTATTTTACTTATATAGTGTGTGATATATAAGTGTGGATATACTTGATGTGTATAGTATATCATATAAATATATATATATATATATATATATATATATATATATATATATATATATATATATATATATATATATATATATATATATATGGACTAAAACAAGAAAAGAATTGAGTTAATTTCTGGTATCCGAGAGTATAAAATCCGGACTATAAAATGTAATATAAGTATATAAAGATGAGTATATTATATACGAAATAATTACCCTAAAATAAGAATGGGGTAATAACTAGTGAAGGTTATTTAAAATGAAGGGGTATATGATAAGAGATAAATTTTAATGTATAAGCTTGGGCGAACGCTTATAATATTTTAGATATGCGGGGTTATTAATAGTGTATGGACTTGGGAGGAGTTTTTCAAGGTGCTAGTTAGGTTGGGTAGCTAAGTACGGTGTTTTAAAAAACATGGGTTAGGTGTGCACTGGTAGATGAGAGGTGGGTATCTCATGTGAGTGCGACACCAATTTAAATATGAAGAGTATCATATTTTTACATATTAAAGTAAATAAATTACTTGCTAAATTATTTTTTCAAAACTCGGGCTCTGACCCATATCTATTTTCTTTTTCTTCCCCTTTTGTATACTTTTTAGGTGTCCAAACATAGGGACGCCTGGATGACTATTCTTTTGAGTCAGACATAGCTGTCACAGTTATGGATGTCGGCAGGGATTGTTTTAGACGCTTCCTTCTTTGTGATCTAGTTAGGAAGTATTGTAAATATATTCGGGCACGTTGCCCAATTGTTGTCATTTATTTTATTTACGACATTTTTATTTTACTCCTACTCGATTTGGTTGTAATATATGTTTACTGAGAATTATCGGTTATTTATTTATTCATTCCATTTCTTGTTTTATTATCGTGTGATGGTTTTAATTGTGTATTAAGTTTAAAAAGATTAGAAAGTTTAAGATTTTGATGTCAGGCCTAATAGGTTATTAATAATTAATATGGTTTTCGACATTAATGCTGAGAATGAAACCATTTGACATTATTGTTTAATTTTATATAGGACTGATCACATGGTATTTTATTAGGCATGGTGTCATTGGTGGTATCATAACATCAGGTTCTAGAGTCCTTAGGAATCTGTGCGGGCGTACTACATTTTCCGTGTTGCTTTCTATTTTATATGGATATCTAAGTTTAGGATTGTTAAATTCTATGGTGAGATTTCATTCTCCTGTTATAATGTATATATATTAGTGAATCTTATTTACGTTCAGGTGTGTCCATTTGTCGAACAATAAATGGATGACCGTGAAGTCCGTGAGGAGGCAACATGAGGCAGGGCTCAGTTGAAGTTAAAGAATATTTTGGGGACGATGACTGTAGCTGAGGTCACCCCTATTGTTTCTCGAGAAGATGGGATTGTGAAGACTGCTAAGGTGTAGTATATATTTTTAAGTGCCGTTATATCAAAAAGTGGTGTCAAATTAGACTCACCTGGCATAGTCAAAATGGGAAAGGGTCAAATGGGTCTTTGAAGAGGACCGCCCATTGGAATTTTAGTAAATATGGAGATTGTGTGTGCTAGCCAATGGATGTAAGATGCCCAAAGGCTTCCTTATATGGCAGAGGTGGTATACCTTGAATTTAAAATTGGGGTAAATTTTCTTGGCTCGTAAGATCAAAGATATATTGTCGGGAGTAGACCCCCACATTTAGAAAGTGGAATATTATGCTAATCAAAGGATCTTAGGTACGGTTTGACTGTAAGTTCCTTCATCTTTTTATTCAAAAGGAGATGTGAACAGTGTTCTAAACTCATCACAGGAAAGGACGGACAGGGGGCCATTTGTGAAAAAAAATTTGTACCGACTGAAGTAGGTACAATGAGAAAAGAGTCCGAAAGTGAGTAATTGGCTCGCCAGAATAGTCGTCGGCACTTGTGGAAAATTTTACTTGGACGGTTGATGTAGGTGGTGATAATGTCGTGTTTTGTTAGTAAAGATGTTAACACTTCTTTGGTGGGGAGCTAAAATAATCGAAAGATTTAGTCGGAGAGTAAGACTGGATGAAACGGTGTTAGTGAAATACTATGAGGGAGAGACCCATCAGGGGACCCATCTAAATGATTTGAATAGCTGGATTTCTACCGAGTGAAGATGGATTCAGTTAGGATTGGTAAGGCCAGTAGTACTTTCCTTAGGGCCAGCGGAGTTAAGGGTTGGTGTGGGAGTAAGACCACATGCATTGATCTTGCCCAGAGTGAATAAAGTGATAAGATTTTGGTGCCTAGTGGGGGAAATGATTAAGATTGTTTTTGGTTCATTTCGGAAAAGTATGTTATGTCCGGGAACCATTTGAGAAGCCAGGGTGATTGGCAAGTTAGAAATATGAGTTTTATTCTCGGGTGAATGAGGTATGCTTTATGTGACACGAGCGAGTCATAGTATGTTGATTAACGCTATATTCGAGTGTGAGACAAGTTTATTAGATATATCGATAACATTATTATGTGTATGTATTTCCTGTTGTTTAGCGTGTAGAAAGTGAGAGTATATTTTTATTGAGATGACTCATTTTAGTGATGTGTTATACGAGTAGATATAATTTATATTGATTTAAACATATTATTAGACTTAAGTCCCAGACCGACAGATCTCAATAACCGACAGAGCTACAAATTAGTGTACTAGGAGGGTTCTTTATTTGGATTTCACTTTGAAAGAACTCCCACATACGAAATCAAAAAATGTCGGGAGCTGGCAAATGTTAAACCCTAGGACATTTTGGATTATTGTTCTTAGTATAATTAAATGGATAAATTTGTTGGGATGAGGTGTATCCCTTTGGCGAAATGAGACTTATATTTTAAATGAGAAGAATTTAAATTTATATGATGGAATAGGGTTAAGCCTATATATGTGTATATACATGATGATATATCGCACAGCAGACTTCTGTGTATATGTTGTCTGGTTATATTTGATCCTGGTGAATAGGGATGTTTACTAATATGATTTAGGGTATGTTGGCTTTTATCGAGCAGAGAAACATAGCTCGTGATTTATTTGCGCTAAGAACTAGTGATGGTAAGAGCACCGTGATAGACGTGGTCTTGTGTAACACATAGTAGACGAGTATACAATTATGTCAGGAGACTGGAGTTTGAGGGTACGTGCTATGGACTGAGGGCCTAACGGATTTCAATGTTCCTATAATGCTAGGTAGTAGTGTATTGGGGGGTTCCTTGTTTGGATTTAGCTTTGCGAGATGTCCCACTCATGAAACTTAGTTCATCGTTGGAAGTTGGGAGATGTTGGGTCTTTACTCCACGAGTCTGGTACCTCAGTTATTATATAAGTATTTAGTTATAACTGGGAGTTGAAAGTTATATTCTGATTTAAGGCCAATGGAACCGATAGTGCCATAAGAGAGCACTGAAAAAAAAATTCTTTCCATATCAAGTTGAAAGGTGGAACAATGTTAATTAGAATTAAAATTTTGATTTATGGGGTGATTGAGAATACCTAAGTATGGTAGCCACGTTGTGAATGCGAGGGAAACAGGATAAGGTGTATTGCGTGTGAATTTTATGTGTTGTTTACATTATATGCGCGGATTATAGGGTGTATGAGTACCCTGGTTAGCTGATTTCAAAATCGTCCAAGATTAGAGGACGTGGGAATATATGTGAGGAATATATGCATGTGGGACAATCATAAATAAAGACGGAATGGTATGATGGATTGAACGTCGTGTGAGAATAACGATAATCCAAGTATATGTGTGCAATGAGAGTTGGAACAACTGGGATGGGTTGAAAGGTTGAAGGAATACGTCTAAAAGGATATCTCTTGAGAAGAGGAAAGTCCAACTATTGTGGAAATTGGGGTGGAGTTCCACTCTATTTAATGTTGAGAGTAACTTGCGCGTGAATAGAATGGTGATGTCAATAAGGTATGAAGAGCCCAGAAGTGCACATTGTGGGGAAAAAAGTGCACTGGCCGAAACTCTTGGTATACCCTAGGGAAGAAGAGGCATATTAAGAATCACTTAATGTGAGACGTTATAAGTGGAAATTGGTGTTAGGTGAGACATAGTGAAATTATCTCCTAATGAGCCACTCATAGATAGAAATAGATTGGTTAGGGATGGCCAACCAGAAAAATTTAGTATCAAGTCGACGATTCCAGTGTTGGAACGGGCAGACGGGATAGTAAAGGAAGAGTGTACCAATGCGAGGTGCTACCCGATATGGTTATAAATCAGGATGAGATCCTTAAACCCCACCTCGATAAGGATTTTCGAGAAGGAGCGGGAATGATGTTTTGTTTTGTGAAAGTTGTATCACCTATGACCCGATGAGTAGATGGGAGGTGATTAATGACTAGTAAAGTGGGATGAATAAAATTTCGGAGTCACTGCAATTATCTTACTTCCACAACTGACCTAACTTGTAATTAAAGTAAAACATGGTACGGTAATTGGAAAAAAAATTATCGGTTGGAAGAGTTATGTGTAGCCATTTGTACCTGCTTGATGTGGACAAGGTGCCTCTTAAGGTTTGGTATGGGAAAGCCTGGTCATTATCCCTCTGGTTGTATAGAGGTGAGCGAATAAATAGACTTTTGGATCGGATGTTATTTAGAGTCCGTTATTGAGAGGGTCATTAACCATGAACTGTTGAGGTGACTTTTGAGAGTCGTAAGAGTTACGTCGCCATGAAATGAAATTTGGGGGATGGACAGAAGTGGTCTGATGTTCTTGTGGTTTTCTCTTCGAATGGTATATTTGTGTCGGGATGGGTATCGGAAGCTAGCACTTAGTATGAGCGACCTTCCAATAGAAGTGAGGAGATAGAGACAGTGATTTATAGGCTTGTTTTATTTGGATCTCGTTGGTAGAAGAACAATGTGTGATGTGCCACTATTGAAGTCATAATTTATGACTGATGGAGTGTATCAGTATGTAGAGAATTACACAAGATTGTTGTAAAGATGGAGTTAAAGTGGTTAAGCCTTTACACAGTTGGGACCCACTAGTGGGTGAAAAGTGGAGCGACTGTGCCATTATCGAGCGTGATTTGATTTAGGTACTAGAGTGAGCGGGTGTTGTGGTTATGATCCAAAGTCTTTGGTACCAGTTTCATCTGAATTTCAAGGATGAAATTCTCTTGTAAGGGGGGAGAATGTAATACCCCATACTTTTATGGATATTTAAATTACAAGAGTGGGTGTAATTTAATAATTTAAAAATTTTAAGTAATTAAGATGGACTAATTATATTTCATGTCGCATGTGAATAAAAGCGACAGGTGATGTTATTTTATGCTAAAAACATTTGTGGAGATGTGTTGGGTAGAAGATGGGGATTTTTTATAAGTGACTCAGATGAAGATTTCGAGTGCACAGTTGGTCTCGAAAGGGTCGAGATATTCATAATAGAGTACCCGAGGGTAGTGTTTGGGTTTCGAAGACTTTTTGGATCAGTAGAGACTCACATTGGTGTATATGAGTCAATTTTGGGTTTATTAAGGGATAAACCCTTATTTCTTCTCTTATAATCCACGAGATAAAGAGAGAGAGAAAAAGGAAAGAAAGAAGAGAAAGAAGGAAGGAAGAAAAGGAGAAAATATAAGATTTTCGGCCAAGCTCCAGTGGATTTCGGCACGAGATCGTCGGATTTATCCAACCAGGAAAGTGTTCAACTTGCTTTAACAATTAAGTGTGTTTATTGATCATATCATAATTGGTGAGAAAATTATTAAATTTGGGCTCGGATTCTTGAATCAAAAATGGGTTTGGGGGAGATGATTTCATATAATTTTAATGTAATAATAATCCTACATGAAATCTAAGTTAAAACCCATGTTAATGCTGTGATTTTTTAGTGAGAAGATGGAAGGGTTGCATAAATAAGTGTTAGGGTTTAATTGTTAGATTAATTGATGAATCCCAATAATAACTTGGTATGTTGGGTAAATCATAGTGTGTAGATGTTTTTATGTGGTTGGGTGATAGAATCCATAAAAATTGGGTTGGGTGAGTATAAGAGTGAATTTCGTCAAAAGTAGAAATTTGGACTGACCAAACCAGTCTATTTTTATTTGGTAATCGGTTCGGTCCGGTGATCGAACCGGTTCATTTTTCCAGGAAACCGGTTCAGTCCGATTTTGGCAAAAATCTCAAAAATTCTTCTTGGACAAAAAGGATTGAAGACAAATTTCTTTTGGAGATAAATGTTAGGGGATCCTAAATAGAGTGCGGGGACCTCTAAAAGAGTAAATGGGGGATGTATAAATCTCGGGTTAGTGGAAAAGATCCAGGGTTTAAATTTAGGAATGTTTGGGACGAAAAACATTCGAGGAATTATGCGGCGGGTTCGTATATATTTTTTTATGCGTGTTGAATATATATCTCGAGTATATATCAGTAGAATATATACATATGTCGAATAGAAATTTGTATAAGCAATAACCTACGGTGCGAATTGGGTGATGTAAGAATACTAGCTTGACATGAAACGCTACTATTCGGAGATAAGAAATGTGAGAATTATATCATAAGTGAGTGAATACTTATGGGATTAAAATAAATTTTGTGTATACTTATATATTTATATAAATTGGTATATTTGGATTACAGGCTAATGCCATAAGAGATAGGGATAAATAGCCAGATTTGATGTGATATATATATATATATATATATATATATATATATATACGGGCATAGAGAAAATATATATATGATATTATTATGAATATATCTGTGTGTGAATGATAGATTTCTGTGAAGTATATCCCTTTAGTGCTATCATGGGAAGTTGCGCGATTAGGGTGAATCACCTGGCTTGAGGAGCAGGGTAAGTATAGCCCTAGGTCATAGTCGTCCAGATATTATACCGTGTGATTTTTATCAGGGGTAAGACGTGGTGGGTATGTTTCGTTCTCATTTCAGGTGAGGAACTATATTCGCTTCCCATACGTTGTGATTTGGTTTTTACCAAGTCGGTGTGAGAGTCTGACCGCTAGTACCCATGATGATAATGTGATTGATTCCCTGGAAGATAATAGCATTCTAGAGACTACATCCATTGAGTTATAGCTCTGAGGGATGGTTATTTTTACTTATAGAGTGTGTGATATATAAGTATGGATGTACTTTTTGTGTATAGTATATATATATATATATGGACTAAAACGAGGAAAGAATTGTGAGTTAATTTTGGGTATCCGGGAGTATAAAATCCAGAATATAAAATGTAATGTAAGTGTATAAAGATGAGTATATTATATACGAAATAATAACCCTAGAATGAGAATGGGGTAATACCTAGTGAAGGTTATTTAAAATTAAGGGGTGTAGGATAAGTGAGAAATTTTAAGGTATAAGCTTGGGAGAATACTTAGAATATTTTAGATACGCAGGGTTCTTAATATTGTATGGACTTGGGACTTTTTCGAGGTGCTAGTTGGGCTAGGTAGCTAACTAGGGTGTTTTAAAATACATGGGTTAGGTGTGCACTGTTAGATGAGAGGTAGGGGTATCTCATGTGAGTGTGACACCAATTTAAATATGAAGAGTATCATATTTTTACATGTTAAAGTAAATTAAGCAGTTGCTAAAATGTTTTTTCAAAACTCGGGCTCTGACTCGTATCTATTTTCTTTTTCTTCCCCTTTTGTATACTTTTTAGGTGTCCAGATACAGGGACGCCTAGATGACTATTCTTTCGAGTCAGACGTAAATGCCGCAGTATTGGATGTCGACGGGGATTGTTTTACACGGTTCCTTCTTTGTGATCTAGTTAGGAGGTATTGTAGATATATTCGAGCATGTTGCCCAATTGCTGTCATTTATTTTATTGGCGACATTTTTATTTTACGCCTACTCGATTTGGTTGTAATATATGTTTACCGAGAGTTATCGATTATTTATTTATTCATTCCCTTTGTTGTTTTATTACTATATGAATGGTTTTAATTGTGTACTAAGTTTAAAAATATTATAATGTTTAAAATTTTGATGCCAAGCCTAATAGGTTATTAGTAATTAATATGGTTCTCGACAGTGATGCTGAGAATGAAACCATTTGAGATTCTATTTTAATTTGATATAGGACTGATCACCCGGTATGTTATTAGGCGGGGTTTCACAACCTCCAAAATGATCTCTAATAAATCCTATGTAGATACTTCAAAGCTAATACCTAATGTTAGTCAACGCAATAAGTCAGAGCCCACCCCATGGATACTAGTTACTGCTCTCAAAATAGGGTCCTTGAACCCAGACAATAGTATTATATGCAATAAACATGACAATGGAATATTTTAAATTAAACGAGATATATTAATCAATAAATAAAATGAATCACGATCTACCCATAGCAAGGTCTACCCAAAATTTAAATCTCAATATTTAATTTCCAATAACTTCCTATTTTTTAATTTTATTTATTTACTCAAATTTATTATTATTCTTATTTTGTTAACATCAGTTGCGTTACTCCCGCATTTAAGCCTTACACCATAATAGTTGTGGGACGCCCCCTAAGTTTACACCATTTTATTTGCAGGACTCCCATTATCATCTTTCATTATTTGGTTTTAGTACTCTCGCTAGTTCTACACCACACCCATTCCCCTCATTATGTCCAGTCAGCTCGGTTCAGTGTTAGCTCTGCACACACTCATGAGGTTCCACGCACGACACATCACTATAGGCTGTTAGCCTGTTTAACTATCATCCCGCACATACTCGTGACGCCACACACACACACGTCGCCATAGCCAGTCGACCCGTTTAACTGTCAGCGCTACATATACTCGCACCACAAATATATTTTAACACCCATTTTATTGTCTTAGGTATGAATTTTCAATTATCATTTTCTCATCATCATATATTTATTAACCTTACCCTTATTATCGACATGAGATCCTCAAAACACCCTTAGTCCCATACCTAAGGTCTCCAAAATACAAATACGCCCTACCCTATGATATTGGATGAATCTCTATCTATTATCTCTCCCTAGTCTTAAGCCTAGCCCAGCGAATCAATGTACCGATGCAAAAATCGGCCCCACCCCTAAATATTACATCCGTGAAAATATACACTAACCATTCCCATACCTAGAACGTGTTAACCGCGACTAAGGCCTACCCACTAGTTCCATACCTAGTGAGCATCCTAGAATATAGGTTAGAGCATACTACTCAATAACCTCATCGTCCCCGTGATGGAAAATATGAATAACAATCAAGCACACAATCTAAGTATAACAATATGGAAATTTCCTCATAATATCACAATTTAATTACACAATAATCATACACTTTCATTAACTAAAAAAACATTTGAGTGTGTACGTGCCCCATTTTCATTTAAATAAACTCTATAAGATTCTACATGCGATTATACACCCATAATGACCAAAACCCAATTCTCGATTATATACCCATATTAAAAAAATTCATAAAAATAGTACCAAAATAGTTTTCACTTTTCCTCATTAAGGTTGCCAATTTATTTTAAGAAAAAAATATAATTATTAATATATATGTAACAACCCGCAATTTTATCTTGTAATTAATCAAATTAATTCAAAATTTGGAAATCTAGCTTAAAAGAATCCTAACATTAGTATATATAAGTCTTGGGTCATTTAGAAGAGTCCACGAAACATAAAACTCTCGAAGAAAAAAAAATTGGGCCAAAATGAAAATCTTGCTTCAGATATTTATCACGGCCTTAAACCGTGAATAACTGTTTGTCACAGTTCTTAAGCGTGACTAACAAGCGAACTGTTTTAGTTTTAATATGATCCTAATTCCACTTAAATTCTCTAATCTTTCTCCACTTAAATTAATATGGATTAAGACTTTTCAAACATATTTTCACAACCTCTAAGAGTAGTAGCCTCCTTTATTTTCATCTTCTTCCATCTACAAGCCCTAACCCCATTTTAACCAAGATTCAACCCATGATTTGAAGTCTTATTTGGTGTTTTCTCAAGTTTGGGCTAGAATGAATTTTTATTGTTTTCGCGAGAGGGACACAGTGGTGTGATCAGAATTTTGAGGAAGAATCTTATGAGTTTTTTGTGATGATTTTAACGTACGGGGTTTGCGCAATATGCTTCTTAAATCAATTGAGAGTAGTCATTTGTTCCTTATTTATTTGTACTCATATTGTTGATATCATGACATTTATTGGAATCTAAAATATTGATTTAATTTTGAGATATTGTAGTCTTTGATGGGCATGGTGTCATAAAATTTTTATATGACACGGAGAATGATCACCCGCCAATAGTCCAAAAGTCAAATAGCCAGGATGAGGCTTTACGAAGCTTAGGTGAGGTGAGATGAGGTCCGGTGACCTATTGATATATTATTGAGAAATTAAATTGGTATAATGCTCGGATGCCACATCGAACTTGAATTCAGATTCGTATTGTTGCATTTATTCACCATTATTGTTTTGAGCATCTATTCTTGTCATATTGTGTACTTCCCCGTATTTTCTTTTAGTGGAAGGTTAGCATGGATTTGGACGCTGTGGATTTTTGGAGGATTTTAGAGAACGACATTTGGAGGATTTTATATTCGTATAGCTTGGCAGTGTAATTTATTTGGAGAGCTTAGTATTTTTTTGACTAAAATTTAATTATAATTATTTTGGAAGTGTAGATTTTTTATTCATTATGTTTATTTTGTGGAATATAGAGCTCTATACTAATTATTGAGGATTTAGTTTAGTTTTATTCGTAGTAGCACCTCGTGTTTTACGCGGGGTGTCTAGCATGCGGGTTAGATGTGTTTCATTGGAGATAAGGAGTTTTTGTTGAGGATATTGTAGGCATTGAGGTTAGAAGTAGTAATCTTAATGTGAGGATCCTTAGAGTTTATTTGGGAAAAGATATTTAATTGGCAGATCGTTTGTATAAATTTTGGGTATATTTAGTATTGATGTAGTGGCGTGATTTGATTTGAGGATTTAGGCATCGCGGTGACTTTTGGAGATAGAATCGGGTGGTGATTCGTAGGAGAGCGTGATACGCCGTTATTTTCATAGTTATGAATATATATAGAGAGTTAGGATATATATTCTATCTTTAATTGTGGGGTATGTTCGTGTAGGATTGGGTGTATAGGCGCACAATTATGGTATTTTACGTATAGGCATATGTGAGACTTATTATTTTATTTTTGCCGATTTACGCTTCGTTGAATTTCGAGTACAAAATTTATGTGCTAGTGTGGAAGTATGTAACAACCCATAATTTTATCCTGTAATTAATTAAATTAATTCAGAATTCGGAAAGCAAGCTTAAAAGACTCCTAATATGAGTATATATAAGTTTTGGGTGATATAGAACAGTCCTCAAAACATAAAACTTTCCAGGCAAAAAAAAAATTGTCCAGAATAAAAATCTTGCTTCAAATATTTCTTACGGCCTTAAACCTTGACTAACTATTTGTTACAATTCTGTAGCGTGACTAACAGGCGAACTGTTTTAGTTTTAATAGGATTCTAGTGTCACTTAAATTCTATAATCTTTCTCCACTTAAATTAATACGGGGTTAGGATTTTTTAAACATATTTTCACATCCTCTAAGAGTAGTAGACTCCTTTATTTTCATCTTCTTCTATCTTCAAACCCTAACCCCATTTAAATCAAGATTCAGCCCATGATTTGAAGGCTTATTTGGTATTTTCTCGAGTTTGGGCTAGAACGAATTTTTTTTGTTTAAGCAAGAGGGACGCAGTTCATAATTTTGAGGCAAAATCTTATGAGTTTCTTGTGATGATTTTAAGGTACGGGATTTATGCAATATGCTCCTTAAATCTCTCGAGTGTAGTTGTTTGTTACTCATTTATTTTTACTCATATTGTTGATATCATGACATTTATTGGAATCTAAAATATTGATTTGGTTTGATATATTGTATTTACTGATGGGCATGGTGTCAAAATAAATTTATATGACACGGATAATGGTCACTCGTCAATACTCCAAAAGTCCAATAGCCAAGATAAGGCTTTACGAATCTTAGGTGAGGTGAGGTGAGGTGAGGTGAGGCCCGGTGACCTATTGATGTGTTATTGAGAAATTAAATTGGTATAATGCTTGGATGTCTCATTGGACTTGAATTCAGATTCGTATTGTTGCATTTATTCAGCGTTATTATTTTGAGCATCTATTCTTGTCTTATTATGTACTTCCTCACGTTTTTCTTTTAGTGATAGGTTAGTGTGAATTTGGACGCTACGGATTTTTGGAGGATTTTAGAGCACGACATTTGGAGGATTTTATTTCTGTATAGCTTGGCAGTGTAATTTATTTGGAGAGCTAAGTATTATTTTTGAGTGAAATTTAATTGTACTTGTTTTGGATGTGTAAATTTTTTATTCTTTATATTTATTTTGTGGAATATAGATGCGCTATACTAATTGTTAAGGATTTAGTTTAGTTTTAATCGTAGTAGCGCCTCGTGGTTTACGCGGGGTGTCATAATTGTTGTTATTTGGGTTGATGAAAGCCCTAATAGTGTTCATAAACTTTATAAATCGGGTGTTCCGACCGTATTCGGACCAGTTCATTATAATTTTCATTGATGATATTTTGATCTACTCATGGACGGAGGGGAAGAATTGTCAACATTTGCGGATTGCATTGCACATATTTAGGGAGTGTAATTTTTATGCGAAGTTCTCCAAGTGTGAGTTTTGGAAGAGGGAAGTTAATTTTGGGGGGGCATGTTGTGTAAGACAAGGGACTATATGTGGATCCAAGTAAGGTGTCAGCCATGTTGCATTAGGGATAGCCCATTATACCTTCTGAAGTTCGTAGCTTTTGGAGTTTAGCCAATTATTACAAAAGATTCATTAATGGTTTCTTAATGATAGTTGGGCTGATGACTGAGTAGAAGAAAAAGGGGCTCCATTCTTTTGGATTGAGAAGTGTCAGCATGCGTACGACACTCTCAAGGAGAAATTGACATCTACGCCAGTTCTTGCCTTACCTAGGAGTGGAATGGAATTCTTGGTTTACACCGATCATAGTAAATTTCATGGTCTTTTTCTTATTGCTCAAGTATGAAGAATACCCCAACTTGTTTGTTGTTAGTAATGCTATAATCCAATTCTCATGTTATTACGAAATCCCTTTACACTTTATTATATTTTATTATTTGAGTGAGAGAAAAATTTATGTTATAAACAAAATCATACCACATCATACTTTATGGAGAAATATTCAAGCACGAGATTAGAAGAAATGTGTAAAATTCCCATTTATAAAGTTGCCTCTATATTTTAGATGATTAGTGCCTCACCCCATCCATTTTGAAAGAATAAAAAAATTGGGAAGAAATTAAAAGGCATAGAATGTTGAAAGATAAGAATGGAGGTAAAAGATGTTAAATTAATTAGCGATGCTAGAGACTAATTAGTTCTAATGACATGAGAGAGAATATATATATATAGGGTTATTGTGCATGACCCTACATGGAGGGCATAGTTCTTTTATTGTATTTTTGATGGAGCTGTTTGGGGTGTATATGGAAGAGGTTGGATTTCATATCGTGAGGCATGGTAACCCCAAAAAGGAATGTGGGCCAAACACGATTATGATGATTTATGACAGTGTTTTTGTGTGTATACGAAGGAGGTTGGACTTTTATGTGATGATTTTTGGGGTGTATATGGAGGAGGTTGGACTTTTTTTATAATGGAGATTTACTTTGCTATTATTTATTTATTGCATATTGCATGACGGGATGTTAATTACCTCCATGGGGTGTGGTGTGCTTAGTGCATTCACGGTTTTAAATAATATTTATATATGGAAATTAAATTGGAAAATTATGAGGCAGGTTGTACGATGTAAGTTATAAAACATTTATAAAATGTGGATTTATTATGTACTTGCATAATTGACGTTGAGTGGTGAAGCTATGTTACCTTACGTTGGACTAATCATCGTTGTTAAACCCACTATCAGATGCTCGTGACCACCCGATTTATTGTTCCTAATTCATGTTGCACCGTGTTCTGTTCCAAACTCGTCACCACTTTCAAGATGTAGGTCTTGGTCTCTTATATCAGTCTTTTACTTTTGAGAGATGCGAAGATTATTGTTTCCAGTCTTTACCATGTACTATTTTTAGTTGTTGGTTGTTCAGATTAGTTTATAGTTGATGGAGGCTTATTTCATGACACTACTATTTGGAATACTTTCGTAGTTGGATCATGGTTTATTCCTTACATTAGTTAGTGATGATGTCATTCCTATCATGTTATTTGCATTAGGATTTATCTTCTTGTACTCCAGTTATATAATATTTTTTAGGTTCTCACTCATGTTAAGGATGATTAAATTGCATTGACAAAGTGCAAGATTTAATAAATAGCCTTGGTCAGCCTAATTATTAGAAATTAGGGAGTGTCACAGATCTGGGTCATCCATTTTGACTAACCCACACTAGCACTAAAGTGTTATGGAATTTAAATTCTTTAAGAATGGGTGAGAATAACACTTAGCCCTAGTAAGCAAAATATCATGTTTAAATTGAAATTTTGTCCAATTATTATTTGTAAAAATCACATCCACTTGCATGCTACTTAGTTGTCCAATTAACTTGTTTAGGAAACGATTGAATAGAATGTGACTGAATAATAACAAAATCCAATAATTTAATCTAATTATTACAACTCGATTGCATATTTTTCGAAAGTGCAATGAAATAAAGATACAACAATTCATAAATCGGAGACCACATGGTGGTATGGACCAAGTAATCATAGATTTATCTAACTTCTCCTTCTCTTATATTTTTCTTTGTCCATGTCCTTATATGATGTACCTGGGGAGTTTAGCATAAGAGGGAAATGGAAAAAAGACCAATAGGGGGGATAATAGCAGGATATACTAAGACAACTAAATATATATACATGTACCATGTATTTTAATTATGAAGACTTTTCATTTGATTATTATGTGGATTTATTCTTAAAACCATATGTTAAATATTTTATTATTGATTAATAAAGGATTGTTTTATTCTTTTTGAAATGAGAATCAAGTTTATGAGAATTCTTTATATTTGTTTATATATATTATTTCATATAAATGTTGATTAATAGAGCTTAGTAGGAATTCTAGTGACTCAGTTTCAGACAGATCATATGGAGATCGGAATTTCGGTTCTAGCACTATTGAAAATTTCACAACTAAATATGTAGTTGACATCCTACCACAGTGGTTGCAATACAATCCTAGTAGTTTAGCCCAAACTGCAAGAACCTGTATGATGGTTCAAAAACTTGTGTGATATTTTAATACAAGATTTTGATCGATACATGTTAAGAATGTATTGAACAGTACCACCCGTGAAATTTGAGTCTAATGGTTGTCTTGATTAGACTCAAACAATATCACACTATATGCAAAGGTTGCATAGATTCTTAATCCCAAGAATTATAAGGACTGAAGTGCTTATATGATTATTATTTTTATTGTTATGGGTGTGATTGAATCTTAGATTGAATCAAATGATCCTCGCATATTGGGTGGCATTTATGTAAATACTTTTGATATCTTAATTGAGAGGAATCTGCATCTGAGGATACCTTGAATTGCGATACCCCCTTGATAGACTTATAAGATTTATTTCCACCAGTAAACCGGATCAATGGATTATTTATAATCCGGTTGAGTGGAAAAATAAGGTAAGTCTGAGAATCAAGGAATCAATTAGTTATTAGTTAAATTCAATTAGTGAAAAGTTTATTTGACCAAGACGTATAATACGGGAAATCATAATATGTACCATTATCAACTTTTATGAGATAATTAAATGTGAGTGGTGAAATTAATTATGATTAAATAAATAAAGGACATAAATTATGGTAAATGAAATTTGGGATTTTTGAGTATTTATTTCGAAGTTAATTTAGTTATTTGTCTTGGTTCCCCATTACAGTCCAAATACCCAAGTAGTTATGCCCAAACTCTCAGTAACCCAGTTTATCCCAAGCCCGTCTTTTATACTTTTATATAAAGGTGTGGGAAGAATTTTTAATAATTATTTGGGTTTGAGAGGGGCGAGAAAAAATTCTATTCAAGTTTTTGTGAAGAGGCCTAAAGAGATACCATTATTTCTCAATCAAAAGCAAGGGTTTTCATTTCAAAAGGTGACCACACACCTACTTATCATTGAGGAGGATAATACACTATAAGATCCAAGCTTTACGGAAGGTTAAGAAAAAAATTGAAGATCCAAAAGAAAGCAGCACGTCATCGTCAACAAATACTTTTATTCCTATCAGATTATAACTAGATCCGTAAAGGTTGAAGGGTACCGATGCGATGTCGATTCAAATAAATTTGTAAATTCCCAATTTAAACTTATTTAACAGGAGTCAATTTTAAATCAAATTAAACCATCCCCTAAACATGAAACTAAGAGTGTGTGTGTGTGTGTGTGTGTGTGTGTTGTCAAACCATCACAAATAAAATTGTTAACATGCAAATTTTAGGAAAAAATACCTTTCGGGTAAAACCTTAATTTCACTATAATACTTACAATGATTACAGTGAAATCCTCAATGAGTTAACAACAGAAACCCCACATTGACTACAGCCTAAAGTCAGCCAAAATGGTAGCTCCATAAGCCCAAGAATACCCACGAGCACTCCCTATTGACACGCAGTTGTTTTCAGCCTAGTAACTCAATCAATCGACACCTAGATCGGCAGTAGATATCTTCTCTACAAGAGAAACTTGACAAAGATGTGTTCTTGGGTTTGAAAACAACTCAAATAAACTATTGGGATGATTTGTGAATTGAAAACAAAGGGTTAAAACCCTAAAAAAGAAGACAAACGCTTATGTTGTAGCAGTTTTCGTAAAACTGTAATCTTAGGTCTTTTGCTGAAAAACGGAGTTGGAGAACTATATTTATAAAAACATCAAGGCGGCGCGTCGGTTGAAAAAAATGGTGCATCGCTCGAATGAGAAAGTGATGTTGTTTGACAATTTGGCATGACAAGGGATGTCGTTTGAATGACCCATGTATGTCGCTCGAACGAAGGAAGGGAAATATTATTTTTTTAATTAGGTCCTCCTTAACACTTAGAAATTATTTTTGACGAAAAACTCCGCTCCAACACTTAGAAAATATTTTGTAAGAAATATCCCAATGCTCTAAGTGAAATGCTAAGGTACTTAAAACACAATCTTACCAAAGTTAAACTTCCAGAGGATTGAATGTTGAAGAAAACTTAAAATTCAGATATGTCTCGTTGCATATGTGATATTGAACATTCTTCGACGGTTGTAGCGGTATACGACATACTCAATTATGAACGAATAATAAAATAATGTCCTTACAAATCTCCCCCTATGTCTATGCCGGTAAAAAATAAAAACATCTTAATTATCAAAATGAAAATCCTATAGAAATCTAATACCCTCCCATGAACCCAAAACTGAAAAGGTGCTAAACATGTACGACTCAAACTTTTCTTCAAAATCTTCAACATCAAATATTCAAGTCTCAAAGCTTTTCTCATTAGGGTGTGCAAAATAATGATCTTCAATTTTGTACCTACACACATGAGATAAAGCAAATACCTTCATGACGCATCAATTTTGAAATGATATAAGAATAAATAAATCATCAAGAATCAAATCTCCCCCATAATGCAAAAAAGCCCCCATAATTCGTTCTCCCCTTTTTTATCTGTCCGAAATAGATAAGGAAATGAATAAACTAAAAACAAACGTGGAGTGTCATGAAAAATATGCATAGAAAACATGGATCAAACTACGCTCATGCAAAAGAGTACTCAAAAGATTCCACAAACTATTTTTAATTTTCTAATTTTTCATACAAAAATGCAAAAATAATTTTACAGAAATCACACACCATGAATTAACACTAAGACAACAAAATCATAGAAACAGAATGAATGGGTGTGAACAATTTCGATAGGCAAATCAAAGCAATCAAACATAACATATGTGCATGATGAATATGTGTACTCCTGACGAATGAATATCAAAATCGCCCTTAGGTGTCAAAAATATTGAATTTAAATGGCATCAACTCAATTCATCAACACATAAAAGTCAAGAATGATTCCCACACCAATAATATCTAAAACTATGTAATGATTTTTCACGACGCTAGCTGGACGTGCAAATCCGTTTTCATTACTTTCCATCCAAACTCATTCGTAAATAATAATTATTTATTTTTCTTTAGAGGTGGCCCCATTTGGCATATTTATCTTTTTATTACCTTTAAAGTTTTTCGGGCTCTTTAAAACGGTGGCTTTCACGACGAGTTAATTTTGTACTCTTTCAGACCTATCCTGTGATTAACTCATCATATTTTGGTTGCAATTAAATCCTCACAATAAATGGTTTTTATATGCACTACTTTCACTGTCAAGTATTATCGCATACGGTTCGTTTTAAAGACAGAATTAAGATGACAAAACTCCAAACAATATGTGATAAATAAGTACAATAATAAAACAAATATGTGCAAGAGTGCATTAAAGGAACTCATGAGTCAAACATGTACGTAGTCACAACAAATCACATCTCAATGACTCCAAACATTGTAAAGCACATAAATGGAATGATGACACATATCAAAACACTATCACACCGTCACATGAATATGGAATGAAATTATGACTCGTTCATCCTAAATGTCCATTCATATATGGTGCAAAAAAAAACACAAAAATCTTTTTGACTTTTTCCAAAAATATTATCAAAATAAAATCTTTTTAACTTTTTCAAGTTTTTCTCAAAAAAATGAAAATCTTTTTGTATTTTTCCAAAAAAATTCCAAAGACAAAAATCTAATACAAAAAGAATACATAACTAGAAATAGGCAAAAAAATATCATCATGCAAATCAACCTATGCTAGCAAACCAGTCTAAACCTCAACCGTTAGATGTGGTGGAGTTTTCCAAATGTGGTGACATCCTATGAAAAACATCCATCAAGTCAACTAAAGTCTTGACTAAAAACTTTACCTGCTCCCTAAGATGTGCAAATTCTCTCGTGTAATCATATGGAGCATCATGTGTGGGTGCGTGTGGGTGAACACCTGTAGTAGCTAAATGTGACACATGACCCAACTTAAAACAAAACTCCCTAAGGTGTCCTCTCTTCTTGCAATGTGTGAAAACATAAACAGACCTAGGTACACCTTTTTCAAAACATCTCCTACGCGTTATCCTATCAGGTATGAGATGCCTAGGTGGGTTGGGTTGAGAGCCATATGGATCAATCACAAACTCGAGAATCGGCTTGGGTGCAACTTGTGAAGTCGACGCACCGTCATGACCTATTCCTCGACTCTCAACACTACCCAAAATAGGATTAAGAACTATCTTTCCAACCTTCTTAGATGTGTTCTCTAAAGGGACTTTGACCTCCCAAGCACGTTTGAGCTCACTCTCGAGTTGGAATGCACATGTCATTAGACTAGACACCGTATTGGTCAAATCACTCTTTTTCCTATCTAAAGCACTTAACTGTTCACTCAGAGAAACCTTCACTTTATAGACTTGACTTGATTTCACTTGAAACACCCTCAAACTCTCTAACTCTCTCTCCAAATCTCTCACACTAAGAGTTAGGTCTTTATTCAAATTTGTGTCTTTAAGGTCTCGACATACAAATCTCTAAATGCGATCTGGATCTCACTATCACCATCACTATCTCACTCACTCTCCCCATCGCTAGAAACTCAAATCATCCTCGGGGGCCTCACGTGCACAAGTATCCTCATTGTCGTGGGACAAAATAGGTGTACTCACGTAGCTAGCTGAAAAGGTGATAAATTTTCCATGTGAAGACTCATCCGCGGAATCTTTCACCTCTTCCTCACTATCGCTAAGAGTGGCTGGCATGGAAATTTTCTTGCCCTTTCTCTTTAGCCTAGTGGGACACTCAAATGATCTATGGCCTCTTCCCTCACACTCAAAACAATTATCCTCTTCCTCTTTCAGACCTTCTTTCTCACCGCTCTCTTTGGCCTTATTTTTATTTTTCTAAAAAAATCTTTTATTGGAAGAATTTTGTTTCGAAAACTTGAAAAATTTTTTGAAATTCTTCGCAAGCATGGCCATATAAAAATCAAACTCGTCCTCAGACTCGGACTTGGACTCATAAAAACTCACTTTCTTTTTCTTCTTAGACTGGTTTTAAGGTGTTATCCCTCTATCCTTAGGCTTGACAGTGTCATGAAACATGTCAATCTCATATGTCTGGAGGTCTTCTACCAGCTCTTCTAATTTCAGATGACTCAAATTACCTAAGGTATTCAAAATAGTCACTTTAGGGATCAAACATTTTGGCAGCAATCTGAAAATCTTTTTAACCACTCGTGCATCTAGTATAGGCTCACAAGATTGAAACTAGTGTTGACAATGTCAGAAAAAATGAGCATAAAAGTCATCAAAATACTCAGTCTCAAGCTTGGTTATCATTTCAAATTTTGATTTTTAGACTCTTGGACCGTGTTAGTGCCTTCGTGGGTGAGTTGTAAAACATCCCACGCTTCTTTAGATGTGGTGCACGTCATAATACGTCGGAATTGACGTGTCCGAAAATTGCACTAAGACCACGTGAATTAAAAGTGATCCACCTAAACTGATCCTCAGTCCAGTTTAACACATGTTTTAAATTCGTGACATTATTTGCGGTGATAGTGGGAGGAGTCTTGCCTCTTTCATAAATTACCCAAACTCTCTCATCGATTGCTTTTAAATGTGATCTCATGCGGGCTTTCCAGTAAGCATAATTAGACCCATCAAAAAATGGCAACCAATTATAGAATCTTTCATTCGAAAACATTGCGATAATTTTTTAAAATCAGATTTTTCAAAAAAATCAATATCACACAAATTTTGCGGAAAATAGGAATTCACAATAAATTAGTGAAACTCACTCTAATACTAATTTGAAGAGTGACAGTACGATATCAATTCAAATAAATTCATAAATTCCCAATTTAAACTTATATAACTGGAGTCAAATGTAAATCACATTAAATCAGTCCCTAAACATGCAATTACGCATGTGTGTGTGTGTGTGTCAAACCATCACAAATAAAATTGCTAACTCGTAGATTTCAGGAAAAAAAATCTTTCGAGTAAAACCTTTATTTCATTATAATACTTACAATGATTACAATGAAATCTACAATGAGTTAAAAATAAAAAACCCACATAAATCGAAGTCTAGAGTCAGCCTAAATCGCAGCTCCAATTCAGCCCAGGAATATCCACGAGCACTCCCTATTGACACGCAGTCATCTTTAGCCCAGTACCTCAATCAATCGGCACTTAGATCAGCAGTAGAGATCTTCTCTACAAGAGAAACTTGACACAAAGATGTGTTCTTGGGTTTCAAAACAACTCACATAAACTATTATGATAATTTGTGAATTTAAAACAAAGGATTAAAACCCTAAAAGAGAAGACAAAAGTTTTTGCAGTAGCAGTTTTCTTAAAACAATAGTCTCAGGTCTTCTGCTGAAAAACGGAGTTGGAGAACTCTATTTATAAAAAAAAATCAAGGCAGTGCGTCGCTCGAACGAAATGGTGCATCGCTCGAATGAGAAAGTGATGTCTTTTGAAGGACTTTGCGCGACAAGGGATGTCGTTTAAATGACCCTTGTATGTCGCTCGAACGAAGGAAGCAAAATATTATTTTTTTAATCAGGTCCGCCTTAACACGTAGAAATTATTTTTTGACAAAAAAATTCGATCCAACACTTAGAAAATATTTTATAAAAAATATCCCAATGCTCTAAGTGAAATGCTAAGGTACTTAAAACACAACCTTACCAAAGTTAAACTTGTGGAGGCTTGAATGTTGAAGAAAACTTGAAATTTAGATTCGTCTTGTTGCATATGTGATATTGAACATTCTCCGACGGTTGTAGCGGTATACGACATACTCAATTGTGAACGGACAATAAAATAATATCCTTACAAAGGTATTGTATTCTAAACCCTAGGTTTTTTCTTCAAACCTGATTTTGGTATTAGCTCTTTCTATTGTTTGATTAATCGAAGATTCAATGGATAAAAAATTTTATCCCTCTTATATCTACCCCTAGCCTTTGGTTTAGATTTATCATTCATTATAAAGATCCATGTTGTCCAAACAAGAAAATCCTGGTGTTGCGTGTTATGGACTCGTATCGATCCAATCGGGCACAAGCAGTTTTGTGGCTTGATTTTTTAATGTATTTTGGTGGCTTCTTAAGGTGGTTCTTCCTCGTCTCCTTTCCAAACCAGGTTGGATCAGTTTTTCAACGGAAATATCTTCAAGAACACTTGTTTAGGATGAAGTCTACTTCAAGTTGGACTATATGTCAAAGGTAAGTCTCCTATAATAAGGATAATTGTGCTTGAAGAGTTCTACTTCGAAAAGAAGTTTAGGCCATGATGGAAAGGTGAAATTTTGTCCTTTTATTTTTTTGAATTTATTTATTTATTTTCAATGTGTCATTAGTTTATTATGGTGCATAATTCGTTTGATTATTAATTGGATAATGAGGAATGCTTATTTTTATGGACACATGGATTTTGAATTTTGAGACCGACCTAAATCACTGAAATTCTTCAAAAATTAGTGTTTAATTTATTATTTTCTAACTTGAATTAAATCGAGATAATTAAGTTTAAGGTGGAATTAAATAGAGATCTTCGGATTTTATTTTTAATTTTGGAAAATTCAAATTATTATCTTATTTTAGGAAATTTCAAATGTGAGATTAAAACACTCAATCCATATAAGTAAATTAGGCCATTGCCAAATATTTAAATTTGGTCTTTTGGAATTGAATAAATTATTTTTTATAACACTCAAGTTTTTCAAAATACTAATCGGGAGAGGGGTTTCAACATATACCCCACGGTTTCCATCTATATTTTCATGAATCAAGATGTGATTAATTCCTCACATCAGTTAGGATCCCCCCAGGGGTGGAATTAATTAAGGCATCAGGGATTCGTTAAAACTCGTAAGTAATAGTTCCAAGTATTAGAATGTGAGCGAGTTCGATCCCCCCCCCCCCCCCAACCCACAGGGAAGTTCATTGCGAGAGGGTTTTATTTCGAGGAATGAACCTCTGGTATACACTTACACATAATTAATGATATCCTCCCCAACGGAAACATTGTCATTAATTATGGGACCAAAAGACGTTGACTATTCAATTATGTTGGACAGAGGATACTAAACTATCCAGGTACATAATTGAAAGATAAAAGTATGTCTAGTTTAAGGTGAGGTGATTTAAGCTCCCCATAAGAAATTTCATTCCATAAGGTAACTAGGATGTCTAGCGGTTTTTTTTTACTTTAAAATGGCATTCAGGGAGCCACTTTAAAATTAAAATGAGGTTAAATTCTCATATGTATAGTTTGAAATTAATTTTCTTTTGAAAATTTATGATTCTCAGATTTTAAAATGGGATTATTATTCAACCCACTTCCTTTAATCTTAAAGGACAACAAGTTAACTGTAATGAACTATATAGATGGGAAACTCAATTTAGACATTGTCCTAACTGCTGAGGACTTTAAGTTTATCTTGACAAAGACCTTCCCTACCAAGCCGGAGGAAGGAGCACCCGAAAAGGATGTCCAAGCCTACTAAATGTGGTAAAAGTCTGATCAGATGGATCTCTTATACATATTGGCCTTTATGACTAATGTATTGTAGTACCACCATCAACACATGTCAACTGTTTACGACATGATTCTGAACCTCGGGGATATGTTTTAGGATCAAAACCATGCCACAAGGTTAGATATTATGGCAATGTTAGTCAACACCAAGATGTCTCAAGGTACTCTTGTGCACGATCACGTTCTAAATATTATGTCCATCTTAAATAAACTTGAAGTGCTTGGATCTGAAATCGATGGGGAAATCCAAGTTGATTCCATGCTCCAATTACTATCAGAGTCTTTCAAATAATTTTGCCTAAATTATTCAATGAACAAATTTGATTACTCACTAGAGAAAATTCTTAACGAACACCGTGTTGCAGAGAATATCAATAGGCATAAGGGTGTGAATCATGTTGTTGAAATACACCCATCTACTTCTGTATCGAAAGGTAAGAATAAAAAGAATAAGGGAAAGACTTAGACACAACCTACAGTTGACAAGCCAAACTTTAAGGGCCATGGATCATATAAGAAAATGAAAGGCAACTATTATATCTGCAAATAGGAAGGATAATGGAATAAGCAGTGACCTATCTTCTTATACAGGAAGAATGGAAATGGTGATTTCTTCTAAATTATTAAAATAAGTTTTGTGATGCAATCTACCGGTTCATGGTATGTAGATTCGAGATCCACTAATAATGTTTGTAATTCTTTATAGGAGTTCCAAGTAACTAGGGAGTGTAGTGATGGAGAGATGTTCTATCCATGGGAAATCATCACAGGACAGCAATACGAAATTTAGTATTAATTTTTGGTGAAGACAATAAGTTAGTATTTGTAGATTGTTTTAAGTTAATTGTATAAGAAACAATTTGATTCCAGTTTCTAAGCTTGTAATGAACGAATACCTAGTTTATCTAAAAAAATAATTTTTTTATAAAAAATGGAAAATCTCTTATCTACTCTGGCACATTGAAATATAATATTTTTATTATAAGACATGTCTCACTGTTACTGCTTAATACTGAATTGAATAACTTATATGGAAAAAAGGAACCTTCTAAGTGGGCCGAAACATATCTTTGGCACTCACGATTAGGTCATATCAATCTAAAAAGGATACAAATACTGATTTTAAATGGACAATAGATTTCATGGAAGTGGAGTCACTTCCAATATGAATCCTGCTTAGAAAAAAGATAACGAAAATGCCATTTGCGGTCAAGGGGTATAGAGCCAAAGATATGTTAGAACAGGTTCATACTGATTTTTGTGGGCATATAACTATCCGAAAAAGGGGTGGTGATAAGTACTTCATCACCTTCATCGATGATTACTCGAGGTAAGGATATTTTTACCTTATACACCACAAGTCTGAAGCCTTTGATAAGGTTAAAGAGTATTAGGCTGAGGTGGAGTGTTTCCCATATAAACTAGTCCATACTTTATGATCTAATTGTGGAGGCCAATAACTCTTGGAAGAGTTTAGGCAACATTTATTGGAGTTGTTTATTATAACCCCATTGTATGCACCGGGAACTCCATAGCAAATTGGTGTAGAAAAAATAAGAAACATGACTCTTTTGGATATGCTTAGATACATGATAAATTATTTGGATCTTTTAAATTACTTTGGGGGCTATGAACTAAAGAATATTTCATATTTATTGCACTTAGTTCCATCTAAATTTGTCTCTTCAACTCTTATAAAACTCTGGAAAGGCTAAAATCTAGGTCTAGCCCATGTTCGTATATGGGGTTTCCCATCACACATGTTGCTTAAGGATATAGGGAAGTTGAAATTAAGTACGGATGTATGTCTCTTTGTGCGATGCCCCAAAAGAACAAAGGGTGGCCAATTCTATAATCCTAAGGACCATAAAGTATTTGTTAGCACAATTTTTATGTTTTTAGAGGAAGATTATATGATTAACCACAAAATCGAGAGCAAGATTATCTTGTAAGATGTAAAAGGATAAGAGAAAAAAAATGCTTTAGGACCATCCGTGCACGATGAAATACAACCTGATATCGATAATTCACTACCTAATGGTAATGGGATTATTACCGATGATTAGGATAAGCTTGTCACTTATATTGGACCACAACTGGAACCACGTCGTAGTTTGAGGTTCAGGCATCAGGATGATAGGTTAGTGTATTTAGGAGAGTACTTTGGTAAAGTCCTAAGGAAACATGAACTAGATTCAATATCTACGATGAAGCACATCAAGATGAGGATGCAGTGCTTTGGCTAAACGCTAAGAATATCGAGATGGATTTTATCTATTTGAATCAAGTGTGGGAACTTATAGACTTGACATATGGGATAAGACCCATCGGATGCAAGTGGATCTATAAGAGGAAGAGAGGGGTAAACGGAAAAAGGGAAACCATAAAGGCATGATCTATTGTGAAAGGTTTCACTCGGGGAGAGGGAATCGACTAAGAGGAGATAACTATGATTAAGTATATCCGAATTCTTTTATCCATTGTTGCACATCTCTGTTATGAGATATGGGAAATGAATGTTAAGACTGTGTTCTTGAATGATAATCTTGATGAGTGCATCTATAATGTGCAACCCACGGGATTCATATCAAAGGGCCATGAAATCAAAGTGTGCAAGATTAAGACATCCATTTATGAACTTAAGAAAGCATCAAGTTTTTGGAACATACGAAATTATCAGGAAATCAAATCTTTTGGTTTTGATCAATGTTTGGATGAAACTTGTGCATATAAGAATAATGACGAAAATAGGTTGGCATTAATAGTAGTAAATGTAAATGATAGTCTCCTGATCGGGAACGATGTGGGTGTATTGTCTAGTGTAAGAGTGTGGTTGTCTAGGAAGTTCGATAAGAAGGACTTAGGAGAATCCAGTCACATCCTAGGGAGCAAGGTACTTCGTGATCAAAAAAATAGGATGTTAGGCTTACCCCAAACTACTCATATCGACATAGTACTCAAAAGTTTTATTATGAAATATTCCAATAAAGGGTTTCTCACTTTTAGGTATTGAAATTATTTATTTAAGGATCGGTATCTTGAGACATTGGATCAAATAGAGAGGCTTAGTAATATACCTTATGCTACGACAGTGGAGAGCCTACTATACTGGATATCTATTATGACATTATCATGGTCAGAATATTCCAGTCTAATCTAGGTGAAGATCATTGGATTAGTATAAAGCACATTCTTGAGTATCTAAATAGGACTAGAAATTGTATGTTGGCTTACTCAACACAGATTCTAATACCTATAGGGTACACATACTTAAATTTTCAATCAGAACAGGGATTCTAGAAAATCAACCTCGGGATATGAGTTTATCCTAAATATGGATCCATAAGTTATAGGAGTATCAAGAAATCACGTAATGTTGATTTGACCATGGAAATCGAGTATGTTACCGCTTTGGAGGCAGAAAAAAGAGGTTATTTTAGATCCATAACATCCTAAATGACTTTGGTGTGGTTTCGTCGATATAATCAGCTATTGATAATAGTGGTGAGGTTGTAAATTCGAAAGAATCGAGGACTCATCAGAGGTCAAAGCACATTAAGCACAAGTGTCATCTGATTCATGAGTCGTGTAGAGGGGCGACGTCATCGTGACTAGGATTATAACTGAGTATAACCTGACGGATCATTTTACAAACATCTTACCAGGTAGGACTTTTAGTATTCATGTAGAAGGAATGGGAGTCAAGTGCATGGCCACGTGACTTTAATATTAAGTGGGAATTATTGGGATTTTACTCTTAAAACCATGTGTAAAACATTTTATTATTGATAAATAAAATATTGTTTTATTCTTTTCGAAATCAAAATCAAGTTTGTGATAATTGTTTATATTTTTTAAAATATATTATTTCATATAAATTACGATCACTAAACCTTAGTAAAAATTCTAGTGAGTCGCCTTTGGATTGATCGTGAGGAGATAGGAATTCTAGTTTTAGCACAATTGAAAATGTAAGAGGGTGGTTGTACTGGGATCTATAAATATCTGGATCTGGTGAGGCGTGACCCACTCCAATGGAAATTTTCCTCAAGGTGTCCAAGGTTTCAAGAGAAAAAATAAGATAACAGCTAATTATTTCTGGTAAAAATTGTGGTTATGTGATTACTATATGAGAAGTCAGTGATTAGCTATAACTTTTCAACAACAACAACACATATAGGGATCACTTGAAAGTGATAGTTCTTTGAGAGTGAAGATACATGCACTTTAAGTACCACGGAGAGAGCATAGGAGAGACTAATATCTGGTGATATTTGAGTACAATAATAGTCCTAACTTGTGTTATGTGTTTTGACCTTGGAAAAGGCTCTATTTATAAGAAAATACTACTTTTGATCTGGCATGTGCGTGCCAAAAGGATATTCCTTTAAGACACCTTTTTGTCCCACTCTTGTTAGGCCTTGCCTTTCCCAACAAAACTTGCCTTTCAACATCTAAACCAAAACTCCCAATGGTTCCTTGACCAAGGCTACCTGTGTAAAGAAAGTAGAAGTGTTAGTAAATATTCTAATTTACAAACATTTACAATCATTTGACTGTTCACATAACATCCCCTCATTATCTTGGGTCTTCTCGTGTACTTATTTTCCTTCCTGGCTTGGGACTGCTCGTTAGACATCCCCTCGCCAGCTTTGGGGATAGCTTGTCCAGGTATGCCCTATTTGGTCTTGGGTCAACTCGTGTGGCACCCTCTCGCTATGTTTGATTTGTTTTGGCTTACTATTGTTCATTTTCTCTTAGGTGTGATGCCCTGCTTATTTTAATCACGATTGATCAATCCTTTACCCAAATAAAATCGAAATCTCATATGATTTATTCTTAGCATCACTGTCAAAAACTAATTAATTACAAATAACCTATT
This sequence comes from Sambucus nigra, assembly GCA_949130495.1. Taxonomy (NCBI): domain Eukaryota; kingdom Viridiplantae; phylum Streptophyta; class Magnoliopsida; order Dipsacales; family Adoxaceae; genus Sambucus; species Sambucus nigra. The sequence continues at coordinate 395,481,879 of OX422223.1, forward strand.
AGGCCTCGTGACAAAATTTTAAACTTCTAACTTATGTAAACAAATTTCCATTATTCAACACCAACTATGAAATTAATAAACTCACATAACTAGCATAAATAAAATTTAATCGATAACTTTCGGTAAAATTCATATTATAATTAATCTGAATAACTGAAAGTGAAACAACGAAAATAAAATAAATAACAACAACGGGCAACATGCCTGAATATAACTTTGAAATACCTCATATTTACATATCAAGTATAGAAGCGACTAATCAATCCTTGCAAGCATCCACAGCTACTGCAACAGCATCTGACAAGAAAAATCATTCATTCAGGCAACCCTGTGTCTGGACACCTAAAGGTTTTGAAAATATTTTGCATATGGGTCAGAGGAAAAAACCTTTTGAAAATATTTAGCAAGTATTTAAAATACGTTAATAAATATGTTATGCAATCTTTCACATTTAAACTGGTATCGCACTCCCATGAGATACTCCTCATCCCTCATCTAAAGTTCACACCTAACACATGTATTTTATATACCCTAGTTACGCTACCGAGCCTAACTAGCATCACCCATCATCTAAATCCCATACTCCGCCTTATGCCCCTCATATATTATTATATACTTAGAATTTATTTTATGCTTTCGTCTCAACTTATTCATTGTAAATCTCATTTATAATTTATCAATTTATTTCAAATAACTTTCACTAAGTATTTATTTACTATTCACACAATAGTGTCATTAACTCGTATATATTTTCATCTTTCTATATATACATATATCATTTATCATTCCGAATTTTATCCTCCCAGATGTATATAATTTATTGCTCATTATATTCCTTAATGTGTCCGTATATATATATTTTTTCACTCACATATATATATACAATATACTATTCACATCAATCATATTCATACTTATATATCACGCACTAAATATAAGTATAACCTCCATCCCTCAGAGTAATATCTCACTAGATGCGAATCTCTATAATGCTATCATTATCCAGGGAATACTCACATCATCCTGGTTACCAGCAGTCAGACTCTCACACCGACTTGGTAAAACAAATCACAACTGTATTGGAGGCGGCCATAGTCCTTCGACAATGAGTCATAACCATACCCAAAATTACCTCACTACGAATAAATCACACAATCATAAATATGGCGTTATGACCTGGGAACTATACTCACCCTGCATTCACTAACCAGGGGATTCACCCACATCGCGCAACCTCCGATGATAGCACTAGAGGGGTATGTTTCACATAAAGATATCATACACACACGGATATATTTATATGCATATACATATATATTGTCTCTATACCCGTATATATCAAAATCTGACTAACCGTGCATATACCTCGTAGCACTAGCATGTCCATCCCGACTATAAGTCCAATCCAATTTCATAAGTATTCACCTACTTATTTATATAAATATCTCATTACATTATATTATGAATTACAAAGCATTTCACACTAGCCCGTATCACAAATCCATCCAAAATTCTCATTCGAATCCATTCATATATTTTCGAATGTCATTCATCCTAATCCCTACTAAATTCATACCCCGGACTCATTACCATATAATTCAAGGATAAAATAATTTTCCAAAATACTTTACCAAGTCCTACGCTCATATATAGACATCCCAAAACAACCTGAGTTTTATTTCCTCCTAAAGATATCGGTCTCATGTACACTTTCGTAGAAAAATCATAACTAATTCAAAAAGGTCGGTGGTCACGCGTTTGTATTTAATTTATATAACTTCACGATCTCAGCTAAGCATATAATTTAAATCAATTCTTCCATATGGAGAATCGATTCGCTCCTCCTGAATATCCAAGACGGGCTGCCATGGCTTTTATGCCTTTTTCACTCAATTTCTCCACTAAAATCACTCCCAAAAATCATCCCAACACAATATAGTCCTACCCTATCAACAAACATTCACCATAAGTGCATATGTTTATTGATTTAATTCATCAATTATACATCCAAATCATAGAGTTAATTTTAGATTTCATGAGTTATACTCATCAATCAATTTTATGAAATCATTTCACAAAAACCCATTTTCTCACATAAATCCCAACCCAAAAATTTCATATTTATCACCAACTATAATATGAATTAAAACACACATATAATATCAAAGAAAGATAATCATTTACCTCAAATTTTAGATGATTTGATCTTCCTATTTGATGAATTAGTTACGAAAATGGCATCTTGATTCCTCTTCTTCTTCTTCCTCTTCATCATTCTCTCTCTCTCTCTCTCTCTCTCTCTCTCTCTCTCTCTCTCTAGAAATTAAATGGTTGTCCTAATCCATTCCCCAACCCCTCTTTTGTTATAAATCCCAAAATTGGGTATTAACTCAATAATAAAATGACTCGTGTACCCAAACGCGAGTCCCGACTACTCTAAAAAGACCCCAGAACCCAAACACTACCCCCTGGTACTTAATTTTGACTATTTTGACCCATTCTGGATCAACTGTGCACTCAATATCACCATTCGAGTCACTTATCAAAAATCACCATTTTATTCCAAACATAACCTCCACACGTGTCGTGAATAAGATACTATCAACTTGTCGCTTTTACCCACTTACGACGCGATATACATATAACACAACTTCATTTACTTACCCCACAAGTAAATATAGTACACATAAATATTAACTCGATACTCGCCAATTAATATTCAATCCATTCACTTTATTTATCAAATTATTAAATTACAAGCACTCGTATAATTTAAATACCCACAAAGCACGGGATGTTACATACTTCCCCCCTTATAAAGGAACTTCGTCCTCGAAATTAGGATATGCCCGGTACTAAAACTTAGGATCCTTAACCACACGATATCCTCTATTACCCAAAATCAAATAGTGACAACATTATTGTGCCCTCATTATATACACATTAGTGGTACCCACCTGTCTAAAGGCCGACCCATTATGTCCCTAGTCTAGCGATAAGTCTGTTCAATTCATTTCATACTGATATACTCCATCATTTATAAGGTCTCACCTTGATGATGATACACAAATCACATTGTGATCCTATTTAAAATATTCCAATAAGATGAGCCTACACATCTCTCTCTCTATCACCTCAATACTGATGGAAGGCCCCATATCCTTATGTGCCAAATTCCCTTATTTACCAAACCACAAAACTACTTTCATGAGAGAAACCACGATAACACTTGACCATTCATGGCAGTCCTTAAAACTTTGATTCATAGTGACGCAACTCCTACGACATTTCTAAATTACTCAAAATAGTTTATGATTAACTCAATCCTTGCCGACGGACTCTGAATTATGTCCGGCCCAAAAATCTTGTTATCCCCTCATCTCTAGTCAATCGGAGGGTAAAAGACAAGGCCTCCAGCATAATATCTCAAAAGGCGCCTTGCTAGAGATAAACTGGTATGAGTTATTTCACACAACTCCACCAATGGTAATTACTCCTCCTCATTACCCAAAAATTAAGAATACATATTCCTCGCGTTGACCAACATTTTAATCGTTCCCCCGCCTAACCATCGGGCTACATGTGACACGTCTATCTTAAAATAAAACTTCGTCCCCATCGCATCCTGATAATCCCTATCAGAGGTGGGATTCAAGGATATTTTCCTGATTCACAACAATGTTAGTCGATACCTTGTGTCGGTTCAATCCTTCTTTTCAAGGAAATATTGGGCACAATATCTGATAGTATAACTCACCCAAAAGAATAACAACTATTCCTTCTCTGTAAATCCATTTCACAAACCTGAAGTAAATCGTAACCTTTTCACGATGTTGGTAACCCAGCAATGAAATCTATCAGTCTGCCTATTCATTTCATCACTGGAATTGCCAGTTTGTTAAAAAAAATATGGTTGATCATCTCGGACAAACCTTTTTCCATCTACATGTGGTGCACCCGAAGAAAACTTTAAAATGTCTCACTCAACACCAATCCCCACATTCAACATTTCACAATATATGGTACATCTTACTCCCCTTTCCTGGGTTATACAAAAATCATGGCCCGTGCATCTTCTACAAAACTGTGCACTTCCTGGGTCTTTTTCATCTTGTAGTAATCAGCATTCTACTTATGCGCAAGCCACCCTTTTCATTCAATCAAGTAAGACTCCGCTCTACTTTCCCACAATAGTTAGGTCTTCTCTTGTCAAGAGATATCTTTTACATGTCTTTCCGCAATCTTTCAACCCATCTCGTGTGTGATAGTTCTCCTTGCACATACATATTCGGACCATCATCTTTATCAAACGGAGTTCAATCCATTTTACTTTTCAATTTTGTTTCTACTGCCCCATAGACATACTTACAACACATTATAACCATTTACCCGTATCTCGAGCGATGTTTAAAATCAAACTAACCAGGTCACCTATACACCCTATATCCCGTGCATGTTTGCACAAACATCACCAATGTCACATACATAACATACTTGTCCCAATCTCAGCCTTGCATTCTCAGCATGACTATATCATACATGTATTCTCGATCATCCCACAAACCGTAAACTTAATTCTTCTTGATATTGTCCCACCTATCAACTCGTGGTGAAAAAAAAATCCGGTGCTTTTTACACGACACCACGGGCTCTATTAACCTTATATCTTACAATAGATCGCAACTCAAAGTGTTTTCTCTACATGCTCAATAATTAATGTTCAAAATGTATGCCCTAGCATCCATTAATGTCTCTCCACTCCAGACGTTTATTAAGGTTCATGCGTGCAACGTCCCACAACGAAACTCAAATAAGTAACTCCTCTAATGCACTATCCCTTGGAATTGTCGATCATCGAGTTTCGTAGGCCCAAAGAGTATAATTGGGACACTCAAAATCCTATCCCCAAATGTGTAAGTCTAAACATTAACTCCCACATCTCTAAAAGAGTTCCATAATCCTGCGCTCGCACTATCACTAAGTCCTTGGCGCTAAATTAATAACGAGATCAATATAATTGCTCGATAATAAACCCGATATACTCTGAATCACATCAGTGAAGTTCTCACATACCGGAATCAAAGGTAACGAGACAAATATACTCTCTGAAGTATCCTCCACAATATAATATATACACGAGCTCAGCCCTCTTTTAGGTGAGACATCACAAAGCAACACATCCTTCCTTGGAACAATGAACACGATAGCATTGTTGTAACACCCCACCATCGCTCAAACCATCATTAACCAGTTCATACCCAAGATAACATCATACTGGCATAACACATCTCTAAAATGAGTAAATCCATTAAAATATATTCTCCAAGGGTCTACACCCGCTCCCTTGCGGATGGAAGCAAGGAGAGCCCCACTACTCAACAGTAAGTATATACACACTATAGTAATATTAATGATTCTTCCACTAAACTCGTCTCACACGTGAATCTAGTGATCAAAAAATACTATGACTCGCTCGTGTCACACAAAACTTACCCCATTCATCCAGGAATAAAACTCATACTTTCAATTGCCAGTAGCACTGGTCCTTCAAATGGTTTATGGACATAATACTCTCGTCCAAGATGAACCAATAATTGTTTTAATTATTTCCCCTGCTAGGCGCGATGCTTTTGTCCCTTTTTACTCATTGCGAATAAGATCGACGTATGTGGTCTTTCTCTCCTCATGTATAATATCTCCCTGTGTAATCCCCTATCTGTGGCCTCATTGGCCGTCTTAGGATTGTCCTTCTATCGGACCTGGTAGCCTCAACCCTGATGGCTACCCTCGTTATTTTCTTAGCTCATCTGGCCCTATAGAACACGTTGTTGGACCTGACAGCCCTATTTGAATCCACGATCACTCTGTTGTAATTTTCGTGATCTGAATCATTTAAACGGGTCCCCAGTTGGGTAACCCCTTGTGGTGCCTCACTAGCACAATTACATTTAGTCTTACCCTTCTGACTAAATTCTCTAACTCTCTTATCTCCCTTCACATGGAAGCATTAATACTACTACTACTGTAAAAGCATGGCATTGATGTCATATGCATAGGTCGCCCAAGATGAATTTCCCATAAGTGCTGGCGACTTCTACTCGTCAATCCATTATCCAACTTAAGGACTCTTTTCTCCTCTATACCTACCTCATCGGCTATAAAGTTCGTTAAACGAGTAAATTATTTCTCACAATTGGCCTTTATCCGACCCTTCTGTGATAAGTCTATAAATTTCATTCGCATCTCTGTCTAAACAGCAGATGAAAGAACTTTTGGTCAAACCGTACCCAACATTCCTCGATTATAATAACATATCTCTTCTCATAGGTGGTCACTGACTCCCACCATTGTAACACTGCTCCCATGAGCTAAATTGTTTTTCCTCGAATTTTTTTCCGAGTGTCTTACACTCCACTATACACTGATGCCTTTGGATATCCTCTTTTCATTATCTAACTAATACATAATTCATATTTCCTATAAACTCCAACGGATGACCCTCTTTAAAGGCCCTCTAACTCTCTCCATTATCAACTGCACTGGGTGAGTCTAAATTGGCACAACCGTCTGTTGTGGCGGTGCTTGGAGAAACTATTACGGCCTAGTGGTCATCGTAGTACCAACTACCTAAGGAATAATAGTGGTGATCTCTGCAACGGTCACTATCCCCTGTATACTTCGTGACTCCGGCTGAGCCTCACCTCTTGCTACCATCTTAACGGCCCTCGTTGGTCATCTTTCATAATTCGGCATACGAAACCCAACCCAACCGAACTCATATAAGATTATGTATAATCATACAATAGTAGGAGAACATAATTCATAATAGGAACCAACAATCCTAAGCATTGGCCTCTATATCAAAGAGAAAGCAATGCTGAAAATGCAGTAAGTCTGCACAGATCCTAAAGACACTAGAAACTGATGCTTTGATACCATCTGTGAAACCCCGCTTACATTAATCACGGTCGATCAATCCTTTACCAAAATAAAACAAGAATCTCATATGGTTCATTCTTAGTATCACTGTCAAAAACCAATTTATTACTAATAACTTATTAGGCTTGGTGTCAAAATTTTAAACTTATAACTTATGAAAATAAAATTCCATTAATCAACACTAACTATGAAATTAATAAACTCACACAACTGGCCTAAATAAAATTTAACCGATAACTCTCGATAAAATTTATATTACAATTAATCTGAATAACTAAAAGTAAAACAATAGAAATAAAATAAATAACAACAACTGGGCAACATGCTTGAATATAACTCTGAAATACCTCTTATCTAGATCTCAATGATAGAAGCGACTAATCAATCCCTGCAAGCATCCACAGCTTCTGTGGTATCGTCTGACTAGAAGAATGATTCATCCAGGTGTCCCTCTGTCTGGACACCTAAAGGTATTGAAAATATTTTGCATATAGGTCAGATCACAAAACCTTTTGAAAATATTTAGCAAGTGTTTAAAATATGTTAACAAATATGTTTTGCAATCTTTTATATTTAAACTGGTATCGCACTCCCATGAGATACTCCTCACCCCTCACCTAAAGTGAACACCTAACGCATGTATTTTAAACACCCTAGTTATGCTACCCATCCTAACTAGCATCACCCATCATTTAAGTCCCATACTCCGCCTTATGGCCCCCGTATATTATTATATACTTAGAATTTATTTTAAGCATTCGCCTCAGCTTATTCATAATAAATTGCATTTATAATTTATCAATTTATTTCAAATAACTTTCACTAATTATTTATTTACTATTCACACAATAGTGTCATTGACTCATATATATTTTCATCTTTCTATATATACATTTAGCATTTAGCATTCTGAATTTTATCCTCCCAGATGTATATAATTTATTGCTCATTATATTCCTTAATGTGTCCACATATATATATATATATATATGTATATATATACTATTCACATCAGGTATATTCATACTTATATATTACGCACTAATATAAGTATAACTGCCATCCCTCAGAGTAATATCTCATTGGATGCAAATCTCTACAATGCTATCATTATTCAGGGAATACTCACATCATACTACCAGCGGTCTGACTCTCACACCGGCTTGGTAAAATAAATCACAATCGTATTAGAGGCGGCCATAGTCCTTCAACAATGAGTCATAACCATACCCGCAATTACCTCACTGTGAATGAATCACACAATCATAAATCTGGCGCTATGATCTGGGGACTATACTCTCCCTGCATTCACTAGCCATGGGATTCAACCACATCGCTCAACCTCCGATGATAGCACTAGAGGAGTATGTTTCACATAAATATATCATACACACACAAATATATTTATATACATATACATATATACTGTCTTTGTACCCATATATATTAGAATCTGACTAACCGTGCATATCGCTCGTAGCACTAGCCTGCCCATCGTGAATATAAGTCCAATTAAATTTCATACGTATTCACCTACTTATTTATATAAATATCTCATTATATTTTATTCTGAATTACAAAGATTATCACACTATCCCGTGTCATAAATCTATCCAAAATTCCCATTCGAATCCGTTCATATATTTTCGAGTGTCATTCATCCTAAACACTCCTAAATTCATACCCTGGATTCATTCCCATCTAACCCAAGGATAAAATAATTTTCCAAAACACTTTACCTAGTCCTACGCTCATATACAAACATCCCAAAATAACTCGAGTTTTATTTCCTCCTAAAGATGTCGGTCTCACGCACCCTTTCGTAGAAAAATAATAACTAATAAAAAAAATCAGAAAAATACGAGGTCGGTGGCCATGGGTTCATATCTAAAATATATAACTTCGTGATCTCGTAAAAGCATGTGATCCAAATCAATTCATCCATAGGGAGAATTGATTCGCTCCTGTTGAATATCCAAGACGGGTTGTTATGGCTTTTATGCCTTTTCACCCAATTTCTCCACCAAAATCACTCCCAAAAATCATCCCAACACAATATAATCCTACCCTATCAACATCCTATTGTATATTTTATGAAATGCCAGCTTATTTGGTCAAACTTTAGAGTCAATTTTAATTAAGACACATGTTAAAAGTGACGTGTCTTAGTACCAATGTGTTCCTTGTAGCAAGGAGATTAATTTGGTATACTCACTTGTTCAAAATAGTGAAGTAATGAATGAAAAATTTGGACTTAAAGTGACCCATTTGAGTTTAAGCTAGATGGTGTAACATAGTTAAGTGGGTTTGTCCCACATTGAAAAAGTGGTAGAAATACTTGGAGTTAATATACCCAAGTTATGGGACTAAGGCTTGGATGCCTTGAGCTATCCCAACTCTTTGAAGGGAAGATGGCCTACACTATGCATGTGTTGGGCTTGGGCCAAAAGCCCACACGCGTGCGCGCCGCCGCCGCCGTCCGTTCGGCTCGGCCCGGGTCGTGGGTCTTTATTGAGCAACTATTAAATTTTTTGGACAAATTTTAATTGACCTTTGGGCTTTAAATTTATTTTCTGAACCAAAAAATTTGGATTAATTACGAATTAATTATTTTCCGCATTAATTAATTATTTAAAAACGCTATCACTTTTTAATTAATTAATTAAAACGTTAAGTTGTTTTATTATAGAGATGTGACTGTACAAACAGTCGTATCTTTTCTGGGAAAAGCCATGAGTTGCAGCCCTTCACCACTTATAAAAAGGACCATATGTAGTCCATTTAAAAGATTAGAAAATCTACCCGAATTCCCTACTACTATCCTTGTTCCCTTCTTACTGCTTGAGAGTAATTCGCCATTGTTGGTTCGTGGGACCGTTGCACTGAAGTCCTTCTTATAACAGTCGTTGATCGTTTCAGCCTGGGAGGCATACGCCCGTTGAATTTGTCGTCAGCACCGTAGCGGGGGCGTATTGTGTCTTAAGGAGAGATAGTTCAACTTTCGACTCAGTCAAAATTCTATAAGTGATTGTTTCCATCACAAACTGTATGTTCTTCTTATCTCCCTTTACTGTTATGTTTTTCTAGAGTAATTAATTAATTAATTTTAATTACTGTTTATTTATTTAGTGATATATATATATACTAATTTTTTGTAATCCGGTAAACAACAATCTTAAGACAGAACAGTTATATATTTTTGTGTCTTCACTAAATAAAATTTTCTTCATTAAAATTACATTGGTAATTTTTACCTATTTTATATATATACTAAAATTCCTACAATTTTTTCATAAATTGGTTTTGTCTTATTCAATAACAAAATAATGGCTACTGAATCCTCTGAAAATGTGATGACTGTTCCTCGAAACGATGTGGCAATTAGTATTCATACTACCGTTCCGACTCATTTAACTCATGGAGAAAAACTCGAAAAGTTTAATGGTACTAATTTCAAACGTTGGCAACAAAAGATGTTCTATTTAACTACCATTAATCTTGCGAGGTTTATTAATGAAGATGCTCCTGTCGTTAATGAAAATGAAACGGATAAGATAACTTTGCTAGCTGTATAAGCATGGAAACATTCAGATTTTATTTGCAAAAACTATACCCTTAATGGATTGGATAATACATTTTATAATGTATATAGTCCAATCAAAATCGCTAAATTGTTATGGGAGTCTTTGGATAAAAAATATAAAACTGAGGATGCCGGCATGAAAAAATTCGTGGTCGGTAGATTTCTCGAGTATAAAATGGTTGATTCAAAGGCTGTCATAAGCCAAGTCCAAGAGCTTCAATTATTTTTTTATGAATTACTTGCTGAAAATATGGTCAAACGTGAAACATTTAAAGTTGCTACGGTAATTGAAAAATTACCTCCTTCTTGGAAGGATTTCAAAAATTATTTGAAGCATAAACGAAAAGAAATGGGACTTGAAGATTTAATTGTTCGGTTAAGGATAAAAGAAGATAATCGTAAATCTGAAACGAAAAATGGTAACCATGCTATGTCTGCAAAAGCAAATATTGTTGAGGATGGACAAAAATTCAATAAAAAGAGGAAGCACAAAAAGGAAGGCACAAGTCAACAAGGCGGTGCTAAGAAGTTCAAAGGAAAATGTTTTAATTTCAACAAAGAAGGTCATAGGGCCAAGTATTGTCGCAAGCCGAAAAAATAAGAGAACTTCAAGAAGAAAGAACCACAAGCCAACATGATAGAAGTTGATGCATTATTTGACGATGTTTCCAATTTTTCTCTCTCCGCCCCAAAGAGTGGTGGGTTGATACCGGCGCTACACGCCATGTATGTTCCGATAAAAGTATGTTCACAACCTACCAACCAATTGCAAATGGAGAACAAATATTCATAGGAAACTCCTCCACCTCGAAGGTTGAAGGTAAAGGCAAAGTAGTGCTGAAAATGACTTCGGGGAAGCATCTTGCACTCAACGATGTATTGCATGTGCCGTACATCAGAAAGAACCTTGTTTCCGTTTTCGTGCTAAGCAAGAAAGGATTTAAGCTAGTCTTTATTGGAGACAAATTTGTACTAAGTAAAGATGGAATGTGTGTAGGGAAAGGATATATGTGTGATGGGATGTTCAAATTGAACGTCATGACTGTTGTACCTAAAAGTAACAATGATAATAATAATATGATATCTTCTGCTTATATGCTTGAGTCTATGGATACGTGGCATGGTAGACTGGGACATGTTAATTATAATACTTTAAGTAAATTAATTCACTTAGAATTAATTCCTAAATTTATCATTGATACAAGTCACAAATGTGAAACATGTGTAGAAGCTAAATTAACTAAAACACCTTTCCATTCAATTGAAAGGAATAGTGAACCTTTAGATTTAATTCACACTGATATATGTGATTTAAAATTTGTTCAAACTAGAGGTGGGAAAAAGTACTTTATTACCTTTGTGGATGATTGCACCAGATATTGCTATGTCTATCTTTTAAGAAGCAAAGATGAAGCAATTGAAGCTTTTAAGCAATGCAAGATAGAAGTTGAGAATTAACTTGGTAAAAAGATTAAAGAATTAAGAAGCGATAGAGGTGGTGAATACGAATATCCTTTTAAGGAAATATGTTTAGAAAATGGTATTATTCACCAAACGACCGCACCTTACTCTCCTCAATCAAATGGGATTGCGGAACGTAAAAATCAAACTTTAAAAGAAATGACGAATGCATTATTAATAAATTCGGGATTACCCCAAAACATTTGGAGGGAAGCATTGCTTTCAGCTAATTACATTCTCAACAAATTGATTGACAAGAAAACAAATAAGATACCCTATGAGTTGTGGAAAGGACGCAAGCCTTCCTACAAATACTTAAAAGTGTGGGGGTGTCTTGCAAAAGTACTAATTCCTGAACCTAAAAAGGTGAAAATTGGCCCAAAGACTATTGACTGCATATTCTTTGGTTATGCACATAATAGTAGTGCATATTGGTTTCTTATGCATAAGTCTAACATTTCTGAAATTCATGAAAATACAATCATAGAATCTAGGAATGCATCATTCTTTGAAAATATCTTTCCTTGTAAGAATACACAAGAAACAACTTATAACAAAAGAATGCTTGAAGTTACAAATGGTGAACCTTGAAATATTATTGAGGAAGAACCTAAACGTATCAAAAGAGCTAAGATTTCAAAATCTTTCGGTCCAGATTTTCTAACATATATGTTAGAAAGTGAACCTCAAACGGTAAAAGAAGCTCTATCCACTCCGAAAGCCTCATATTGGAAAGAAGCTATTAATAGTGAAATTGAATCCATTTTACAAAATCATACATGGGAACTGGTGGACCTACAACCGGGGACAAAACTGTTAGGGTGTAAATGGATATTCAAGAGGAAAATGAAAGTTGATGGAACCATTGATAAATATAAGGCTAGACTTGTAGCTAAAGGATACAAGCAAAAAAAGGGAATAGATTATTTCGACACCTATTCGCCTGTTACAAGGATTACATCCATTAGAATGTTAATTGCAATTGCAGCAATACATAAATTGGAAATACACCAAATGGATGTTAAAACGGAATTTTTGAATGGTGAATTAGATGAATAAATATATATGGAACAACCGAAGGTTTTAGATCTCTTGAAAAAGAAAGGAAAGTATGTAAACCTGTGAAGCCATTATATGGGTTGAAACAAGCACCTAAACAATGGCATGAAAAATTTGACAATGTCATGAAGTCAAATGGTTTCAAAATAAATGAGTGTGACAAATGTGTTTACATCAAAAGCACTCAAGCAGGACATGTGATTGTATGTTTATATGTAGATGATATGCTAATAATTGGTAATAATAATAATGTTATCAATTCTACTAAACAAATGTTGACTAGTATATTTGAAATTAAGGTCATGGGATTGGAAGATGTCATCCTAGGAATTAAAATTATTAGAACCCCTCAAGAAATTAGCTTATCTCAATCACACTACGTTGAACAAATACTTCAAAGTATAATAAATATGATCAAAGTCCAGTGAGAACACCTATAGATCCAAGTCATCACCTCCTTAAAAATAAAGGTGAAGGTATATCTCAATTAGAGTATTCTCGTATTATTAGAAGTTTGATGTATTTATCAAACTGTACTCGACCTGATATAGCATACTCGATTAGTAAGCTCAGACGATATACGAGTAATCCAGGGAAAGATCATTGGAAAGCCTTGATAAGAGTTCTTCGATATCTTCGATACTCTTTGGGGGGTGGGTTGCACTATGAACGATATCCAGTTGTACTTGAAGGTTATAGCGATGCAAATTGGATATCTGACTCAAATGATTAAAAATCCACAAGTGGATATGTATTTACGCTTGGAGGTGCATCCGTATCTTGGAAATCCTCTAAGCAAATGTGTATTGCAAGATCCACGATGGAATCTGAATTTATTGCTTTAAATAAAGCTGGGGAAGAGGTTGAATGGCTTAGAAACTTCTTAGAGGATATTCCAATATGGTCAAAGCCCGTGCCACTTATCATAATACATTGTGATAGTCAATCAGCAATTGCTAGGGCTGAAAATAAGAACTATAACGGTAAATCACGACATATACGTCATCGACACCAAATCTTAAGAAAATTTCTCTCAAATGGAATTATTTCTATTGACTATGTAAAGTCAAAGGAAAATATTACGGATCCACTAACTAAAGGTATACCTGGAGAGCAAGTTACAAGTTCATCACGTGGAATGGGCCTAAAGCCTATAAAATTCTAAAGAGTCGTCTTAATGGAAACCCAGCCTAAATGACTGGAGATCCCAAGAAATAGGTTCAAAGGGATAACCTAATTATGATGATTTGGTTTGCACTGAGAAGTAATACTTTAATTACTTCCTCCCATTTTGAAGATGAGTCAGTGCACAAACTGCCGCGCGTATAAGGATAAATTATGTTTTTAATGATTTCTATGTCTTGAATGTATAGGTCAAGTGGGGTATTAGCATGATACTCTTTATAGAAATCACCTATCTGAGTAAGAAGGGGTCGCTTCTATGAGAATAACGAAGGCTATTTCTCTAGCACACTCATGAAACCAGGAGGTGTTCAAGGCCAAAATGGACACAAAAATGAGAACCAATAAGGTTGGAAAGACAATGTGTGAATAATATTGTCTCGATTTACACAAATGGTTGATCCATTCAAGACATCGAGTTCATTGATTGGCTAGTAAGCTCGATAGTTTCTCACTAAGAAAGATTTAAAGCCACAAGCTATCTTTTTTGATGCAATATTTTTTCCTAGAACAACTCTCTGTTTGCATCTATATTCGTTTGATTCTTCCAAATTTCATTCATGTTATGAAATGCCAGCTTATTTGGTCAAATTTTAGAGTCAATTTTAATTAAGACACATATGTTAAAAGTGACGTGCCTTAGTACCAATGTGTTCCTTGTAGCAAGGAGATTAATTTGGTATACTCACATGTTCAAAATAGTGAAGTAATGAATGAAAAATTTGGACTTAAAGTGACCCATTTGAGTTTAAGCTAGATGGTGTAACATAGTTAAGTGGGTTTGTCCCACATTGAAAAAGTGATATAAATACTTGGAGTTAATATACCCAAGTTATGGGACTAAGGCTTGGATGCGTTGGGCTATCCTAACGCTTTGAAGGGGAGATGGCATACACTATGCATGTGTTGGGCTTGGGCCAAAAGGCCACACGCGCACGTCCCGCCGTAGCCATCCGTCCGGCCCGGGCCGTGGGTCGTGGGTCTTTCTTTAGCAACTATTAAATTTTTTGGACAAATTTTAATTGACCTTTGGGCTTTAAAATTTATTTTCTAAACCAAAAATCTAGATTAATTACGAATTAATTATTTTCCGCATTAATTAATTATTTAAAAACGCTGTCGTTTTTTAATTATTTAAAAAACGTTGTCGTTTTTTAATTAATTAATTAAAACGTTAAGTTGCTTTATTAGAGAGATGCGACTGTACAAACAATCATATCTTTTCTGGGAAAAGCCATGAGTTGCAGCCCTTCACCACTTATAAAAAGGACCATACGCAGTCCATTTAAAAGATTAGAAAATCTACCCGAATTCCCTACTACTGTCTTTGCTCCCTTCTTACTGCTTGAGAGTAATTCGCCATTGTTGGTTCGTGGGACTGTTGCACTGAAGTGCTTCTTGTAACAATCGTTGATCGTTTCATCCTGGGAGGCAGACGCTCGTTGAATTTGTCGTCAGCACCGTAGCGGGGGCATATTCTGTTTTAAGGAGAGATAGTTCAACTTTCGACTCGGTAAAAATTCTACAAGTGATTGTTTCCATCACAAACTGTATGTTCTTCTTATCTCCCTTTACTGTTCTGTTTTTCTAGAGTAATTAATTAATTAATTTTAATTACTGTTTATTTATTTAGTGATATATATATATATTAATTTTTCGTAATCCGGTAAACAACACATCCACCATAAGTGTATATGTTTCTTGATTTAATTCATCAATTATACATCCAAATCATAGGGTTTAATTTTAGATTTCGTGGTTTATACTCATCAATCAATTTTATAAAATCATTTCACAAAAATCCATTTTCTCACATAAATCCCAACCCAAAAATTCATATTTATCACCAACTATACTATGAATTAAAACACTCATATAATATCAAATCAAGATAAACACCTACCTCTAATCGCCTCTTTGTGTGTTGAATTTGTTACAAAAATGGCATATTGATTCCTCTTCTTCTTCCTATTCTTCCTTCTCTCTCTCTCTCTATCTATCTCTCTCTCTTAGAAATGAAATGGATACCCTAAGCCATTCCCCAACCCCTCTTTTGTTATAAATCCTGAAATTGGGTATTAATCCAATTGTAAAATGACTCGTGTACCCAAATACGAGTCCCGGCTAGTCTAAAAAGCCCCCATAACCCAAACACTACCCCTGGTACTTATTATTGAATATTTCGACCCATTCCAAATCAACCGTGCAATTGAAATCACCATCCAAGTCACTAATCAAAAATCACCATTGTATTCCCAACACGACCATCGCATGTGTCCTGAATTAGATAATATCAACTCGTCGCTTTTACCCATTTATGACGTGATATAAAAATAACACTGCTTCATTTACTTACCCCACAAGTAAATATAGTACACATAAATATTAATCCAATAATCACCAATTAATATTTAATCCATTCACTTTATTTCTCAAATTATTGAATTACAAGCACTCGTATAATTTAAATACCCAAAAAATTATGGGGTATTAAATTAGTCCCACTCATGTGGCCCCCTCTCGTAATGTTTGAGATAATTGGCTATCTATTGATTATTTTTTCTTAGGCCCACTCAGTGGCACCCTCTCGCCATATTTGAACTCTTTGGACTTTATTTATCCTTTGGGCCCACTTGCGTGTCACCCACTCACCATGTTTAGACTGTTTAGCCAACACTGCCTTCTTCTCACATAGCTGCCCCCTCGTCACTATTTAGCTGGCACCAATATTGTTCGACTTGTACCCACTCATGTGACACCCCTTCTCCCTATTGGACTTATTTTTGGGCTGTTGAGTGGGTGCCCTATACATTATCACACTCGTGAAAAAATGTTTGTGTTGGTTAAAACTAAAGTGTTTTGCACGAAATAAATCATTACTTATTTGGAAAATTAGAGGGGTCTATTTAAATAAATCACTACTTTTGTTGGGCATGTAATGCTTCTGACATGATGGTCGCACTGATCGCACCTTTTAGCGTCTCAAGGAGACATGTGTCTCCTCGAGAAGTCCTCATTATGAATTGGTCAATCATTGCCTCGTTTGTTTTAACCACCATTACTCCTCTTATGACTACTCCTTATCCTTCATTTAATTCTTTTTAACTTCCGTTTTTCTGAAAGAGATAGTTTGTAAAAAAATTTAAACTTCCTCCATTTCTTAGCGTCATCTTCCTCCCTTTTTTCCCAAGAAACTCCATGGTCGCATCTTCTTCTTCATTTATTTTCACTGTCGTTAGTGAACTTTTGGTGGGTTCTTTTCCCATTCAAGTCATTGTTACCACCACTATTACCATGGACGCCACCACTGTGACTTATTCCATGGTCACCTCTATTGCCACCGTCACTATTAGTTCTGGTGGTGTTGTCCCTTTTTCTAGTGGGGTTGTTGCTCTATCTAAGGTTCAAAGGGAATACCTAAAGATCCAATCGAAGAAGGATTTCTCAGTCTATCATCTGGCTGTCTTTTTTGGTGATAAGGACACTTTTATGTCCTCACTTGAACCCTTTGAGGCTGAGTTTCTTGAGAAGATCAACGGGCAGCCACTTCTTCATTTTGTTGAGTCCAATAATACTTCGATTGTGCTTGGTAATAGCATTTTACGTGTGCGAGTGGAAAGGGGTGATTTCACATTTTCCAACATCAAAATTGATGTCTGGGTCAGTGACATAGGCGTGGAACCTCTGGGTTGATTATGGTATGACTGTTCTAACCCATAAGACTGTTATCGAGCAGCTGCGCCTTGCTAGGAACCTTATACGTTTGAAGACCTTCACAATTTCCGAACACACTAACACTTACAATCTTTTGGCCTCTCATTAGAGTGTTTCTTCTCACACTTTTGTCACCAGCTGGGGTGAGTTTTCCATTACGCTTGAGGATATTTATGAGCAAACTAGTCTTCCCCTCTTGAGGGATCATGTTTTTACTGATAGCTATGAGGATACCATTGAGCAGTCCACGTGCGTGGAGCTCCATCAAGCTATGTCAGAATGCCCTGGCTATGTTTCCATCACCAATACTGGGGCCACTAAGCATTCCTTTTCTAAGTGTAAATGATATTGGTTTAGAGACATCAAGCCAACTCCAAAGGAGGGAAGTTAGAGCAAAGCCCCCAAGAGGCAAGATGTCCCTGAGATCAACTCTTCCACCCACTTAGCTACATTTTTTATAACTTTCCTTAGTAGGTTCCTATTTTAAGGGAGACCAAATGACTCCCCTCGTGAGTTGGTCTTCCGTCTTATTATCAGACTTCGTCAAGGGAGGAATGTTCCCCTCGCTACTCTCACTATTGGATCTATGTACACTTGGTTGGACCGCAGTCATGGGGACATGGAGCATTCACATGATCATTTTAATGTGGTCAATTTTGTCAACTTTTTTACACTTATGGGGTTTTCGTTCGAGTGGATTCCTAATTATTCTCCTAAGCCTCACTCACTGCACAGTCAGGCCGGTCACATTGTGAGGTGGCATAAGAAGTCGCAAAGCAACCTATGGGTGTGTTTATAGATAATATTAATGAGTTTTCATTTTGCCCTTACTCAAAGTTAGTGGGTGGAATTTTTTCATGGGGATTCTTCTCAGATTCACCTGTTACTTATCTTCATCCTACCAGTGCAGAGTTAGTAGTTGATTGCCCCCATATTTCTGTCATGGCAATGGTACTTCCTTGTATTCTTCCCTCATTGACAAAGTTTGGTCAAGGAATGGAGTTCCATCATTCTGAGCATGTGAGGCGACAGTTTGGCTATGATCAAGGGACCTACACCTCAGACTTTCCTACTAGCCTCTCGCTAACAAACTTTTACCTGGAAGCTTATGTACATTTTACCCTAGAGGAGATGCTCCTGAAAACTAACAATTTTGGTAACTATTTTATGCCCCCTCGTAATTATCTCCCCTCCTTCAATCGCTCATGGTTTGGCGTATGGTAATGCCAAATCATGCTCATAAAAAACTATATCAAAGATGTCACCCATGAGTCATTTTTTATTTGCATCCCTACAAATGATAAGTACCTATTCAAAAGGACACAGAAGGATATTTGGCATCATAGTTGTGTCGAGAAAACCCCACTTGATCAGGTCACTCCTGTTTTGGTGAAGCCTTTACGCGAGGAGACCATCTATACCAAACACCCTGAGCCCAAAACTCAGTAGGCTAATGGGTAGGACAAAGGCAAGGCAAAATATAAAGTTCCTTCAAGAAGAAAACATCAAAACACTGATGTTTCAAACTTTGTTCTAGCTCAACCATAAGTGGTTGTTTCTTCCCCTTCACTAGTGAGAACTCTAGCATCCAAGAATAAGAAGAAGGAAACTAAGCCCATTGTTACCTCTATTATACTATATCAAGAGTCAGGTACTGACACTTTAGGCATTTAGGATACCTTCCAGACAGTTCATGAGCTGGGATATGAGGCCCCTTAATGTTTCTCTTTTCAGACCATCTACTTTACTAACCCCTCCTCCTACAGAAGGTACTCTAAGTCACTTCTTTCTGATTTAGTAAAATTTCAAGTCATGGGGTTACAAGTGCTTGCTCCTCATCTTGCTCATTTGAAAAGTAACTTGTTGATTATGGAATCACCCCTTCGTATGATTACAATAGTTCTTCTTCAAATGACATTGGCATTTTTTACATTAACCAAAGTCACACACTTGACACTTCTACTTTCTTGTCAATTTCAAGGGGTTTTAATGTGTATTGGGAACCCCCAATGGTGATTAAGATGACATCATGATTTATTCTCCTTCCACTACCAGACCCACTACTGGATATTTTTCCTAAGGGCAGAATCCTCGCCAGGATTCGGTAAGTTTGTAGAACCTCTATTTCTATTATTTCCTTTTCATTTGCTTTGCCTAAATATTGAAATCTTTTACTAAATTCAATTTTTTTATCTTGCACTTGATTAGGTTTTGACTATGGGGACGAGTGGCCCCTCAAAAGTGAGGGCCACCCCCCGTCTGCTTCTCCCATTATTCCTTGGGTGCCTTTTCTTCCTGAGCGGAATTTTATGCTTGTGCCCTCTCTAAGCCTTTCTCAAGAGTTTTGTAAATGAATTCCTAAGACTTGTATTTTCTTATTTTCTACTCCTTTAGCATTTTCTCAGTTTTTCTTTTGTCTATCTTTATTTATCTTGCATCTTTCCACCATATGTCTCACTTCTACAAGGCGTTCTTTTGTATATGCTCGCTCGTCTAGGTATTTATCAAACTTTCCAAAAAAATTCAAGTCTTGTTACCTATGATTGTACTATATTCTTTCGTGTACACTTATATGTGCATATTTTCTTGTTTGGTAGGTGACTGTGGGCCCCATTTCTTCCACCAGGCCATTTGCTTCCTACATGGCAAGAAGTTCCTCGGTCGACCCCTTAACTATTATCCCTACCAGTTCTGCAGGGGTATCTTTTTATGATTCTTTTCCTTGTGTGTGTTTTTAGTCTCTTGTGACTAGCACAACTCTATTCTTATTTTATAAACTTTGTGTTGCAGGGTTATCTTTCAAGAAATCCCCTAAATAGTGGGGGGAACTCCTACCCATAGGGGTGGTTATTCCTGGATTGTCTCCTTTCAGGAGGATACCTATTCCTTGAGTATGCCTTCATATGGACCATGGGCCACAGGTACTGTCTCTCTACTCATCCTAATTATAATGTGTCTTCGATTGGCCCTGCCTCACACATTTCCACCTCAACACAAGTGTTTAGCCATATAGCTTTGTCATTTTTCACTTGGATTTTCTTAATAGTTTCTTTGTTGATACGTTGGTACTGGCATTCCTATAGCCCCTGTGATTGATGTGATCCCTTCCCCCCTGGGTTCAGGTACTTAAATTACCATGATTTTATCTTTTCATAACTTATGCCTTGTGCTTCACTTGAGCTTTTATTTATCCTTTGATCATCAGTATTCTCGGTGAGCAGTAGCCCCTCCTCGCCAATCATATCTTCAGTTAATGTTCCCGCGAGTAGTTTACCTATTGTGTCATCCTAGGTATTCATTTTCTCTTATTTTAAAATCTCCATACTTGTATTTTTTTTCTTTGTGTGTGAACATATTGGATCAAAATTGTCTCCTTTTCCCCTTAAGTGTTCCTACTGCTGGGAACCCCCAACAGGCTTGGCCACGAGCAATCCCTCGCTAGTATCTACCCATGTATTTGTTATGTCCTACTTGGTACTTTACCTAACTTGCTTTCTTTACTGTGCAAAGTATCTTGTGACATTTTTCCGATTTCTTTATTTTTAGGTTACTGACACTGATGTCCCTCTATCTGTGGGACATCCTGTGAGCACTACTAAGTGGCTGCTCGGTACCATCCTATTACACTTTATTTTAAACTTTCTATTACTGTGCAATTACTCACTAACACATCCGTGTTTTTTAGTTCTCATCTTAGTGCTTCGAGTGTTCTAATATTTATGGGACAACTTGGGAGTGTTATTGCAAGTGAGGTATTATACTTTCATACCTTGTTCACTCTTTTCTGTCTTATCCCTTTTTAATTCTTGATTTCATTGTGCAAGAACTCACCAATACTCCCATGTTTCCTTATTCTCAAGATAGTGCAGTGAATGTTCCAATATATGTGAAACAAGTTGTGAGTGCCATAGCGAGCACACCTCAGGTATTATATTGTCATACCCGATTTACTATTCTTTTGTGTATCTTTTTGTAGAGTCTTTCTTTTGCTGTGTGAGTGATCGACTAACATTATCTTGATTTACCACTTTTTAGGTTAGAACTATGAGTCATGGAGAATTTCGTAGGATGTCTAGCAGCATACTAACTCCTCTTGTCTTGGGAGTAAGATTTTTTCATCTTTGTTTCTTTTCAAGAATTTCCTTTTGTTGGTTTTGTCTAATCCCCTTTTACTCCTCCTCATTCTTACTTCATTCATTTGTTTTCAGGGTCACACGAGCGAGCTAATGGAGACAACTGGGTGACAATGCCAAGCTCTGAAGCTACTCAAACTGATCGAGCTGAGGGGGATGAATTGGGCGAGGAATTTTTTATACTATCTTTTGAGCCCAGTTCTAGGAACACTATTTATGATTCCATCTAAGCATGATACTTTTTTGGCCATTTTCAATTGATGGACTGGATACATTCACTCTCAGGTTCTGAAATCTGACAATAATTTGACTTCCCCACTCCTTGTAGCACAAAGGGTCCTTCCCAGTTAGACCTGAACTTTGACGTTGACATTATCCTTAGATGGTGAGTGGATGCCCATAGGACTAAGTGTCCCACCTAGAATTCTCTAGGCTTAACCAAATTTTCATAAACCCTAAATAGTTTTTGGGTGTATACTTTAAATTTTTCTTTGGCTTTATCCCAATGCTCATCCAAAGCTTTCGGCTTCACGTGTCTTGGATCAGGTATGAGATTATGGCTCAGATCCACTCAAGATGAATGTAATTCCAACTCTACTCGCAAGATAGCTTTTATCCCCTCAAATTAGAGAGAAGGGGGTAAGCCATCTTGGCTTTTTCTTCGAAGTTCTATAAGCCCATAATACCATTGACAACTTCTCATGTCATGCCCCTAGCAAGTCCTTCAGCATGTTCTTCAAAATATTAATCAGGGTCTTATTCATAGCCTCTTCTTGACAATTCCCCTTGGGGTAGCATATGGTTGAACTGTTGTGGATGATTTTATGCTTGTCTACAAGGAACCTTATCTCTTTCCGTGAAAATTATTTCCCATTGTTCGTAAGGATAACCTTCGGAATTTTAAACCTACAGATTATGTAATTCGAATGAATTGTGTCACTACTTGAGCAACAACCCTTCTCAAAGGGGTCGCTTCTACCCATTTGGTGTACAATTCTATGGCAACAATGATAAAGCCTTTTCCATGAGAAGCTGGGTTGACCTTTCCCATCATATCAAATACCCAAGTGTGGAAGAGGTAGGGGCTTCTAGACTCTGCAGTCTCACTGAGGTGGCACGAACCAAATTACCATGAACTTAGCATGCTCTAAACATTTTCACAAAGTTGATAGATTCGGCCTCTATTATTGGCCAGTTATACCCAAGTGTCATCAATTGATCGTATAATTTAGCATTATCCGTGTGGGAAGGTTCATGATCTTCCTTCGTCTCTTTCTCCACGTCTCCTCCTGCCACGCACCATAGTGCCTTCTCGTTATACCCTTTCCTATAGAGCTCACCTTCTACCAAGTAGAAGAGAGAAGCCATTTTCTTCAAGTATATCACATTCGCTCTTTCAACTAGCAATTCACCGTCTTTGAGGTGTGCAATATAAGTTTTCCTCCGATCTTCAAAATTTTCCACAAAATTATCTTCGTATGGTTGATCAAACTGTGTCTGACACTATAAATAGCCCTGCTACGGAGTAACCGCCTCTGTACTCATAGTGGACCAATAATAGCCCTTTTTATGCAACCACCAATAAAGTCGGATATTAGTATTCCCGTAATACTTATCATGCATTGCTTCCCTTCTCTTTGGCTTCCTCTTCTCCTATGCATCTTTCCAGAAATTTGCCTAGGCTTTTTTAGTAGAGTGTCCCTTGAAGCAGGTTATAGTTGAACAGCTCAGACATCTTTATTTTTCCTTCTCTCATTTCTAGCTACTTCACGATCGAGCATCTCTAATCTTCCAACTCTTCACTTGGAAATAATGACTTTACTATTGTCAGCACCGTTCTTCATCGAACTGTGATGGTGGCCTCCTGCTCTTCCATCTCTAACTTTTGAGCTACCATCGTCAATGCATCTGGATTCTTATTCATTATTCGTTCATGCCTATATATCTTCACCTCTAGAACTTGGTCGAGCAGGCTCTGAATAATCAATATATAGGAGCCAAGTTGGCATTCTTGAGTGCGAACTCTTCATTAACTTATTTGATGACCAAGTTAGAGTCCCCTCTTATATACAACACTCTATTGCCTCTCCCCAGTGCCTTTAACAGGCCAAGTAAAAGAGCCTCATACTCCGCCTCATTGTTGGAACATTTGAAATCTATCTTAAAGGAAAGAGTGACTTTGTCCTTACCATTAGAGAGGATGATTCCATCCCCACCTATTCCTTGCACACAATAGCCGTAAAACTCATTTTTCTATTCCGTCATCTTTTCTGCTAGATAGGCTTGAAAATTTTCACTCGATAACTCTTCGCTGGGAGGATTAAAGTTTTGGCATGGAAAGTCGGCCAATAAATCACCCACTTTTTGGATCTTGATAACTTTTGTGATAACACATTTCAAATTATATTCAGACAGTATTAGAAACCACCTGACCATACTACCCACCAAGGTGGTTCATTCTAATAAATATTTGATAGGGTCACACTTGGTGATGATATGCACCATATACGCAAGCAAATAGTGCCTCGACTTTTATGCTACAAACACTAAGGCTAAATAATGCCTCTTTACATGTGTTCATCTGGACTCTGTACCTAAGATAACTCGATATAGATAGTACACCGATCTCCCTTCTTTTGGACAAGCAGGTCCCCTATAGATTGCTCAGTTGAGGCTAGATATTAGAAAAGGTACACCTACTTTCGGTGGCTTCATTGTCGAGGGAGAAGTCAATATCTCCTTTATCCTCTCAAAAGTCTTCTTTTGCTCCTCCCCCCATATCCATTTGGCCTTTTCTTTCATGAGGGGTAAAAGGGTGAGTGACCTCCGCTAATGACGATATGAAACCTCCTCAAGTAAGAAACTTTTCCCATGTGGCTCTTAATTTATATTTGTCTCTTCAGCGGTGTCATCATTAGAAAGGATTTTTGTTTTTACACGTCAAATTGCACCATTTCCTATCTACCAAAAATTCCAAGAACTTTCCTGCGGTTACTTCAAAAGATCACTTAGAGGGGTTTATCCTCATTTTATACTTTCGATATCATTCAAAGACTCTCTTGAGATCTTGCACATGCTTTCTATCCTTCTTAGATTTCACCATTATTCTCTACCTCCACTTTAATCTTTAGGTCTAGTTCAGCTTTGTAAGTCCGCGTGGCCTGCCTCACAAGCAAAGCGTGGGGCAAGACATTCAGCTTTTGAGAGCTCAGTTCCAGATCTATCTCGAGCATCTCCATGTATTTCTATGCAAATGTGTCTATATATTCCTTAATCGAATTGATAATCATCTCTCATTACTTAATACTCAAACCCTTGGACAGGAATATGGACCCCTTATCACCCCCTTCCGTTCCTAAATTTATCTCTTCTAACTCTTATAGCTGCTCTCGTAGCCCATCCTAAATACATTCTGGAGCTTCCCTATCTCCTCAACGTGCTCGACTATATGGAAATCATCAACCATAAAACATTGGATGACTGTTCGATGCTTTCTTCTCAAAATTCCACCCGTCCAGACCTTTATAAATGGTAGATAACTTTCCAATCGGGTAGAACGATTTTCCCACAAGTTCGCAGTGGCCTTACCTCCTCTTCAAACTTCCTTTTTCCTTTTTCCTTTGTCCTTGCTTTCAGATGAGGCCACTCGCTGGCTCAACCTCTCATGTACTAACTTCTTGATCTGGACCCCTTCTTTGACTATGCAGGGTTCCCCTACCCCATGATTATACATCTCATTTCTTCATTAAACTCTATATAAAATATTGCATCAACCAGGTGGGCCTCCTCTATCAAGAATAGTTTTTTTTGTAGCTTTTATTGGAATCTCTATTCTGCGAATAATTTACTTTGCACATTGGTGGAATGTCGACGATCCCATGCGTATGCATCCACACTCATCCTATCAAGAGCTGGTAGTTGGTGTGGGCATTGATAATATGAAATTTTATGTGGCATGTGAAGTTTCCCAATTTGATCCCCACATTAGCATATCTGAGTGATTGTTTCCCTGCACTATCAAAGTCATAGATCATAAGTGGCACTATCACAATCTACTTTTGAGAAATGTCGATTTTATATAAGGTGTTGATAAGCATGATATTGATCGATGCCCCCCCCCCCCCATCCAGGAGTGCCCTTGGAAAACTAATTCCATCCACCAAGGCTGACATATAAAAGCCTATTATGGAAGAAAGGCACCTACCTACCTGCTTTCGAGAACACCACTTCAAACGTATATCTTTTAATCCATCTCCAAATATGACCATTCTAGTTGAGAGAGGTATCCCCTCGTTCTTGAATCGCTTCCAGAATTTTCTTGGTGATTACTATTTGAGTGTCATACTTCACTCCAATCTAGTCAAATAACCATTTGAATTTTGGGCTCCTCGCAATCTTCGCACATTCTGAGTCAAGTTCAACTTCATAGCATTGTGCGTTACACACATATTCTACTTTTGATGTCCCTCCCTCGTTTAGATCAAGGACTAAATTTCCATTTCCTTCTTAGGGACTTGCCCACTCGCCCCACTCATCTTTCTGGTCTTTTTTGGTCAAATCAACTAGACAATCTTCACAGGCATTTCCATTTCTCAACACATTATCGAGTTCAAGGATTCCTTCTTCATCGTATGCCACCACCATGTTCACCATGACATAGTGGTGAGTTGGCAAAGGATTTTTGTTGACATCCACTAACGGAATCTGCAATGTACCGTTGGCCACATGCTCGCTTATTATTCTACGTAGCTAATAGAAATCCTTGGTAGCATGTTTAACTCTTTGCATCTCCTTTTTTCGCCACTATTCGTATCTGACCATTAGAGTGGACGGGACCTACTACCCCTCACGTACCAATGTACGATAGAAGTCCTTGGCCTCCACTACACTGCAAGGCAATGGTGGTAGGATATTATCTCTAAACTTTATCTTTCTTGCAATACTATTGTTTTTTAACCCCTAGCTCTCGTTCTTGACTTTAGGGTTCCCATCAACATAGTTCACGGTTTGCCGTAAAGAGACTTAAAACCTCTTTGTTGTCAAAGGCACTTGTGCTCTCCACCCTTGAGGCTTGGGTTTTGATGATCATAGTTATTTTGTTAGTTTCTCGTATGAATTATCTAAAACTACCATCCCAAGTCGCATTGACCATGTGGATATTGTACTCCTCCAACAGCCCCTCAACACAAATTTACAATAATCTTGCTTCCCCAACATCTTCATGAACATCCAACGCTATTTCTCTGAAGCGATTAATGTAATGCATCAACTCTTTTCCTGGATTTTTCACTGCCTGAGCAAGATGCCTTAGAGTGAACTCATCCTCTATTAAGAAACTTTTTCGCAAGAACTGTCTATACATCCCTTTCCAAGTAGGAATGCTATTTGGATCCAAGTGTAAATACCACGTGTACGCTTTTCCTGTGAGAGTTTTTAAAACTCTCGTAGCTTCAGCTCCTTGTCATTTCCATGCACACCAAGGTAATCCACAAACCTCTTCATGTTCTCTCTAGGGTTTTCACCTTTCCCATTGAACTTTATGAATTTAGGAGGATTATACCCTTTGGGATATGGGTTTTCATTGGTTTTTTCTGGGAAAGGGCTTTGCATATCCTCATACATTGAGAGGAAAATAACTTATTCACCTCCTCTATTGTAATGACCTTAGAGGGTGACTAATCCATCCCAAACTTCTTTACTACTGGTGAACTCACCGATGTCTCCACCTGCTCCATCACCATTTTCAGGTTGTAGTCATCTCCACTTCTAATGTTGCTCCTCCTACTAGCACCATTACAGGAATCATGCAAGCCTGGACCAAACTATACATATCTATATTGTGATAATTTAGGAACTCAAAGAACATACTCAACAAGTTCATCCCACTTAGTGGTGTGGCCACTACTGCTCTAGCCTACCCTACTTGAGGAACAGGTGTTCTTGCTCCAATCACCATGACCTTCTTATTAGTCATTTGATCACTTTGAACTCCATTACCAGTTGGAGTATCTTCAAACATTAGATTCTTTGAAACGTTGTAACCTTCTTTATCCATGGCAATGAGAATACCTACCCAGTGGAGTCGCCAAATATAAAAGGGTGGTTATATTAGGCTCTATGAATATCTAGATCTGGTGATGCATAATCCACTCCAATAAAGGTTGCCTTCAAGGTGTCCAAGGTCTCAAGAGCAGCAAGAAGATAAATAGTAATTTTGAGATTTTTATATGATAATAAAATGATTAGCTATAACTTTTCAACAATAATAATAGAGAAAGGGATCCCTTGGAAGTGATACGCTTTTAAGACTGAAGAGATAAGAACTTTAAGTACCAAGGAGAGAGAAGGAAAGAGAATACTTTCTGGTGATATTTTAGCAGAGTAACAATGCTAACTTGTGTTGTCCATTTAAACCTTTCCCAAGGGCTCTATTTACAGGAAAATACTAGTGTTGATCTAGCATGTACGTGCCAAAAGGATATTCTTTTAAGATAATATCTGAGTACTTTTTATCCCATTTCACTATCTGTCGTCTTTCCACTCTGACAGACGACATTTGGCACAACCCAAAGTCAAAAGGCAAATATATTGGGAATAGTGCCAAAAAGTATGATTTGGTAAATATCTTTTCAAATGGTAACTTGGTGAACAATCTCTTAAAAACTTATGAGTGGCCTTCAGGGCCACCCACTAATAATAAGTTTAAAAACACTTTGTGAGTTGCACTTTGGCTACTCACTTATTTGACTAGGTGGGGACTATGTAAGTGTGTGAGTGACCTCTTAAGGCCCTCCTATTAGTATTCTATCTTTCCTAAGGTACAAAAGTGGTGGGAACTTAGGCATCCCAATAAGACTTACCTCTCAGCCTCCAAACGAAAATTCTCAAGGGATTCTAACTAGCCTGCTAGAGCCCTGCTTGCTTGACCAAGGCTATCGGTGTAAAGAAAGTAACAGTGTTGGTAAATATTCCAATGTATAAACATTAACAATCATTTGACTATTCACATATCATCCCCTTATTATCTTGGGTCTTCTCTTGTACTTCTTTTCCTTCCTCTCTTAGGGCTACTTGTTTGACATCCCCTCGCCAACTTTGGGTATTTCTTGGTCAGGTATCCCGTCTTTGGTCTGGGGTCCACTCGTGTGGCATTCTCTGGCCATGTTTGATATGTTTTTCCTTACTCTTGTTCACTCGATCTTGGGCCCACTCATTTGGCACCCTTTCGTACTGTTTGAACTAATTGGCTACCTACTGCTTATTTGTCCTTGGTCCCAATCGTGTGACACCCTCTCGCCATATTTGAACTTTCTGTACTTTTTGCTAACTTTTATTTATTATCCTTTGGTCCCACTCATGTGGCACCCAGTATCCCTATTTGGACCTTTAGGCTGATATTACTTTCTTTATCTTTGGGCCTGCTCACATAGTAGCCCCGTCTCCAATATTTGGTTGGCACCTATATTGTTGGACTTGCACCCACGCGTGTGGAACCCCTCACCCTGTTGGGATTATTTTTGGGCAATTTAGTGGGTGCCTCTCTACAAAAAAGTTCACAGCCTAAATAGGGAGTTGACATCCTATTAAAATAGTTGAGATACAATCCTATAAGTTTATCTCAAACTACAAAAACATGTATATGGTTCAATAACTTTTATGATAGTTTAACAGAGGATTGTGATTGGTACATCTCATGAATGTAATTAACAGGACCACTCGTGAGATTTGAGTCTAAGGGTTGTCTTGAATAGGCTCGAGAAATATCACACCATTTTCAAAAGGTTGATAGATTCTTAATCCTGAGAATCATGACGATTGAAATGCTTATGTGATTGTTTCTTTGAGTTCTATAGGTGTGATTCAATCTTAGATTTAGTCAAATGATCCCGGCATATTAGGTGGTAGTTATGCAAGTAGGAATCCATGTTCGGGAATACCTTGGATTATGATACCCCTTAATATACTTATAATATTTATTTTTGCCAACAAACCTGATCAATGGATTATTTATAATCTAGTGGGGGTGGCAAAACAACTTAAGTTTGAGAATAAATGAATTGATTAGCTATTGGTTAAAAACAATTAGCGATAGATTTATTTCACCAAGCGGGTATCAAAAGCTTTACATGAGGAATCATATTATGTACCGTTATCAACTTTGCAAAAAATACCTCATTTTATCTAATTGATTTATGTGATAATTAAATTGACATGAAGTCATAATTATTTAGTGGAATTAATTATATTTAAATTAAGAAACGAAATAATTTAAATAATTGTATTTAAAAATTTTAAGTATTTATTTGGAAGCTAATTTAATTATTTATTTTGAGTCCCTATTGTACGCCAAATACCCAAGTAGTTAGGCTCATACTCTCAAGAAACCTAGTTTGTCCTGAGCCCACATTTTATACTTGTATATAGAGGTGTAGGATATGATTTTAACCATTATTAGGGTTTGAGGGAGGTAAGAGAAAATACTATACACATTTTTATGAATAGGGATAGAGAAAGACCACCATATCTCAATCAAAAGTAAGGGTTTTCATCTTAAAAGGTGACCATGCACCTACCTATCATTGGGGATGATCATACACTAAAAGATCCAAGATTTATAAAAGGTTAATCAAAATTTTGGAGATCCAAAAAAAGGCAGCACATCATCATCAACAAATACTTTTCTCCCCATCGGATTGTAACCAGATCTGCAAAGGTATTGTGTTCTAAACCTTAGTTTTATTCTTCAGACCTAGTTTTGATTTTACCTCTTTCTATTGTTTTATTAATCAAATATTCAAGGGGTGAAAATCTTTAATTTGCTTATATCGATCCCCAATAGATTAGTTGTTTCAAATGAAATCTATGACATGTGGTAATTTAAAAAGTTTCTATGTTCCAAACAAAAACTTTATTTCCTTTTAAACTGACTACTACCCAAGTCCCCTTGATTTATCCCCATATACTTTATAATTTATCATTTATGAGTTCCAAGATCCATACTTCATATTATATCTATTTTTTCAGAATTCACCAATTCCATTTATTTTTACAGGCTTACACCATTCACAAAAAATTCCATGGTCGTTGCTTTACTAGGCAATTATTTTGGGTCTAATCTGAAGCCACACCCGAGGGCTCGAGGTCCTCCTTAAATTTCTTGGTTTCTTCGAGTATCTTTCTTTTTTAAAGGATAAATTTCTTATAGCGTCAAATTGTAGGTATTTTGTCTTATTCCATGTTTGGATAAAACCTTTAAGTCATAGGTTAGGACTTGAGTGTGTTGACCTTTCAAGCCTATGATGTGTTTGTTTGAAAACGTAACGGAAAAATTTGAGAGATTGCATTTACCGTGTTGTGTTTCATGCCATGTTTCATCTTCATATTCCAAGGATCTTTTAGGTATGAATGTGTATATATTTTGATCCTTATAACTTAATATTGGGTGTTGTTTTTATAAAAATGTTTAAAGGCCGTTTTAAAAGTTTTTTAAGAGAAAAATATTTTGGTCGTTCGAACAACTTTGTAGTCTTTGTTCGAACGATATTGGTTGTTCGTTCAAAGGAAACTTCAAAAGAACATCAAACGAATTTTCTCTGTTTACAAAATAAATATCGTTTAAAGCTTGTTAGAAATTTTTCGAATGACATGAGTAGTGTGTTCGAATGAGATTGATTTTAACTCAAACTATATATACAGTTTGTTCGAATGAACTCTCGTTTTCATTCGAACGAGTCCTAGAAATTTTTATCGCCTCGAAAAACGTGTTCAATATATAAATGGGTCTAGGCATCAGTTTGTAATTAGAGTTTTGGGAAAAATTGAATACATATCCAAAGTCTCCCAAATCCTTGTTTTACTCCCAAGTGTTTAAGATCTAAGTTTAATTATCATATATTCTTTGAGATCTTGTTTGTGGGAACCAAGAAGGTTTATACTCTTTATATCTATTTAGTATTCATTTCATGTGGTGGAGTTCATACCATTTTCTATTTACACATGATGGACTCCGTGTTTATGGTGCTATGGTGAAGAAGTCGTGCATCTGTGCTCCAGATCCATAGACGGTTACTAAGCTTTATCGATGGACACCAAGGTGTGTGTGGACTCACACGTTGTGAGAGTTGCACATGTGGACTTATATGTGTCACTGTGAAGGACTGGTTAAGGATCGAAGATGCGTCAAGGTTTGTGAGGGCGTCGAGGCGTTATGTAAGCCATCTGTCAATTTTCTAATTCCTTATCATAGTGAATTTGTGTGGCTAGGCCATTTAAGGTTTTCCCATTATGGGATTTACTCATACATCGGCGTGTTGTGTAGATTGATCTATTTTATCCAGCTATCATTTAGATGCATGCTTTAGGATAAAGATGAAATTGGTTAATATGTTTTAACACAATAATAGGTTTAAAACTGGTGCTAAGTTTCTTGGGTTAATTAAATAATTTAATTTGAAAGATTAAAACTTTAGATTGGTTGATGCGTTTTGACCATCCTTTATACTTTAGCAACTTTAATTTGGTATCAAAGTAGAGCCTATTAGTTACTTAGGCTTGAATCTTGGCATTTTTAATATGGAGGGTCAGTCGCTTTCTACACCAGCTATATTTGATGGGTCTAATTACGCATACTGGAAGACACGTATGAAATAAGCACTTAAGGCGAGAGATGAACAGGTATGGAAAGCGGTTATTAAAGGGTGGTCCCCACCCATGACTTTAGTAGGTAAAGTTCATGTACTTAAACTCATAGAAAGATCGATTGAAGACGGGAATGAGTTATGTAATTATATTCATATGGTTTGAATGCATTTTTTATGTCATCACCCCAGAGGAGTTTCATCGTATTATGACATGTGAGATGTCCAAAGAGGTTTGGGACAAACTCCAACTCACCCAGGAGGGAACTAGTCATCTTAAGGCTTCCAAAATCCAAAACCTCACTATTCAGTTTGAAACCATTATGATGGAGGGTAGTGAATCCTTTTATGAGTTATATGCTAAACTGTCTGGTATTGTGAACTCATTGTCTAACTTGTGTAAGGGAAAATTTTCAATTGAGTCAGTTTGTATGTATTTGATTAATTCCAGAAAAGAAATTTGAGACATGGGTTAGGCTTTGAGTTCTTGACCTTTCAAGCCTATGACGTATTTGATTGAAGAGGTAGTGGCAAAGCTTCAGAGGTTTCATATCGTGTCGTGTTTTGTTCCATGTTTCGTCTTCCTGTTTTCGAGGATATCTCATGTATGAATACATATGATTTTGATCCTTGTAAATTTATGTTTTGGAGATTTTACTTTTTTAAAAAAATTGGAGTTGTTTTTAAAATGTTTTGTTTTGGTTTGTTCGAATGGGATGTGGAGTTCGTCAAAATGACCTTACAACAAACATCAAATGGGGTACTCCTGTTTATTAGAGGTATATAAGTTCGAAGCTCGTTCGAAGCTGGTTCGAATGAGATCACGTGTTCGTTTGAACGAGATAAGGCCTTTGTTCTAATGAACCTTATTTTTCATTCGAACGAACTTCCTCAAAAATTGTGCCGCCGTGAAATATGTGTTTTCAATAAATTGGAGTGTTAACATCAGTTTTCTACAAGATTTTTGGTAAAAAAAACATTTTCCTAACTATATCCAAAAACTCCAAAATTCTAGTTTCACCAAAACACTTTAAAAATCCAAGTTTCAATATTCATATGGTTTGAGATCTTGTTTGAGGTCACTAGGAAGGTTTTACTCATCTCTGTTAAGTACGTTTCATTCAGTGGATTCCGTTTTTTCTTTTTACACACGGTGAAATTAGTGATGTGGTGTTGTGGTGAAGAAATGGCGCATTCGTGTTCCATATCAGTAGACAGTTGTCGAACATGTTCGGTGGATACCGAGGCATGTGTGGACTCACACGTTATGGTAGCTTGTATGGGTATACTTCTGCATTACACTGTGGAAGAGAGGTTGAAAATTAAAGATGCATCAAGGCCTGCGAGGGCATCGAGTCTGTGTAGTAAGTCAACTGTCGACTTTTATAATTCCTCGTCATAGTGAATTGTGCGGGTGGGTTGTTCGAGGTTTTTCCCATTGTGGGTTTTCCTCGTACATCAACTTGTTGTGCTTGAATTATTTATTTTATCTGTTATCACCTAGATGTATATTTTAGGTTAAGATAAAATTGGGTAAATTTGTTTTATACAAATTTGTTTAAAACTCGTGCAAGTTTTATTTTGGTTAAATTATGTTTGAAGTTTTATAATTAATTTGAAAAAACTAAAAGTTATCTATTGTTGCTTGTTTGCATTGATATCTCATGATTAATTGTGTAATCAAGTAGGTACCATATTCTCATCACTGTTGGTATTAATTGATCATTGTGTGAATTATATGTGCTTGTGTTTTCCTGCACTTTACACCATTGCATGATATTATTCTTTCCTCTCTATTTCCTATTATTATAAGATGTTCTCACATTTAGGGGGAGAATGGTTTATGGTGGAGAAATAGTTGTATGCGTTATTTCTTTGTTTATTCTTGAAGAAAAGGGGGGAGAATGGTATTTTTCACTTTAGCTCTAAGAGAGATCTTTATCTTAGGGACAAACTTCTTACCTAGGTTGGGATCATTAGACATAGGGTTTTTTTATTCTAATGCGGATTTTATGATTGTTATATTCCCATTTAATTTGATGGTGTGTTTAAATTTGCAAGTTTACAACATGGGGAAAAGTTAACAAGAATGAAAATCAACTCAACGTATGTATCTATCAAGCATCTATATTTTTTCCTTTTGGGGTTAGAGATTGAGTCTTTTAAAGATCTTGATGGTCCATAGGTGTTTTTATTTTGGCTTTGTCCCGGAATAACCAAAGGGGGAGATTTGTAAGGGGAAATTTCTAACTAAGTCAATTTGTATGTATTGGCTTAATTCTGGACTAAACATTTGAGTTATAGGTTAGGATTTGAGTTGTTGACCTTTCAATCCTATGACGTGTTTGATTGAAGCTTTAAAGATTTCATATCATGTCGTGTTTCATGTCACTTTTCATCTTCATGTTTCTGAGAATATCTCATGTATGAAGCATATGATTTTGATCCTTGAAAATCTATGTTTTGGGTCTTTTGTTTTTACAAAATTATTTGGAACTATTTTTAAAATGTTTTCATTAGAAAAATTGTGAATGTGCAATGGTCCCTCTATGTGTGTCCTTTAAGTGGAAGCAATTTTTCTTTTCAAAAACCTTTTTCCAATTTTATTAAGCACCAATTTTGTGAACCAAACTAATTAAACCAATTTTATACTCTTAACCCTAAACATGCATCTAGTGTGATTAAGCAAGATGAAGTAAAGAATGCTCGCAAAACATGCCGATGTGGGAGGAACCCATAATGGGAAAAAAACCTCGGACGGACCAAGCCAGACAATCACTACAATACGATTTTACAAAGGAAGATTATAGTCTTACTCAACGACTCGATCCCCACAAGTATTTATGCCTCTTATTCTCTTCAACCTCTCATCCACAGTGCAATGCAAGAGTCCACCTATGTTAAGTCCACAACACACGAGTCACGTGTGCCTCGTATCAATCAGCAAGTACGGAGTCCACTGCACGAAACAAGTTCTTCGTGTAATGAAGAATGAAACAATGGTGCAAACACAAGATATCTATGACATATGGTATGTAAAACTCAGATCTTGTAAACATAAAGGATTCTTTTAACTTTGGAAACCTTTTGTAAACTAATGCAGAAAACGTAAGGAATCTATGTAATTTTGTATGTTTTGTACTCCTATTTTTTTTAGCAAAACTCGCCTTAAATAAAAAATTAAGGCGGAACGTTGTTAGAACGAAATCATCTAGTCGTTCGAACCATATGAGTATCTCGTTAGAAAGAGACTTCCATGTCATTTGAATGATAGCATGATGTCATTTGAACGACTGTTAAAGTCGTTTGAACCATCAAAACTCAAGGGAAGGTTCCATACGACTCTAAACAATATTTATCTCAGAAAAATCATTTTAAAAATACTTTAAACTCAGATTTAAATAAAATGACATCCTTAGAAAATATTTACCGAGTATCCATAAACCAATATTTATCCATACCTGAGAGAATCTCAAAAACCCAAAGTGAAGACGTGGAACGTGCACCAAAACTACGGCATGATCTATCTTTGAAGCTTGGTCGCTACGTCTTCAACACAACGTCATAGACTAAATGAGAATCATGACAAGTAAATCTTATCTACGACTCAAAGTGGATTTTGTCCCCAATAATGCCAATACATAAAAATTAACACTAATTGGAAATTTGTCCTTACAAATCTCCCCTTTTGGCTATTCTGGGACAAAACCAAAACAGTGAAATGCCTAAGTCAGGTCGTCAAGCTTTATGACCTAAATTCCATCCCATAAAACCCAAAGATTAAATACACGACATGGACTATCAAATGTAGCTGTCAAATGTAGGACGATCGGCGAGCATGAACTGTCTTCATGTGATGTAGTCGTAAAATCTCGAATCGCTAAAGAATCACTACACACACGAAACAAACAAATACCATGTGAAGTATGGAGGAACAAATGATATATAAAATTAATATAATACCAATATAAAATACTAGCAAAAAATATCCACTTACATCACATATCTATCTCTCCCCCTTTTTGTCGCAAATAGACAACTAGTGAGAAAAATAAAGATATAAATGAATATCTAACATAAGAATAACATGAAGTGTATCTAGATAAACATGGTGAACTAGATAATAAGGTATCAACATATGTCAAAGCATAGCTAGCAAATAGTCACATGAATGAAATCATCAATATCAGGAAAGATGTGACTAAATAAGATCAATGCAGTATAAGAATCAAAGCATAAATATCAATATCGACTGCATATAAACTATACAAAACACCAAAAAGTACCAAATTAAAATATCAGTATACTCTCTATCCAATCGATACTGAAACAGATCGAAATTGTCCAAAACCAAGATAGCTCGTTCAACGATGTATAAGGTCGGTCGAACAATAAGTGAATGTTATTCGAACCATGTGTAAGCTCGCTACTAACGACCCAAAATAGTAGTACGTCATTCGATACACCTTTCTAAAGAACCATATAATGACTTGGCTAACGACCATATTTAACGTTAATTGTTGTTCATTTGAATCGTCATTTGATCCACTCATCGAACGACAGGGACATGTCGTTCTAACAACTTTACAAAATCTCAATTCCAACTCAAAATTTATGTAACATCTGCTTAGTGAAAAAATTAACTAATAAAAGCAACTGGAAGTAAGAAAACAATAGCAAAACAAACATGTGAGTTATGCATTAACATAGTATCAATGTTCTTAAACATGGAATGGAATGAAGGGGTGTAACTAACACAAATGAATCATAATCCAAACACAAAGATACGCTCAAGAAGCTCTAATTGACCACTAAATGTCATCAAACTACATTTTAGCCATATGTGACAATTAAACTTGAACTTAATGAACAAAACATACATCACACACACAAGTGTAGAAATTTTGATGATTCTGCAAACAATAGCGTCATGACATGACTTTTTTAACATAAGACTTGGTTGTCCACACCCGTTGTATTATCCAACCAAACTCCCTCATATTTGATAATTCTTTTCATATCATATTTTCTTTCGAAGATCTATTTTCTCTTTTTAAGAGATTTCCTATTTACCCCCATTTTTTGGCATATTTTTCTTTTTATTGCCTTAATTTTTTCTTGGGCTCATTTAAACGAGGGATTCCACGACGAGTTCACATGCCTCTCGTAGCCTTTTCCCATGTACACTCATCATATTTTCAATAGGCAATATAAATATTCATGAGCAACGGCTCTTACATGCACAACTCCTCCTAAGTATAATATGCACGTAGATGACAAAATTGAGAGGAGAACGTCTCACCAAGCTCAAATATGCATGGGAAGTTAAACATTCATATAACCTCGTGCATGTGTGCAATGGCATATACATAGTCGAATCTAAATTTAAGTCAACTTCGAAACAACCCCATTAAACAAATGGTTAAGATCAATCTATGTATCCAAAAGCATGACCAAATGTACTAGCCATGTGGAAAAATATAATCATGGGGGTCCAAGCACACCAATATGCCACATCAAGTGTAAAATCACGACACAAAAAAATAAAGTGAATTTTTTTTGTGTGTTTTTCAAAAGATATTTTTGACCCAAAAACAAAATTTTATTGTATTTTCAAAAAATTTATCAAAGTAAAGTCTTTTTGTATTTTTCAATATGACTCAATAAAGAAAAGTATAATACAAAACGTAGACATGTCATAACACTAGAAAACATATATCATGAAACACAACTAGAATATGACAAGCACGTTAACACAATCATTCGTAAGAAAGATCATGACAAGTATTATGTGTAAGTAAAAGAGAGTCATGAAGTCTAATTCCTAAAGCCTCTAAGTCCGATTTCCTAACCCAAGTAGGGGTGTAACGACGCATGGGGATTTTGGGAACCAAAACGACTTTATTCTTAAACTCCTAGGAGCATTTTTAAGGTCATAACAATAACGTCTAAGGTGACCCTTCCTACCGCAATGAGTACAAGTGTAAACATGGCGAGGAATGTTACCTAAATGTAGACCTCTCCTAACATTCCTAGTTGTCTCTCTCACACAATTTATGTTGGCTTTGGGAATGGTATCAATACAATCATCTAAGCCTATACCACACCTATCATCTTTCATTTGGACGGTACCTAAAATTTTATCTAACTTTTCTGACCTAGTCTCCAAATCAAACTTTACCTTACTCGAATATCTCAAGCTCACTAATCCATGACTCGAGAAAATTCTTTAGGCTCCTCAAACTCTAGAGTCTCCTTCTTTATAGCCTCCATCAAACCACAAAGACTATCTCTCTCACCCTCAATGTACTCTAGTTTCTCCCAAAGAGTCCTATCTAGTGCCCTAAGATCCTCAATCAGTGCATCATTATTTTATATTTCACGTTATTTCAAATTAGCATGCAACTTCAAGTCTAACTTCTTCATCTTCACCGTTTCCTCATACAATTCACATAAGGAAACTTGCAACTCACTTTCCTCCACATCCTCATCCTCACTCTCTTTACCTTCACTTGCTAGGGACTCACAAATTATGGCCTCGAAAGTTTCATTCACATGAGTATCTTTATGAGAACATTTATTGTTGTCGCTCACATGACAAACCATGAACACGGTGTAGTTACGCTCAATGAGGGAATCATATTCCTCCTTCGGTTCATTGTCACTAAGGGTGACGTTATGTGTAATCGGTTTCTTGCCCTCTTTCTTAAGTCTAATGGGGCACTCCGCTACCCTATGGCCATAACCCTCACAACTAAAATACCTATCTGACTCATCCTTATTATCATTCTCACTTAGATTCTTTGGGACGTGATCGGCCTTGTTGTTCTCAAATTTCTCAAGTATTTTGGCATCTTTCGATTTCTTTTGGAACTTATGAAACTTTTTTAACTTCTTTGCCAACAAGTCTACATCCTAAAAATCGATGTCGAATTCATTATCCTCCGAAACTTTTATTTCCCCCTTTAGAGCTTTCAAAGCAATGCCATTTCTTTCTTTGGCACTTACTTTGAGGTAAACATGTCAAGCTCATAGGTTTGTACTCACCTATAAGCTCTTATAGTTTCATTGAGTCAAGTAAACCAAAGGAGTTAAAAATGGTCACCTTTGGATCAAATCTACCAGGCTACGACCCTAAGATTTTCTTTATGACTCGGTTATCAGGTATTTTCTCTCCCAAGTTAAATGACGAGTTGTCAATATGGGACAACCTAGAGTAAAACTCATCAAACGTCTCACTCTCCAACATCTTAGTCCTCTCAAATTGAGTGGTGAGGTTTTGGAGTTTAGACGCCCTAATCGTGTTAATTCCCTCATGAGTAAGTGCAAGGACATCCCAAGACTCTTTCGATGTTTCACACATCATAATACGATTATACTCTTCCGAGGTGACAGGCGAGGAGATAGCATTTAAACCTTTGAAATTATATTATGCAAGTCTGCATTTGGCTTCAGTCCATGACTCAATAGGTTTTAAATGTGTGGCCTCACCCTCTCTCGTGACAAGTGGTGTCCACTTTTTTTCTACCGCTAACCAAACATGCTAATCTATGGCCTTAAATGCACTCTTCATTCGCATCTTCCAATAAGAATAATTTGACCCATCAAAAATAGGTGTTCTAAAACCCTCATAAAAACTAAAATTCATATCTAAAGACACGTGATATCACTCACACAGTAAAATAGTGATTCTAACTCTAATACCAATTTGTAGGGGTGTTCAAAAAACCAAATGGACCGGCGGATTGAACTGGACCGTCCTAATTTTGTTAGGGTTTTTTTAATCGGTCCGGTCCAGATTGTTTTTTTTCATAAATTGGTCTAACCGGTCCGGTCCGATCCTCGATCTCCCTAATTAAATATCCGATCTAGATCGAACCAGACCGGTAACTATTAATATATATGTATTTAATTATATTTATACGTATGCGTATATATTAACACTTGCACATAACTAACTTTGGGGGTAAGCTCGTAAAAAAAAACTAGATCTAAAACACACGCACTCTCTCACATCAGAACACAAAACACACCCCATTTTTCTGCTCTCTAGGAGAGCCTCTCCTCTTCTCAAGTTCTCTCTCAGCGAGACTCTCACAATCATTCTTGGGTAATAAGTTCTCTCTCAGTGATCCTACTGTTACACCTCTATTCTTAAGCTAAAGAAGTTCTCAAGCCCATTGTTGCACCACTATTCTTCTTCTCTCCGCAAGCCCATTGTTGCGCCGTCGTAGCTCTCATTTCTTTCACTCAGGTATTCAACTACTTTGATAGTTGTGTGCGTGTGTTACTCTAGGTATTCAACTACTAAGTGAGCCCGCTGTTCTTAGTATTCTTAACATTACAATTTCTGTTATTCTATCCCAAATCAAAGTAGTTTTTTTTGTTACAAAATCGTTGTTATCATATACAACACATTACTGCTATCATATAAAAAATCGCTGCTATCATATACAACACAAAATCGCTACTATCATATCCCAAATCATATTAGTTATTAAAAAAAGAGTTGTTTTTTGTTACTATAAAATCGATGTAATTACATATACAACACATTACTTTAAAAACACAGAGTTATTTTTTGTCAAACAGAGTTGTTTTTATTTTTCTTTAAAATTTGAACAGTTTTGAAGGTTAGTTTTCACTTTTAAAAAGATTATTTCAATAAGATTAGGACCGACAAGTTAGACCGAACCGACTGACTAAGCCCGAAAATTGATTTAATCGGTCCGGTCTTGGTCCTTTTTTTTAGGACAGGTTTAATCGGTCCGATCCTTAAATTTACTAAAAACCGGATCGGACCGGATAGCGAACACCCCTACCAATTTGTGAATATGTGTGTCCTTTATGTGAAAGCATTTTTTCTTTTCAAAAACCTTTTTTCAATTTTATTAAGCACCAATTTTGTGAACCAAACTAATTAAACCAATTTTATCTTCTTAACACTAAACATTCATCTAGTGTGATTAAGTAAAATAAAGTAAAGAATACTCACAAAACACACCAATGTACGAGAAAACCACAACGGGAGAAAAACCTCGCACGGCTTAAGCCAAACAATCACTATGATACGATTTTACAAACGAAGATTACAGTCTTACTCAACGACTCGATCCCCACAAGTCTTGACATCTCTTCTTCTCTTTAACCGCTCCTCCATAGTGCAACATAGGAGTTCACCTATGCCAATTCCACAACACACGAGTCCACGTGTGCCTCGGTATCCACCAATACATCTAGCAACCATCAATCATCAATACGGAGTCCACCGCACAAAACTAGTTCTTCTTATAATGAAGAATGAAACAGTGGTGCAAATACAAGATCTCTATGACATATGGAATGTAAAACTCGGATCTTATAAACACAAAGGATATTTTTAACTTTGGAAACCCTTTATAAACTAATGCAGAAAATGTATGGGTTATGTGTAATTTTGTATGTTCTGCACTCCTATTTTCTGAGCAAGATTCACCTTAAATAAAAACTTTGAGGCGGCGCATCATTAGAATGAAATCAACAAGTCGTTCGAACCATATGAATATCTCGTTAGAACGATACTTCCATGTCATTTTAACGATAGCAAGATATCGCTTGAACGACTGCTAAAGTCGTTGGAACCATCAAAACGCAAGGGAAGATTCCATACGACTCTAAATAAGATTTATCTCAGAAAAATCATTTTAAAAATACTTTAAACTCATATTAAAATAAAATAACGTCCTTAGAAAGTATTTATAGAGTATCCATAAACCAATATGTATCCATACCTCAAAGAATCTCAAAAAATCAAAATAAAGACATGAACGTGCTCCAAAACTACGGCATGATCTATCATTGAAGCTTGGTCACTACGTCTTCAACACAACGTCATAGACTAAATGGGAATCATGACAAGTAAAATATATTTATGACTCAAAGTTATTTTTGTCCAGAATAATGTCAATACATACAATTTGACACTATTTGGAAATTTGTCCTTATAAAAATATTTTTGTTTTGGTTCGTTTGAACGAGATTAAGAGTTTGTTCGAACGAGATATGGAGTTCATTAGAATGACCTTCCAATGAACATTAAATGGGGTACTTCTATTTATCATAGGTATATACGTTCGAATCTTGTTTGAAGTTGGTTTGAACGAGAACACATGTTCATTCGAACGAGGTTTAAGTTTGTTCGAACGAGATAAGGTTTTCATTCGAATGAACCTTAAGTTTTCATTCGAACAAACTTCCTCAAAAAAGATCGCCTTAAAAATGTGTTTTTTTTATAAATTGGGGTGCAGACTTCATTTTTCTACAGGACTTTTGGCAAAAAAATATTTTCCCAACTTTATCCAAAAGCTCCCAAGCCCTAGTTTTACTAAAACACTTTAAAGGTCCAAGTTCCATTATTTATATGATTTGAGATCTTGTTTAAGGGCGACAAGAAGGTTTTACTCATCTTCATTGAGTACGTTTCATACGGTGGATTCCATCTTTGCTATTTACACACGGTGGACTCCATAATGTGGTGTTGCGGTGAAGAAATGGTGCATCCGTGTTGTGTATTCGTAGGTGATTGTTGAGACTATTCGACGGATATCGAGGCATGTGTGGACTCATACATTATGGAAGCTTGCGTGGGTGGACTCATGCATCGTATTATGGAGGAGAGGTTAAAGATTGAAGACGCGTTAAGGCTTGTAAGGGCATCGA
Organism: Sambucus nigra; assembly: GCA_949130495.1. Lineage (NCBI taxonomy): Eukaryota > Viridiplantae > Streptophyta > Magnoliopsida > Dipsacales > Adoxaceae > Sambucus > Sambucus nigra. The sequence goes on from OX422223.1 coordinate 395,525,285, forward strand.
GTCTGTGTAGTAAGTCATCTATCAACTTTCGTGATTCCTTATCATAATGAATTGTGTGGTTGTTCCATCTGAGGTTTTTCTCATTATAGATTTTTCTTGTACATCGGCATATTGTGTTTGATTTATTTATTTTATCTTCTATCACCTAAATGTATGTTTTAGGTTAACATAAAATTGGGTAAATTTGTTTTAACACAACTTTGTTTAAAGCTGGTATAAGTTTTATTTGGGTTAAATTCTGTTTAAAGCTTTATAATTAATTTGAAAAAATTAAAAATTGACTTTGTTTCTTAGACCTCATTCCTCTGTACCCCACTACGTTGTTTTAGGTACACTTTCAACTTGGGAGTGAGAAAACTCAAACCCGAGTGGTCAAGAAAATCTTAAGGTCCTTTCCTAAAGATTCAATTCAAAAGTGATTATTTTGAACCTTGGGTACTTGACTCTATGAGACTCGAAGATCTTGTGGGTGATCTTTAAACCTATGGATTGACATGTTTTCCTCCCAAACGATGAAGAAAGATAAGGGCATTTATTTGATAGCTCGAAAGAAGGAAGCATGAGTTTCAGATGATGAGTTTGACATCAATTCTGACGATATGGCCATATTTTCAAAGAAGTTTAGAATATTTCTCAAGTTTTAATAAAAATTAAAAGATGTAAAGAAGTTAGAGAAAAATAAGTATAACAAGTTGATCAATTCCCTAAAAACGTAATGATAATTTTAAGAGGGATGTAAGGTCCTAAGAAGATAGACTTAGACTTCTTAGGACTAGAAATTCAATTTGGAGGCGGTAAATGTTAAATTTGTTGATTTGCACATGTCATCACATGATTCTTTCCATAATATATCATATGAGTGATTGTGGCTGCATTTTTTTCATAAATTATATTTTGTGCTTCATGTTATTTATTTTATCTAGTCGTATAGTATTTGAGTCTTTTGTATTTTGATTTTTGTTATTAGGTCTTATTGAAAAAATACAACAAAAAAATATTTATCTTTTGAATTTATTTATTTTTTTGGGTGTCATAAAATGTTTAAAAACTCAAAAAGAATTTTGGTTTAGATGTAGTTTAGTTTTACACATTTTGTGTGGCATATCAGTGTGTTGGAATCCATTTCATTCTATTTTCAGATGTCTAGGGAATTTAATGAAGATTTTCAATGCTTGGATTGTTCTTAACCATTCTTGCTTAAAGTAGTTAGACTTTGATTTGATTAATGGATTCATTTTGTATATGCCTCTTCATAGATACGCACGAGCTCTTTTAGATTTTAACTTCACATATTATACTTTATCTAAGTGAGATGTTATCCCATCAATCTTGTCATCCACATATCTTTAGACTATTGGTAATTTATGCATGTGAGAACCATTGCTCATGAGTTTATTTTTTATTGAAAATATAAGTGCACACAAAATGGGCCATGAAGGGAGAAAACTTCCTTGTGTGAAAGGCCATCATTGGCAATAACCTAAAAAAATAAGAGGCAAAAGAAAAGCATAAATTATCAAGGCCATGTTTTTAAAATTAATCATAAAAATTGGTATCTTCAAAAGATTTGAGGCGCAAATTAATATTTGTTTAGTTTTTGAGGGTGTTAAAGTAGAAGTCAAGGGGTTTTCACAATGAATCCTAGTTATGCTTAAAATGTCATGACGTTATTGATTTGTAGAATCATTAATATTCCAGGCATGTGTGCATTGTGTGTGTTTGTCCATTTATGAGTTCACTTTATCTATCACTATGAGGCTAAACCTTTGTTTGATAAAATTAATGCAGTCAAATAGAACTCCGTGGACATTTTTTAGTTATTAGGTCATAATTTTTTTATTTATAGTTCACGACCCTTCACTCTGATTACCACACTATGTTTAGACACGTCAATATTATGCTAGTGTGTAAAGCTTATGTGTTTTGTGTTATTTTGTGGTGTTTATATATATATATATATATATATATATATATATCATATTTTTGTTTTGAGTCTTTACGTTAGCATTTAATCTTTGTATGACATGTGATTTATTGTTGAATAAAATTGTCTTAATTGGTATGCTATATGATCACTTTGATATCTTTAATTGTTGTGTTTGGTATCCTTTACTTTCTTCTGTATTCAAGTTGGTATATTGTTTTGCATCAAAATTGGTATTGTTTGGATTATTTTTGCTTATGTTGTCGAGATATTTGTTTTTGCGTGTTGCACTTTACATCATTGTATGATTTACTTTTTTTCCTATATACTTACCCGAGTTTCATTTTGGGGGAGATTCGTTTATATTGGGAAAAATGGTTTTATTATGCACATTTATTCTTGTCTATTCTTGAACAAAAAGGGAGAGAAATGGTATCTCAGTCTTTATAGTTCGGGAGAGATTTTTGTCTTAAGGGGAGACGTCCTAACTTAGGTAGAGACAAAGGGGGATGGTTTGTTCATATGAAGTTTATATTAATATATATTCAAGTTGCATTTGAAGGTGTGTTTAAGTGTGCAGGTTTGCAACATGAGACAAACTTTAAACGCATGCAAAGCTACTCAGAGTATGTGTCTGTTAAGTCGGTACTCTTCTCTTTTGGAGTTGGGGATTGAATCTTTTAGATGAGCTTGATGGCCCATAGGTTTTTATTTTGTGTTTTGTCAAGGAATAACCAACAGGGGAGATTTTTAAGTATAAATTTATATTCCATATTTGGACAAAACCTTTGAGTCATAGGTTAGATTTTGAGCGTGTTCACCTTCCAAGCCTATAACGTGTTTGCAGACATAGCCGTGAACTTTCTCAGATTGCATTCATCGTGTTGTGTCTCATGCCATGTTTCATCCTTGTGTTTCGAGGATCTCTCAGGTATGAATATGCATGTACTTTGATCCTTGGAACTTAATATTGGGTGTTTTTTTTATAAACGTGTTTGATGGCAGTTTTAAAAAAATATCAAAGGAAAATATTTTTACCGTTCGAATGAGGTTGGATGTTCGTTCAAAAGAACCTTCAAACGAACACCAAACGAGGTTTCTCTATTAGCCGAACAAATATCATTTGAATCTCGTTAGAAGTTGGTTCGAACGATATGAGCAGTTCATTAGAACGAGTTTGCTTTTGGTTTGAACAAGATATATAGTTTCGTTCGAACGAACTCTTGTTTTCAATCGAACAATTCCTTGAAATTTGTGTCGCCTTGAGAAACATGTGTTCTATATAAAGGGGTCTAGGCATCAGTTTTTAATGAGAGTTTTTGGTAAAACTAAATTCCTATACATATCCAAAGTCTCCCAAACCATTGTTCTACACCCAAGTGTTTAAGATCCAAGTTGCATTATATATTCTTTGAGATCTTTTTTGTGGGAACCAAGAAGGTTTATACTCTTCATCTATGTTGACTATTCATTTCGTGCGGTGGATTTCGTGTTTGTGGTGTTACGGTGAAGAAGTGGTGTGTTTGTGTTCCATATCGGTAGATGGTCGTTGAACCTTATCGATAGACACCGAGGCATGTGTGGACTCACGCGTTATTACAGTTGCGAGGGTGGACTCATGTTTATCGCTGTTGAGGAGAGGTTGAATATCAAAACGCATCAAGGCTTGGAAGGTCGTCGAGTCGTTGTGTAAATCATTTGTCGATTTTTGTAATTCCTTATCATAGTGAATTTGTGTGGTTGGATCGTCTGAGATTTTTCTCATTGTGGGTTTCCCTCATACATCGGCATGTTGTGTGGATTGATCTATTTAATCTTGCTATCAGTTAGATGCATGCTTCAGGATAGAGATAAAATTAGTAAATCTGTTTTACACAATAATTGGTTTAAAATTAGTGCTAAGTTTATTGAGTTAATTAATTTTTTTAATTTGAAAAGATTAAAATTTAAAATTGGTTTGTGTGTTTTGACCATCCTTCATAATTTAGAAATTTCATTTTTGTCTTTAGTAATATCTTTAAAAAATTTCGTATTTTAACCCCGGTCGATGAGGCCAAACTATCCAAGGTATATTCAACCTTATATTTCCTCTATCTCTTTAGTATACTTTGAACACATATTTACTTTAAATTCGCTTGTAATCAAACTTGTTTACACAATACTTAAAGTCTAACTACCATCTCCAAAGTTTAGGCTACTTTATAACTTTTAACAAAATCAAGGGCAAGTTCTCAATATTCAAAATTAAGGACCATTAGTAATATTCATGCTTTTTTAGGGTTCATTTTTCAATATGTGTAACTATATGGGGTTGTATTATGAAACTTACATTTCTTGGAAAAAATTATTAATTTCATAACTTTGGGTATTGTTTTGTAATTTTTTACCCTTTAAGGGGGTAATTTGCAATAATTTTAACTTATGGGTTGTTTTGCAATATTAGCAACATATACCAAATAATCTTAGTTTATAACTTTAAACTCATGCATTATATACTTTTCATGTCCATTATTTGGTATTTTACCCAACCAAACCTAAATGTTAAACAACATTTATCCTCAATTTTATAACATATTAGGGTTTAACAAGTCTTAAATATGCAACATATTCTGAAATATCCCAACAATATTTTCTTAAAGACGTTCATTTTAGAAGCATACGTGTTGTTCAAAACAATAAAAATATGTTTGATATTTCCAACGTAAAATGATAATCTTTGCGACATATTTTCTTTCATCAAAGCCATAATATTTACTTACATAGGTAGCATGTTGGATCAAGACACGCACATATTTATATGTATATAGTCTATTTTTATTTTTGAAAATATTTAATATAAAATCCCTACTTCAAGTATGAAGGAATCCTTCGAAATGGTGTAGAACAAAAGCTCCAATCACTTCGTAAGACTCCTTGAAAATAATCTATTGATTCTTCCAAATAACCCAACAATATAACTCCCAAAACAATCAAAGTTTACACTTTTCATGACTGTTATAATTTTTGGTGTAAAATGGTGAGGAGAAATAGTGTTCTTGTTGAGTGTTACATAGGAGAAAAGAGTTGTACTTTGGTTGTGTGTTTGTGGATATAGAAATAGTCGGATGTGTTAAATAAAGAGAATGAATAAATACAGCGGAAGAAATAAGGTGAATCACTCAAATGTTGACAACACAAAAAATTGAGTCTGATTTGTGTTTAAAAGGCAGAGAACCTGCACTCGAGGCTGGACCCCCACCCTCCAGCTGACCTGCGGCTTACAGGTGTGTACTCATTTTTCTAACTTCAAACCTACAAGGTACGTTAACTCTCCTAACCCTTTCTTTAACTTTTTCTTGAACGTTTTAAAGGGATTTTGGAAAACCTCCTCATAATTCTCAATGTGTATAAAAATAGAGCACTTTATATAATTTTATAAATTTAATCCTTGTGTTAAAAACACCACGAAAATGATGAAAATTGGTGTCGCTGGTGCGAATCAAAAAAATGAACTTCTAACTATAAAGGGACCAAACAAATAAATGCTATTGTATCACAGGGAGTAGATTTATAAACTTTTAAAAACATTGCCCTAAAAATTCAAATATAGAAAGGAACATGACCTTTACCTTAATTCACTAATATTTTTAACTACCTCCTCCAGGCTACTACCTAGTTAACTATTCTCAAATAAACTCTCTTTTAATTTCCAACTAACCAATAACTTGTATAATTAATAATGCCAACGAAAAATCTCAATAGTTATCATATAATTAATTTTCCTTTTATAACCCTTTGTACTAGCTGATTTATTTAACATGCTAATTTATTTAACTTATAAAAATTATACTTTAGTCTCATTCTTAAAATTTCCAATATAACTTTCATAACAAAATTAATTAGTCCATAATAATAACATATTCACACCAATATCAAGATAAGTATCCCAATAAAATGTTACCATGAACCAAACCAACATGATTAATATTACCTAATTCGTGATTAAAAATCTGGCTTATTACCAGAATGATTTATGATCTACAAGAACCTTGTGTGTATACTCGAAACCCATAAATTAGGTCTAACTCTTTGCACGGGTTCAAGGTAATCGGGAACCTACTTAAAGGGGAGATGTTTCCAATGAAGGGAAATAAGAATAAGGTAGCAGTATTAGTGGCGTGATATTTAATTTTATATTTGGTGGAGATAAAAATATAAAATTGGAAAACTACTTTATCTATTTGTTTTTTGAAGAAATGTTTTCAGTAATTATTTTTATCAAAATTGGAGTATCTTTTATTTTTTTGGTACATTGGAAAATAATTCATATATTATAAGGATTGTCTCACCAATATTACATACTAGACACTGAGATGAATAACATTAATGGATAATCATTAAAGAGAAAATTTCCTTCTTGGTTAAACCAAACATAATTTTGACACTTATCTTAATGTCATTTTAATCTAAAATAAATTCAAATACTGGCATAAAATGGACAATTGAGTTCATTGAAAGTATAGGCACCTTCAGTCTATGAATCCTATTTAAAAAGTAAAATGATGACAATGACATTCACGAACATAAAGCCAAAGAATAAAATATGTGATGGAAATGGTTCATTTCAATATATCCTATGACTATTAGGTCAAGAGATGGTTATGAGTGATTCATTGATTTCATTGATAATTATGCAAGGTAGGGATATGTTTATCATATGCACCACAAGTATGAATTATTTGGTTAGTTCAAAACGTCGAAGACTAAGATGCAGCATTGGTGATGTAACACATTGTATTTCTGAGTATTTAAATTTTGATTAATTCGATAAACCTTAAATTACTTGTGTGACGTACTTTAATGGAATTAAATATTATGTGTGATTTAAAGTATTAATTGGAGAGAAAATGATTAACGTTTATTGAATATAATTACTAAGTGAATAGTAAATAATAATTTTTACATCATAGTAAGTAACAGTGACGTAATATTGTTATATCTCAACCGGGTGTCGTGGGTAGACTATATGAAGTCGAGATAGAAAATTATTTTAGAGTGACTCAAACGGTGATTTCGAGGTCACAGTTGATTCCGAAAGGGTCGAAATAGTTGGGATAATATACCCACACGTGTAGATTGGATTCAAGGGCGATTTTAGACCAAACCGGCACCACGAGAGGGTGTTTCGATCATTCGGGACTTTGTGTTAGAGAGAACTCCGAAAATTCAAGGAATATATAAACCCATGCAAGTGTGGGGCTAGGGTTACATCAATCTTGAGAGGGAGGAGGCCACAAGAGAGGAAGAAAAGAGAGTTCTTGGAGGTGCAACACCTTTTCTCTCCACTTAGTTGTCGAAAATTGTGATCGGAAGGAAGGGAAGGCATCCTCACCACACTCAACACGAAATCAGACCTACACCTAATAAGGCAAGTGCTTATCTTGCAGGTTTATAATGAGTTATAATGCCCATGTAGTATAGTGTTTTTGATTTGATGATAATTGATGATATACTTGGAATTTAATGAATAAAAACTCATGATTTGGGATAGGATTGCATGTATAATTAATCTATATATGTAGAGGACACGAAATTAAAATATATGTGAAAGTTATGATGGGGGAAATCTAGGTAAATGATTGATTATGAATGAAGAACACAAAAATAGGATTTTGGTAGAAATCTGGGTTTTAATACATTACTGTGTAGATTTAGTATGGATTTAATGTGTTATTCATGTTAAAAATTGTTTATATACCATTATTTGATGTTGGGTTGAAACATGATGGCGTTTGGGTGTGATGTATGAGAGTTATAATGAATAAAAAAGGGGAAAAAACATAACAGCGGGTTGAAGAAGATGACCTGTAACATTTCGAATCGATTCGGCTCAAGGAGCGAATCGATTCGGTAACCGAATCGATTCGGCCTCTTCACCGAGTTGATTCGGTTACCCGGAATTGTCCAGTTTCTTTTAATTTTTCCCCGAATTTGTGAATAACTAATCGAGAGACTTTTTGGTTATTCTTAAACCATAGTCATGTACATTATGAATTTTATTAGGCCTATGATATAGCTTAGGCTTAGCCAAAATGGGAGAATAAAGGCTAGAATCTATCGGGCATAATACAAAAATTAATAAAATTCGCGAGAATAGAACGAATCACGGAGAGATAATTGAACCTATGCTTTTGACCAGTAGGGTATGAGTGTACTAGCTATTAATATTTATTAAGGGGTAACTAGGACCGTTCGTGTAGTGAGTGATACTCAAGAATATACAATAAGAGGTTAAAAGTGTAATTAATTGTAAGTGGAGTATGCGAGAAATATATACCACGTACGGACTTATATGATGGGTTGTGTGTATTCCTACGGAAGAATATGCATATATAGGTTGTGTGAATATCTATGGTTGTGATTTAATTATGTGTGTGAACATTCCAACGTTGCCTTCTATCTGGAGATTTTCATGCAGAGGGCGATCTTACGTTGATGATTACAATGAGGTTTGGATGTGTGTCCCATAGCATGGAACTTAGGATGGCTCACTATGTGCAGTGTATTAGTGGGACCGACTTGTTGTTTGGCTACATTAGGTGTGTGCATATTCAAAAGGCTTAGAACCATGTTCGCCTCCAGTGTGTGTTGATTGATTTTGAGTTCGAGGAGACATGTCGAACCAATAATCCTTGATTTGGTACGAAAGGTACATGGACTTAATAACAGAGTATGTCAGCATCACGAGGGGCCATTATGTGGATGCTATAGTTGTATATATTAAATGTGTGTGAAATATATACAAGTGCGATATATCTACTTATATGTGATAGTAGGACTAATAAATTGTGTATATCTAAAAGTAATTTAAGTATAGAGACCTAAATAATTGACTCGATAATAATACGTGGGTAATATTAATTATTGATACTATGGTAGCGTGTCGTATGGGTAATAGAGGGATATAGAACTATTATGGTTAGTTAGATACGTTATCTAGTTGGGTTGGATAGCATAGTTAGGTGGGAGACATTAGGCGTGTACATTAGTTTAGAGGTGAGGAACTCAAGGGAGTGTACATTGAACTGATATGTGTATTTAATAATTGATTTAAACACTTGTAAATTATTTTTAAATTTTTTCTTACGCTCTGACCCGTGTCAAAATATTTTCCAAACTTTTTAGGTGTACAGTCACAGGAACGCCAAGCTTGATTATTCTATCCAAGGATGCGTAGCTGCAACACTTATGGAGGCTTGCAAGAGTTGCTTTAGAGCCCTATTATTAGGATTGTTGCATTCATGATACGCATTTGAGATTACATTCTTCTTTTATTATATTTGTATTCACTATGAACTCATACAATTCGATTTGTTTTCAGATGCCACCCAAGAGAGGACGAGCGGCAAGAGCAACGAGTAGAGATAATGTGATGGAGGCTCGGCAGGAGGCACAGGCACTATAAGGGTCAGTGTCAACAGCAGAGGTGGCAGGGATTGTGGCGCAGGCAGTTAATGCAGCGATGACTTCCATGGCTATCCACTTCCCTCAAGCCCAGCAGCCACCGCAGCCAGTGGCACCGGTTGTTCAGGCTCACACGGGGACGTCAAATTGGAAGAGAGTTAGGGAGGCTTTTCAGAAGAGCCACCCACCCGAGTTCCAGGGCAGTTCCGACGTGATTGTGACATTCCAATGGAATAAATATATTGAGTTCCACCTGCGCATGGTTTAGTGTAGAGATATGCAAAAGAAGATGCTGGACACTTTTAGACTTGTTGGGGCAGCATTATAGTGGTGGGAGTCAGCTACCACCATTGAGGAGAGGGAAACTATGTCCATTGTCGAGTTCTGGTTGCAGTTTGACCGCAAATACTTTTCGCCAATAATTGAGAGAGAGATGCGAAAGATGTTCAGTAAGGTGACTCAGGGAGATCGATCAGTAGCTGGGTACGAGGAGTTCACTCGTTTGGCTAATTTTGTGTCAGACAAAGTGAATAGTGAAGAAAGCAAGAAGCTGATGTTTATGGATGGATTAGCCTGGAGGATCACGCAACATTTGATGGCAACCTTGCATTGGTGACTTATACAGATGTCGTCAATGCCTTACTTTTACACTTCCAGGATCATGGCTTCCATTTGAAAGGAGGAAAAAGAGTAGGTAAGTCTATCCAGCCGGGATAGGCAGGGGGAAACAATGCTAGTGGAGCACCACAACACCAGCAGCACCAGTCAGGCAGACACCAAGGGCGGGATTTTCGGCAAGGGGATCAGGCTAAGAGGTTTAGATCTGGGGGCTATTGACCCGAGGGAGGTTTCAGGAAGGGACACTAAGTCTAAAGGAACAATGGGGGAGGATAGCAGGGTCGAGGACAATAGCAGGGCCAGCACCATTAGGTCCATCAAGTCCAAAGACAGAGATATTTTTTAGGCCAGTGCTTTATTTGTGGTCAGACGAGCCGCAAGAGGAGGGACTGACCACAACAGGGTAAAGCACCGCAGAAGAAGGGTGACCCATAGGAACAGCAAGTACAGAGATCACTTGCGTAGCAGGGACAGTTGCAGTACGGACGTGTCTATAATGTCCCAAATACCATCATACAGCAGGCCCCCACAGGCACCACCAGTAGTAGAGGTTACATTTTCTATTCACGGGCTTGAGGGTATGATTATTTTTTATACGGGGGCATCACAATCTTTCATAGCGACCAAATTTGCACGAGTTGACGGTCTATTAAAGACAGCTGGAAGTCTCTGTATGTGTGTGGAGTCATTGTTGGGTAATGGGTCGCTTATCCACTCGATCTGCAGGGGTGTGGATATCGATATGGGTAGATTATACTTAATCGCTGACCTTCTTGTGTTAGATAGGGAGGGGTGTGATGTTATTTTGGGTATGGATTGGTTAGCTGGATACCGGGCAGTGGTGGATTATTTTGGGAGGACTCTTGTGTTCTCAATTCCAAGACAAGAGATGTTCTTAGTGGCAATACCTTTTCCTAAGGGAGGTTTGAGCACACATTTGTACTACATTGAGGAGGAGACCTCACAAGAGGTGGTTGTTTCGTTAGACTCTATTATAGTGGTGAGAAAGTTTGAGGATGTATTTCAGGAGATACCCGGGTTACCGCCTAGCTGGGAAATTGAGTTTGCCATCGACCTAACGTCGGGTATGAGGATTATAACCTGAGCGCCTTATCGTATGGCCCCATATGAGATGATAGAGTTGAGGAAGAAGATTCAGCAGCTCCTAGGGCAAGGTTTCATCAGACAGAGTACTTCACTGTGGGGTGCACCGGTGTTATTCATCAAGAAGAGGGATGGATTGCTTCGGTTATGTATCGACTACAGAGAGTTTAATAAGATCGCGATCCGGAATAAGTATCCACTGCCTCAGATCGATGGTTTGTTCGACCAGCTGAGCGAAGCAAGTTACTTCTCCAAGATAGATCTGAGGTCCGGTTATCATCAGTTGCATGTCAGAGAGGAGGACATTCCTAAAACTGCTTTTCTGACGTGGTATGGGTCATACGAGTTTAGGGTGATGTCATTCGGGCTCACCAATGTGCCAGCAGTATTCATCGATTTGATGAACCGAATTTTTAGAGAGTTCCTTGATCAGTTTTTGATTGTGTTCATCGACGATATTCTGGTTTACTCTCGCTAAGAGAATAAGCATGTCGAGCATTTGTGTATGGTTTTATAGACACTAGAGATCATCAGTTGTATGCCAAATTTGAGAAATGCGAGTTTTGGCTTCGGTAGGTGAAGTTTATGGGCCACATTGTGTCTGATAGGGTTATAGCAGTTGATCTGAGTAAGGTATCAACGGTGAGGGAGTGAGGACATCCCACGACACCAATCGAGGTTCGCAGTTTTGGGGATTAGCTGGATACTATAAACAATTCATTCGGAGTTGCTTAAAGATTACGGATCTGCTGATGAATCTGACTCACAAGGGGTTTCCATTCGTTTAGGACGACCATTGTTAGTTATCTCTCGAGGAGCTAAAGAAAAAATTGACTTTAGCATCTACACTTGCACTGCCTTGGGGAGGAGTAGAGTACCTTACACATATGCATCCTTCCAGGGACGTGAGAGTGTATTACAGCAGGAGGAGAAGGTTATAGCTTATGCATCCCGCAAGCTTAAGCCCAACGAGAGGAATTACCCCACGCATGATTTGGAGTTAGCCGCGATTATTTTTGCCCTGAGGATTTGGAGGCACTATTGGTTGGGGGATCAGTTTACCTTGTTCACGAACCACAAATCACTTCAGTATCTGTTCACACATAAGGATCTGAATATTAGGCAGAGGATATGGTTGGAGTTCGTGAAGGATTACTAATTTGATATTTAGCATTATCCTGTGAAGGCTAACGTGGTGGCAGAAGCGTTGAGCCGACGGCCTGCAGGGAGATAACGGAGGTTTGGAAGGCAAAGTAGAGAGAGATTAGACACGATGATAAGATTGACAGGGATTGTATGTCTATATTATCTGTCACACCCAAGATTTTGATGAAGGTAGTGAAAGCATAGGTAGGGGATCAGTATTGCCAAGACAGGTTTTGCCAGTTGTTAGCTGATGGGGCAGAGGCGTACTCAATTAGTTCAAAGGGTGGTTTGCATTTTAATAAGAGACTCGTGGTTCCAGAGGATGAGGATTTAAGACATGCAGTGATGTCAGAGTCTCACGGGTCCAAATTTGCGATACATCCCGGTGGGGATAAGATGTACCATGATATGCGCAGACAGTATTGGTGGTTGAGGAAGAAGTGGGACATTGCGGAGTTTGTCTCTAAGTGTGCTACCTGCTAGCTAGTGAAGATAGACCACCATAGATCGACAGGGATGTTGCAGCCACTCAAGATTCCCATATGGAAGTGGGAGAGTATCTCCATGCATTTCATTAGTCGGCTACCGACATCGCAATGGTGATAATGGATCAGTTGACTAAGGGGGCCATTTTCTTCTAGTTCGTACGAATTTTGAGAGGAGGTAATATGCGCAGTTTTTCATCGTTGAGATAGTGAGACTACATGAAATTTTTATTAATATTGTGTCTGATCGGGACAAGATATTTGTGTCTCATTTCTAGCAAAGCTTTCAAGAGGCGATGGGCATGGATTTACGGTTAAGTACATCATATCACCCATAGACATATGGTAAGATAGATAGAGTTAATCATATGCTTGAGGATATGTTGAGATGCGCATACTTGACTTCGGGGGAGGATGGGAGCAATAACTTCTTTTGATAGAGTTTGCGCGTAATAACCCATACCAATCACCATCGGCATGGCACTATTTGAGGCACGGTACGATCGACCTTGTCGTTTGCCCGCTCGCTGATTAGAGGTGGGAGACAATAAGCTATTGTCATTCGCCCATAGATAATTCATGACACTGCTGCCAAGATTGAGCTGATTTGAGGGTGCATCCGCATAGCTCAACACAGGCAAAAGAGTTACGCCGATGCAGACTAGAGGCACATAGAGCTTAATGTTGGTGACCACGTGTTAGTACGGGTGTCTCCTATCAAAGGGATGATGAGGTTCGGTAAGAAGGAAAAGCTAGCGCCGAGATATGTGGGACCGTTTTCGACCATTGAGAGGGTGGGACCAGTGGCATATAGGCTGGGACTACAGAAGCACTTACAACATATTCACGATGTGTTCTACGTGTCGTCACTGAAGAGGTATCAGAGGAGTGAGAGAGCTTTTTGGCATGTTCCACTAGAGAAGATCGACTTGCATCCAGATATCTCGTACGAGGAGAGACCGGTGGTGATATTGGATTGTTGTGAGTGTAAGTTACAATCCAAGGTGGTACCTTTGATTAGAGTTCAATGGAGGCACCACAATATTGATAAGTCGATGTAGGAGCGGAAGGATGACATGCGTGAGCAGTATCCAGAGTTATTCATCGCAGGTACGTCCTAATTTTGAGAGAGAAATCCCTTTGTAAAGGGGGGAGTATGTAACACCCCGTATTTCTGAGTATTTAAATTTGAATTAATTCGGTTAACCTTATATTACACGTGTGAAGTAATGGTAATGTAATAGACTTAAATAATATGTGTGGATTAAAATATTAATCGGAGAGAAAATGATTAACATTTATTGAATATAATTACTAAGTGAATAGTAAATAATTATTTTTATGTCATAGCGAGTGACAGTGGCGTAATAGTGTTATACCTCAATCGGGTGTCGTGGATAGACTATATGAGGTCGAAATAGCAAATTATTTTATAGTAACTCGGATGGTGATTTCGAGGTCACGACTGATTCTGAAAGGGTCAAAATATTCGAAATTAGGGCTGTGTTTTTTTTCAAACTTCTGATTTTTTTCGATTTCCGATCCATTTGTTTTTTCGAATTTGGAATGAAATTTCAATTTACCGATTTTTTATTTTTCGAGTTCCAATTTTTTCGCAAAAAATCGAATCAATGTTGAAACAATGTTGATCCGATTTTTTATTTTTTCGGATCAACTATATTTCGACCGAAACAATGTTGAAAAAATCGGATCAAATATATGAGGTCGAAATAGCAAAAATCGGATCAATGTTGAAAAAATCGGATCAACTATATGAGGTCGATTTTTTATTTTTTCGATCCGATTTTTTCGAAACAATGTTGATCCGATGTTTTGAATTTTTTTTGATTTTTCAAAATTATTTTCCCATTTTCGATTTTTTTCCATTTTTTTGAAAGTTTTTCGTATCCCACATAGGCTGGGAGAAGAAGAGGGTTTCAAAGTGTGATTTATAAAATGAGAGTATCCTCCTAACTTCTACACAAATGAAAAAATGGGTCAAATCTTCATATATTTACATGTTGGGTTAAACCATTTTCTTTGTTTATTTAAAATGAGAATTGTTAGTAATCGAAATCTAAAAAAAAAAATTCCTGAAATTTTGGAATTTTTGATATTTTTGGATTTTTAATATATTTTGTGAATTTTCGATTTTAGCCGATTTTAGCCGATTTTTCGATTTTTCCAAAAAAATCAAATCAGAAATCAAAATAATTATTTAATTTTCGAAAAGAAAAGAAATTTTTTTGAAAAGGCATTTTTCGATTCGATCTGGCCGAAACACAAGCCTAGTCAGAATAGTATACCTGGGTGGATAGGTTGGATTTCGGGGTGATTTTAGATCAAATCGGCACCACGAGAGGGCGTCTAGATCATTCGAAAGTTTGTGGTAAAGAGAACTCTGAAAATTCAAGGAGTATATTTGTCCATGGGAGTGTGGGGCTAGGGTTACATCAATTTTGAGATGGAGAAGGCCACAAGAGAGGAGGAAAAGAGAGTTCTTGAAGGTGCAACACCTTTTCTCTCCACCTAGTTGTCGAAAATTGTGACCGGAAGGAAGGGAAGGGATCCACATCACACTCAACACAAAATCAGACTTACACCTGATAAGGCAAGTATTTATCTTGCATGTTTATAATGAGTTATAATGCCCATATAGTTTAGGGTTTTTGATTCGATGATAATTGATAAAATTCTTCAAATTTAATAAATAAAAACTCATGATTTGGGATAGGATTACATGTAGAATGAATCCACATATGTAGAGGACACAAAATCAGAATATATGTGAAAGTTATGATGGGAGAAATCTGGGTGAATGATTGATTATGAATGAATAACACAAACTATGATTTTGGTAGAAATCTAGCTTTTAATCCATTCTTGGGTAGATTTAGTATGGATTTAATGTGTTATTCACATTAGAAATTATTTATATACCATTATTTGATGTTGGGTTGACGCATACTGGAGTTTTGGTGTGATGTATGAGAGCTATGATGAATAAAAAGGGTAAAAAAATGTAACAGTAGGTTAAAGAAGAAGATTTGTAACATTTCGAATTTATTCGGCTCAGGAGCGAATCGATTCGGTAGGCAAATCGATTCGGCCTCTTCCCCGAATCAATTCAGTTACCCAGAATTGCCCTTTTTCTTTTATTTATGCACCGTATTTGCGAATAACTAATTGAGAGACTTTTGGTTTATTCTTATACCATAGTGATGGACATAATGAATTTTATTAGGCCTAAGATATAGCTTAGGCTTAGCCAAAATGGGATATTAAGGCTACAATCTATCGGGCATAATATGAAAATTAATAAAATTCGCGAGAATAGAACGGATCACGGAGAGATAAGTGAACCTATGCTTTCGACCAGTAGGGTATAAGTGTACTAGCTACTGATATTTATTAAGGCATAACTAGGATCCTTCGAGTAGTGAGTGATATTCGAGAATATACAATAAGAGGTTATTAGTGTAATTGATTGTACGTTGAGTATGCGAGTGATATATACTACATACGGACTTATATGATGGGTTGTACGTACACCTACTAAATAATATACATATATAGGTTGTGTGAAAAGCTATGGTGGTGATTTGATTATATGTGTGAACATACCTACGTTGCCTGCTATCCGGAGCTTTCCGTGCAGAGGGAGATCCCACCTTGACGATTCCAGTTAGGTCTGGGTATGTACCCTAGAGCATGGAACTTAGGGAGACTCACTATGTGTAGTTTATTAGTGGGACCGACGTGTCATTTGGGTATGTTAGGTATATGCATATCCCAAAGGCTTAGAAACATGTTCGCCTCCAATATGTGTTGATTGATTTTGGGTTCGAGAAGACATGTCGAACCAATAGTCTTTGATTTAGTACGAGAGGTACATGGACTTGATAGCGGAGTATGTCATTATCACGAGGGGCCATTCTGAGGATGCTATGGATGTATATATTATATATGTGTGAAATATATACAAGTGGGATATATCTACTTATGTGTGATAGTAGGACTGATAGATTGTGTATATCTAAAAATAATTTAAGCAGAAAGACTTAAATAATTGACTCAATAATAATACGTGGGTAAAATTGATTATTGAAATTGTGGTAGCGTGTCGTATGGGTAATGCGAGGGAGATAGAACTATTGTGATTAGTTAGATACGTTATCTAGTTGGGTTGGGTAGCATAACTAGGTGGGAGACATTAGGCGTGCACATTAGTTGAGAGGTGAAGAACTCAAGGGAGTGTACGTTGAACTAACATGTGTATCTAATAATTGATTTAAACTGTGATTTAAACACTTGCAAAATATTTTCAAACTGTTTTCTTTGGCTCTGACCCGTGTCAAAATATATTCAAAAGGTTTTAAGTGTCCAGCCACAGGAACGCGAAGCTTGGTGATTCTATCCAGTTATGCGTAGCTACAACACTTGTGGAGGCTTGCAAGAGTTGCTTTAGAAGCTTCAGTTTATTCATTTATATATATGAGTTCCTTCAATATTTCATTTGGGCGTGTTGCCCCTTCAGACTATTTAGTTCTTCAGTTTACTTATCAAACTTTATTCAGATTCAGTTTTATTTACTGCAGATTTTAGTTGGACTATTTGCTTTGGGAACCGATGGTTTATTCAATATTATTTGATTATATATCTGTAGTGTGATTGTTCACACTATTATTGTGTGTATGGTTTGGTTAATTTATTTTAGTTCCGCATGTTGTTAATTAAATGAAAGATAAAATTTGGCACCAGCTTAATTTAACATAGGTGGTTAGTAATTATAAAGTTTTTCGACAGTGATGCAATGAATGGACCAAATGACATTTCGGATTATTTCTATGAAGGACTGATCACCCATGATTAAAATAGGCAGGGTGTCACAAGTGAGGTAAACAAATTCACCCCAACGATCTAATCATGGGTACCTCTTGAGAGAGTTTAGGAATAATTTATCGAAGGTGGAAATTATATTTCTATTGTGTACATTGAGTACCCCACTACGAAATGGTGTATTAGAATGAATGAATAAGACTCTTTTAGATATGGTAAGTCTCATGGTTAGTTGTTCAAGACTATGAAATTATTGTTAGGGTTTTTCATTAAGAGATGATTATATACATTCTTAATTTAGTTCCATCTAAATCAGTCTCTTAAACTCCTATGGACTGTTGAATGGGAGCAAGATGACTCTAGGACATGTTCAAATATGGGGGTGCTCAAAATTTATGTTATAGAAAGAGCCAAGGAAGTTGTAATCAAGGACATAAGTATGTCTCTTTGTTGGTTATCCCACGGGTTCTTAAGGTAATTTTGTCATATTCCTAAGCATAAGAAAATTGTTAATAGTATCAATATTTGTTTCTTGAACTAGGATTATGTAATAAACCAAGTGCCCAGGAGTAAGCTAAACTTACAAGAGAATTAAGAAACATCATATTATTGATGTTGCTAGACCACTCGTATAGGAATAAACACAACTTGATGTTGATAATACATTACCTACTAGGATATGTGGGCACATTGTCGAGGACTAGGTAACACGTGTCACTTATACTTGATCAAAAGTGGAGCCACGTTAGAGTGGGAGGGTCAGGAGACATCCTTATAGGGTTAACACTTCGGTAAGATGTCAAGAAAACACAAAACGGATCCCAAGAACTACAACGAGGCATTCCAATAAGGATTTTAATTTTGAGTTAAGACTATGAATATTGAGATGGATTTGACATATTAAAGTCAGCTTTGGGGATATTGTAGACTTGTTGATGGGATAAAACCCATCAAGTGCAAGTGGATTTACAAATATTTAGAATATGGATAGATTATGAGGTGTAAACATTTACGGAAAAACATGTTGGGAAAGGGTTTACTACAAAAGAAAAGAATTTACTATGGAAACCTTCTCACTGGTAGTCATACTAAAATTTATCAGATTATTTTGATGTTAAGACTATGTTATCTTGTAATGTAAGGACAAATTTCCAATGAGTCACTTTTTTATAATTGGCTTAATTCTGGACAAAACAGTTGAGTCGTAGGTTAGGCTTTTTATTGTTGATCTCGTAAGACTATGATATGTCTGATAAAGACGTAGCGACAAAGTATCAAAGTTGGATATACATCGTGTCGTGTTTAGTGACAAGTTTGTCTTCACGTTTACTGAGGATCTCGCAAATATGGATACACTTTAAAATATGGTCCTTAGATATTTTTTATGGGTGTTTATTTTTTACTAAAATCGTTTGGAACTATTTTCAAAATGCTTTTTAAAGAAACATATTTTTTCTTTTGATCTTGTTTGAACAAGATTTGATCTCATTAGAATGAAATGGAAGCTTCGTTAAAACGCCTTTTGATTTCGTTATAATGAGTTTGAAAACTCACTAGAAGGTGCATCTAACAAACATAAAATGAGGTCTCTTAATTTAGCAGTGGATTTCTCGTTGGAAGGTTTTTGGAAGTTCGTTATAAGGAAAAGGGTTTTCATTCGAATGAAGTTTATTCTCGTTAGAACGAAAACTCATTCTCGTTCGAACGAACTTTATAATCTCGTTCGAACGATTTCTCCATCTTGAAATTTGTGTTTTCACTGTTTAAGGCATGTTGGACTCAAATTTTTAAGGAACTTTGGGCAAAAATCAATTATACACCTGTTTACCAAAGTTCCAAAACTCTAGTTTCACCCATTACGTTTAAAGATCCAAGTTTCATCTTTCTTATACTTTGAGATCTTTTTGTTTGGGCACCAAAGTTTGTTTCTCTACATCTTGTGTTGAGAACGTGTTTCATGCGGTGGACTCTGTTTTGGTTTGATGTGATGCGGTGAAGAAGAGGTGGATTGCGTATTACGATTTCATAGATGGTTGTTGAGCCTCATCAGTAGATGCCGAGGTGTACATGGACCCGTGCGTTGTAATAGCTTGCATGGATGGACTCCTACGTTGCATTGTAGAGGAATGGTCGAAAATTGAAGACGCTTCAAGGCTTATGGGGATCAAAATGTGTAAAACATTTCTGAGGCCATTCCATTGTAGAGGAATGGTCGAAAATTGTAAAGGATTCATATACAAATTCTGAGGCCATAGTTTGTGGATCCCAAGTGAGCGATCGTCGAGAGAGTGGAGACAAGAGTGAGGCTGAATAAGAGGAGGAGGAGAGTGAACTCCAAGTTACCTTTCGTGAGTTATTTATGAAAACGTTGAAAGTGAAGAAGGCTTACTTGAAGTTAAAAGCTAGGTTGAAAAAGCATACCGTATAGAATAAAGATAGTGTTTTGATTGAGAATCTTAGGACTCTTCGAGATAAGCTAGAGTATATTGAGGGTGAGAGAGATAGTCTTCGTGGTTTGATAGAGGATATGAAGAAAGAGCTTCTTGAGTTTGAGGAGTCTAGATGTTTACTCGAGTAAAGGATAGTTGACCTTGAAGAGAGACTGAGAGATTCGAATCGAGTCAAATTTGATTTGGAGTCCAGGTCCGAGAAGTTGGATAAGATGTTAGGCATCGTCCAAATCAAAGATGACAAGTGTGGAATTAGCTTCGATGTTCATAAGACTTCCGATACCCAAGTCAAGACCATGCATTTGAGAAAGTTGACTAGGAATGTTAGGAAAGGTCAACCCTGAGGTAAAACCCCTCGTCGTGTTTACACACTCACTCATTGTTGTAGAAAAGGTCACCTTAGGAGGTTTTGCTATGATCTTAAGAACGGTCCTAGAAAATCTAAGAATAGAGTCACCAAGGCTCCCAAAATCCGAGCGCATCACTTTTCACCTACATGGGTTAGCAAATCGGATTTAGAAGCTTTACATATTATACTTGTTGATTCGTGTCTGTTTTCACATGATACTTTCCATGATATATCTAATAGTTGATTGTGTTCGCATGTCTACATACACTAGTTGTGATTCATGATATATATGTTTGCTAGTTATATTTTATTTGTATCTTTTGCATTTTTATTTTTATTTTATTGAGTCATATTAAAAAATACAAAAGGATTTCGTTTTTCTTTTGAGTTAGAGTTTGTTTTAAAAATTGATATTTTCTTCTAAAAAAATTAAGAAAAACTCAAAAGATTTAAGATTTGTGTATTTTAGTTTTACACATTTTGTGTGGCATATTAGTGTGCTTGAATCCAATTTATTCCATGCTTTCCATGTGACTAGAACATTTGGTTATGATTACTAATGTTTATATTGTTCTTAATCATGCTTGGATGGAATTGTTTCAAACTTAATTTGATTTATGGATTCGACTTTGTATATGCCCCCGCACACACATACACGAGCTCTTTAAATTTTAACTTCACATATATATTTAATCTTTGTGAGATGTTCTCCCATCAATCTTATCATCTACAGATTTTCTGGCTATGGGGGATTTTTGCATGTAAGAATCGTTGCTCATGAGATTGTTTGAAATATATTTTTTAAAAAAATATGAGGGTGCACGAAAAAGGGCTACGAAAGTAGAAAATCTCCTTTGCTGGAAAGTCGTCGTTTGCAAGAGCCTGATGAAAAGATTAAAGACAATAGAAATGAAAACATTGTCAAGGCCAACATGTTTTCTTTGTTTGATCTTTTCAAAAATGATATCTTCAAAAGGGTTGAGAAAAAAAATATCATATATGTTTATCTTTTGAGGGTGTTTAGTTGAAGATCAACGGGTTTTCACAATGAATCCTAGTTATACGAATTTTGACGTGATGCTATTAATTTGTATAATCATCAATATTCTAGACTTGTGTACATTGTGCTTGTTTATTCATAGAGTCCACTTTACCTTATCACTTGAGGCGATCAATTAAAACTCCTTGAACATATTTGAGTGTTTGAATCATAATTCATTTATATCTAGTTCACCCCTAGCCATTCCATTGCACGTGTTTAGACACGTCAATGCTATACTAGAGTGTAAAGCTTATGTGATTTTGTCAAGTTTTGTGGTCGTTTATATATATATATATATATATGTCATTGGTATATTTTGCACATTTATATATATGGTATTGTTTTGTTTTGAGTCTCTGCGATTTATATTTAATCCATGTTTGCCATATGCTTTATCTTAATATTATTATTGGCATGGTGTATGATCATATTGATATCTCTCATTATGTGCATTGAAATTCCTTTTCTCAATTTGGTAATTTCAAAATTGATATCATACTTCATTTCTTATTCATATTGGTATCCTTTTGCATCGATATTGATATTGTTTGATCATAGTTTGCATTATTTTTCTTTGAGTTACCATGTTGTGTGTTTGTTTCACTTTACTCCATTGCATGACTTTAACCCCTCCTCCCTATGCGTAAAATTGGTATCTTATGATCACACTTTTAGGGGGGGGGGATTTGGCTTTTGTGGGAGGAGTAATTTTTTGTTATCTTGCTTTGTCTATTCCTAAACAAAAAAGAGGAAAATGGTAACCAGGGCCACAACTGCACCCTTTCTCGACATGGATGAGGCTTATGGTTCAGGGTGAAATTTTGTGGGTTTTGTAATTATTTTTAATATTGAAGCTTAGGTTTGGACCTAGGGGATTTCTAGATATTTAGGTTAGGATATTAGGGTTCTAATCGTATGTTTTTATGTAGATGTTATGTATCTAGGATTAAGGCTAGTTCAGGGAATGTTTAGCCTAATTTACATGGTTAAATCGAGGATACTATAATTGTACATATTTGTTAGATGTTGTATGCTATGTGTGGACATATCAGGGTGTGTGATTAGGTGGGGATTTGATGAGACATTTTTGTGGGTTGGTGTACACCCCCTTAGCTAATGATACAAGTTGTGTATAGGTTTACATTTCATAACTACATGTTGTTGGTCAACCATCTCACGAGAGGAACACATAGGAGGCTTAATGTGTCATGTAATATTGGTATGTGATTACACAATGGTGTGACGACATAGTGATGTCCCCCCACATTTGATGTGCATGTTTGCAATCCATTTGGAGTGGGACCTCATATGGAATGACCCGCTTGGGGGTAAGTGTCAATGGGTATGGAATTGGGTATGGAATAAGGCATAAATGTGTCGCATTTAATATTGTTTAAGTAAAGTAAGTATTTCTTGCAATATGTGGGATCTCACCCACATATCTTTCTTAAATCCCTTTTCGATTATTCAATAGTTACATGAGTAAGGATGTGCAGACTAATTACAGGAGAAGTCTTATCAAGTGATCAGAGTAAGAGATGTAGAGTTACTTAATTTCATATTTATGTCGCAGTTTGGACCTTGTATGTTTTCATTTATTGTTCAGATATTTTTACAAGCCCGTAGTGGGTTCTAAAATTATTTACATTTTCATTTTGGTTCTGAATTAGTTGAGACATTTGTATTATGGAGACTTATTTAGTTTTATTGATTCAATTATTTCAAACTCGTATAAATTATCATTTTGTTAGTATCTTTTATATATTGTTGTGGGTGGTTTTAGTTTTCTTCAGCTATTCATTAATTCTCATAATGATATAAATTGTTTGATGTTCCCTATCTTTGGCATATTAGGCTGGCCACCTTGTGCATGGAAAAATATGGGTGCTACACCATGCACACGGTTCTAATGAGACATGGGGGTAGGTCCATGTGGCAAAATGTGATTCAATCAAATCTACACCGTGTGGATGACCCAGTTTTTTGGAGATGCCTATAAATTCAAGTTTTGGCTCCAATTCTCATAAGTTGAACAATTGAATTTCGAGTGTAACTCATTTTTATAGATTTTATTTGATTCTCATTGCAATTTCAAATAAAATGAAATTTATGGAATGTAAATTTAATAATGAGGCGTCGAGTAACATAATGTTAAAAATTGAAGAAAAAATGATAAACCAAACTAATAAATTTGGTTACCTAAGTTCAATGTTACAAAGTAATGGAGATATTGATAAGGATGTTACGAGTAGAATATCAACTGGTTGGAATGGAGACAAGCGAGTGGGATGTTATGCGATAAGAGAATAACTAATAAATTAAAAGGAAAATTTTATAGGGCAGTTGTTAGGCCAGCGACCATATATGGAGTGGAGCGTTGGGCATTAAAGAAAAAACATGAACAAAGCCTTCATGTTAGTGAGATGAGAATGCTCCGGTGGATAATAGGAATCACTAGAAATGACTAAATTAAAAGCCAACACGTGAGAAAAGTTAGGAGTAGCTCCGATTAGCAATAAATTAAGAGAAAGTAGACTTAGGTTGTACGGACATGCGTTGCGTAGACCAGTAGATGCCCCTATAACAAGAGGGAGATTGTTGAAAATAAAGGATGAAAGAGAAAATGGTCACTCTAAGCTATCATAGGAGGAACTTATTTGGAGAGATCTTAGGGAATTAAACTTAAATGATAATGTTGCTTATAATAAACAATAATGAAAAAGGAGAATCCATGTCACTAACCCCATATAATGAGATTAAGGCAAGGATGATGATGATGATGATGATGACGACGACGGCGGCGACTAACTTGAGTTGTTTAACTAGATTCGTACTTGATATATATCTTGTAAGGGCTTCTATGAGTGAACTTTTCAAATCCCAAATGATATATATATATATATATATATATATATATATATATATATATATATATATATATATATATATATATATATATATATATATATATAGTACTGCTCTTGTGCGGACCAGTCCGTATTTTAACAATGGGGACGGGACACGTGTCACTTGGCGGTGAGCCCAAAAAAGAGAGAGAGTGTACCTATAATTTAACCGATAATTTATAGGCTCACTGTCAGGTGACACATGTCCAGTCCGCACTGTAAAAATGCAGAGTGGTCTGCACAAGAGCAGTATCGTATATATATAAAGAGAAAGAGAGAGAGAGAGAGAGAGAGAGAGAGAGAGAGAGAGAGGATCACAAGTGGACCAAAAGAATGGACTTTTTAATGGACTTAACAAAAAACACTAATAACCCATTAATTTTAATTCCTATAAATTAATTGATCCACGCCAGTGGCACCCGAGACCGCACATTCACCCCCTACACCCTACCCCCCACCCACCCACCCACCTCCTACCCCCATGCACCCACCTACGCCGGAACCACCATGGCTGCCATACCACGTTGGAAAATCAACAACCTGTCATGGCCACCAACCAAAACTCTGACCTTCGTTGCTACTCCGGCCATAAAAATGGCAAAACCCGACCATAACCCAATCCCAACCAAACCCGAATTCCAGCGAGATTCAACCAAAAGTCCGGTCATCCAAGCCCCTGTACCCGTCCAACCCGCCGAAGATTCACTACTCGACCCACGACCTGCTGAAACAATACCCATTTCCCATGAAACCCATTTGACCCAAGCCATAAACTCACCAAAGCCCCCTACCCAATTTGCTCTTCTGATTAAAAACCAAAGAATAACCCACCCCCACCCAGATGTTTAATACCTTTGATCCACCAAACCGAGGTTGAAATCGGAGCAGCGGTATAATGGTGAAACAGGTGGGTGTAATGGTGAAGCAGTGGGTGTAGGCATGTAAAGGATTTTTGGTTAGAGGAGATAGAAAGGGGGTGGGGGTGAAGGTGGGGTCTCGGGTGCCCCTGGCGCGGACCAATTAAACTATAGAAATTAAAATTAATGGGTTATTAGTATTTTTTGTTAAGTGCATTAAAAAGTTCATTCTTTTGGTCCACTTGTGATCCTCTCTCTCTCTCTCTCTCTCTCTCTCTCTCTCTCTCTCTCTCTATATATATATATATATATATATATATATATATATATATATATATATATATATATATATATAAAGTTGTTTAGCATTTCTCATGGACAAAAAAATAATCAATTGAAAGGATTTAATAAATGAATGATGCATTTCAAATGGGTATCATTAAAGGCTCTTATATATTTTCAAACACCACATGGTGTTACAAAAATAATTTTACACTATGTTTAAAAATATGTTTTACGTAACTACATCTATAATTGGTTCGTTTTGACTTTAGTACCTTTTAATTACTTAAGTTTGGGGTTGGAACCTTTTTCGTTAAGGGTAAAAAAAATGAAAACTAAAAAGCCAAAGGAAAACATGAAAAATAATCAGAAATAAAAAAATTAAAAACTAAAAGAGAGAAATTATTAAATATATATCACCCACCCCCACCCCTCAAAAAAAAAAAAACTTCATACCCAACTTGCCCCCCCCCCCCCCCCCCCCCCCCCCCCCACACACACACACACCCCCGGGAAAAATAGGTGGGATTGGGGGATGTGGCGATGAAAGGGTGCGTGGGTTGGGACGAGTTAGGATTGGAGGGAGGGGGAGGAGGTTGGAGCCGATGGGATGGGCTTTCTTAATTTCATTCTATTATTTAATTTTAAAAATATATATTTTTTAGGGTTTTTCCCTCTTTTTTCATTTTTTTGATTCTTTTTTCTAATATTTTCGAAAATTTCTTTTTTCACAGGTTACAAAAAGTTGTTAACGGTAATGGACCTATAATGGACCCTTAATGGAATATGTACCAAATTCATACTCAATTAGTAAATGATACTAAAGAGCCACTTAAAAGTGTTAGAAATTTAAAAAATTATGCCTTTAACCATATCCAGAAATTTTAAATTGAATGAGCCTAAATAATCTTCTAGAGATGTTATAGTATGAGAATATGAAGATTGTAAAGTGTCCTGTTAAACCATCTCCAAGGCATCAAGCGTTGCTTGACCACTTTGGTAGTTTTATTTTTCGAGATCATGGTGAAAAATAACATTTCCTGTAAATTTTACATATTTGAACGAAAAATGCTCTATTATTTGCAAGTTCTCATGGAGCAAAATCGAGGTACGAGATGGTATCGTGCATGGGTTGAAATGTTGCAACATTGACTACTTTTTTAAAATTATAATCCTAAGGCAATTATAATTAACAAATTTGAAGTCTCAATTCAATTTGATTAGGTTTAGTGATACAATGTAATGGGAATATTGCTGAGGATGTTACGAGTAGAATATCAACTGATTGGATAAAATGAAGACAAACAAGTAATTTTTTAGGCAATAAGATGATACCTAATAAATTAAAAGAAAAATTTTATAAAACAGTTGTTAGGTCAACGACCCTCTATGGAGCAGAATGTTGCGCTTTCAAGAAAAAAACATGAACAAAGTCTCTATATTAGTGAAATAAGGATGCTCCGATGGATGATAGAGATTATTAGAAATGACAATATTAAAAACCATTACGTGAGAAAAGTTAGGAGTAACTCCCATTATCGATAAATTTAGCGAAAGTAGACTTAGATGGTATGAACATGTTTTGCGTAGAGCAATAGATGCACCTATAACAAGAGCAAGATTATTTAAAATAGAGGGTAAAAGAGGATGGAGCCACTCTATGTTATCATGGAAGGAAATTATTAGGACAGATCCTAAAGATTTAAACTTTGAATGAAAATATTGATTATAATAGATTAATATAAAAGGAGATTTCATGTGACCGATCACATGTGATTGGATTAAACAAGGATGATAATGATTGATGATGATGATAATGATAATGAATTCAATTTAATTAATTCTGAACTCCAACGAAAGTTACTGCTATTGTGAACCATAATATTAAAAATAATATACGAGAAAAAACCACTACATACTACCGCAAAAATTCCAAAAAAGAATTTTTTAAATCAAAATAAAAAGATAAATTTGTTGCGTAGTTACTAAGGCGAGAATGTGAAAATATCTGGATCGAAACATTTGTCATTGCGGTTGAGCATTTCAATGGCAACCGAGTCACCTTCCCAAATATCAGGTTGCCATGGTTCAAGATGTTCTTCGTCTCGTTCATCTTTGACGATCATGTTGTGAAGAATGATATAAGTCATCATGATGCACTCTAGATCGTTAGGGTACCAAAAATGAGATAAGCCTTTGGCAATGGGAAAGCAATACTGTAAAACACCAAAAATTCGGTCCATGTCCTTTTGGCACCCTCTTGATGCTATACTAAGTGGTTTTGTTTTGCGGTCTAAAGAAGTGCGTTTGTTTGGACAAAAGTTGGCCATCAAGGGTATATGGCACCACTGATGTGGTAGTTCATGCCATACGAACGTCCGTTGATAATGTAATTTCACTGATGGATTTGTCGTGTATATACTCCTTGAAAATGCCCGACTAGCCGAGAATGTTCAAATCATTGTTCGACCAAAAATCCATGCCAAAATCACAAATCATGATCAGCTTGACTCTAGTGTGATGATAGCGCCATGTGCGACACCGACATGTTTTGACCGATTTATTAAAAATAGCAAAAAAATTACTTTCGTGACGAATTTTTTCTGTAACGTACAATAAAATGTTTAAACACCACAAACAAACAACTCAAAATATTTTTTTTACTATTTTAAAACAATTAGTCTGCATGAAGTAGTCCTTAAGTTGATCCTTATCTGATCCGGCCTATGTATATTAAAATAAATAAAAAACAGTTCATTTTAAATAGTTAAGAGGGAGTGAAAAAAAGAGAGGATTTTTAATCAATCAGCCCTGTTTACTAAATATAGACAAATAAGTCCTAAGATTTTTTATTTTTTTACTTCAATAGATCCCATTAAAAAATATGGTTGCTCCAATAGACCCCACTAAAAAATTACTACCTGTGCAAACAATACCTATTTAGAATATTTTGTTTTAATATGATCAATTAAGGACGCTCAAGTAAACACCCATTCGTCAAAGCTTACAACAAGAACTCATTGTCTTTGTTACACGTACTCCCGCTTTTCCAATTTTTCATCTAATCAAATTCTTCTTGGTGGGTAATTATAGTTTCCATTAATAATATGAAGGAAAAAAATTAACGTGTAGCATATAAGCTTTTGTTTATATTTCCTATCAAAAAAAAGAAAAATAAAAGCCATCAAAAAAGGAGGGTAAATGTAACGTAATAATCATGACAAGAGTGCAATCATGCAACTGTGCAGCTGAAATTAGAGAATGATAATGACAACAGTTATAAAGATTTATAACTGCTTGAGAGTAGAATTGATTCAACCCATTTGCATGTCCTCGAGTATTAATGAGTTTATCGAGCGAGCTCAATAGATTCTTAAAACATATATTCAAATTTTGCCCTCTGTTTTTCGAACCATTCTCGAAAAAGCCAGTTAGCCGAATAGCTTTGTTCAATTTACAGCCCTTAGTAAACCATGCATTACAGAGCGGCAGAACCAGCCGGCTATATTGCTATCAAATGGAATTTGATAGTGAGAAAAGTGAATTTAAATCACACGGGAAATACATTCAGCCCATCTTTACAACTCGAAGAGAAAAAGAGAAGAAAGAAATCATCAGACGAGCAACAATTATGTATCAAAGAACATTTAGGCTCTGTTTGGTTCAAGAAAATGATAAAGAGCATTTTCACCTATTCGAATTTAAAACTTTTGTTCCTATTATGCAAGTTTAGTACAAAAAAATTAACTCCTAAAAATACTTTTAGTTTTTGCCCTTTTATATTTCACCGAGATGAAAACTATCTGGTTTTTTACTTAACCCCTTGAGATAATTACATAATTATAGACTTACCCCCTAGAAGTTCAAAAGTTACTTAACCCTCTCCCCTGGGGATGCACAACCCACTTGTATCTTATGCATTATTAGTAGCATGTGGAGGCTACTAACTATGCAATTATCTCAGGGGGCGAAGCACAAAAAAATATATCTTTACCCGAACCAAAAGGGGCCTTAAGAGTGAATAGAGACATACCATATTTATAGTATATCATCATCTTGTTGGGGGTAAAATGAAGAGTCCTCAATGGGTAATGAGGGAGGAGTTCCAGGAGGGATACTAGCTGCGCCAGTCTCGCCCGCGCATATACACAAAGCCTCTGCATCCCTCAGGATCGCGTCGAGGTCGATGTGACCACTCAGCTCGTTAATGAACTTCAAGAGCGTGTCAAAATCCATCTGCTCCCCCATTATCTTGCCCCGAAACCTTTTTAGAATTGACACGCATACGTATAGGTGGAGGTGCTCACTCAAATAATGAGTCCATAGTACCTCCCATAATCGCAACGTTCTCTCGTATTCAAATTCCCTGAGAAACATGGAACATAATGAAGTGTTCAGAAGACGATCTTTATCTTTACTTTTCTTTTTTGTGAGTGTTGGGAGAGGAGGTATATTACATTGATCTCCACTATTGTTAGGCATGATTAAAAATACCTCAGGGACCTCCCTTCATTTTTAAATATTATGCCTCTTAATTTTTTTTAAATTTTCACACCCCACTAAACCTCCCTCGCTACTTATGCAACAAGGGTTAATATTCAAAATGAGAAGGTGAGTGCAATATTCAAGAAGAGAGGTGAGTGTAATATTTAAAACATGAGGGGTCTTATCTATATATATGGATAGCAAATACAAGTGAACAATGTAATTTGCAATATATATTGGTAAATCACAAATAAGATATTCGCTAGAAATTCATGGTGTAAAATTTTTGATTTTTTTCTAAAAGTATGATTTAATTTTTATGAGGTTACATTAAATCTCGTAAGACTTCGAAGTGGTTGAAGACTCGTGCACTGGACTGTCCTTTTTACAATGCAATGCTTATACGGTAGAATTACATTAGAACCTAGAGGGAAAGAAAAGAAAAAAGGGTATTTCCAAATTAGATACCTAATGCACAATTATATACCACTCCCACTTAAATAAAGTCGTCGTTTTCAAAACAGGGAGATGTGATTTACTTGATATTGAACATGCTCTTGTAATGTAGTTTTCAATGCTAAATTTTCAGATTTATCAAACAGCACCTTAACCATAGCAAAATCCTGGTATTAATGAAAAAGTCGTGGTGCTATCAGTATATATTCAATAAAAAGGTAGAAAACTTTTACGACAAGCCTATCTAACAGATGCGTCAATGAAAAATCAAAGCAACATAATATTTAAATTAAAAACGTAAGGGAATATCTCACAATGATGAAACGAACAAAATAACAAACAAAAAATGCATATAGCTGTCTCACTTACCTTTTAAATTGTATAAGAATCCAGCGGAAACAGAAGAAATAATTCAAGCAATCGTGCTGCTTGAAATAATTATGCAGCGGGAGGTCTAACAACTCTACCAGCTGCCACAATAACGTATATACATTAGAAACCCGAACCGAGTACACATGGCATCTGTCTAGGAGAATAATATACACAGCGTCCAATTGTCCAATTTTCGTTCTTATCTTGACAAAAAGGTAAAATAGTTTAAAAGAAAAAAAATAAAAGTAATATCAGAGTTCCATTACCAACCTAACATATAACTACCATTTACAGCTAGTGATAACTTCCTATTGAAGTTATCTTTACAGAATTAAAGTCACTATGCCAGCTAAAAATGTACTACCAAAACAGCCCAAACAGAAACAAATGGCCAAGAACAAATAGAATCAAACCTCAACACAACACTTCTCAGACATCACAACTTTTGTCTCAGCAGTTGATTAATAGATGGATAGAGAGATACAAGCAATGTTTTTAATCGCGGTTGCGCAAGGTGTCGCGTTTTGGCTCCGGGGTCGCGTCGCGCAAATCGCGTTGCGCATCGCGCAAGCAATTCGCGCATTTCAGTTTTTTTATTAGAAAAACATACAAAATAATATTTTAAACTGATATTTGTAAAATAATTAACATTTTAAGCTGAAAATTATAGAACAAATAACTATTTGGGCTGAAAATTATAAAAAAATAAAAATAAATAACATTTTAAGCTCCACTTTTGTAAACAAGTATCATTTAAACTGAAAATTACAAAAGATTAACATTTTAAACTTAAAATTATAAAATATTAACATTCTAACTGAAATTATAAAAACAAATTACATTTTAAAATCAAAATTATAAAACAAATAACATTTTAAGCTGAAATTTTATAAACAAGTAACATTTTAAACTGATAATCTTTTTCATCCATAATCTTTTTTGTTTGCGATTTTTTAATCTGAAAATTAAAAAATAGAAAACATTTTACACTGAAATTTATTAAAAAATATACATTTTCTACTGAATTTATTAAAAAAAATTACATTATTTGAGATTTGAAAAAAGTTTAACTGAGATATGAATAAAAAAAAGTGAATTATTGAAAAAAAGTTACAAAAAAAGTATGTTTTTAAAGCTCCCAAACAAAAAAAGTTAACTGAAAAAAGTATACTGAGAAATGAAAAAAAAAAGGTGTTAACAGCCCTGTAAGTTTAACAGCCCGTAAGTTTTTTTGACAGGGGTCAAGGGTTGGGTTAAACACCTCTTGCATTTCCTTTTTTTCAAAATGGCAGAATTTTTTTTTCTTTTCCAAAGCTCCAATTGCGCACTTTCGCGCCCAATAACGCACGCAAAAGGAGCATCTCGTTTAGCAGTGCCAATAGCGTGGCGTTTTTCAATCGAAAAAGGAAATTGCGCGCTATTGCGTTCGCTATGCAATAGCGCGCTTTTTAAAACATTGGATACAAGGTTAAAAGTTCAAAGAGAAAACTTGATAGGTCTAAAGAACTTAATAGGTGTGTAAGTAACATACCCTAGAGAGGAAGAAACCATCAAGAGATATATCACAAACCACCAATCAAGTTGAAAATATCACCCCATTATTAACAAAATGAGAACACGGTAACATTCCTCAAGTCCAATGAGGAAAGAAGAGCATCGGTAAGTGGCTCTCTCCTACCTACCCCCTCCTGTTGCTTAGTTTTCTTCACAATAAACTGAGCGTCCACATCGTCTTGCCTGCATATCACATCTTTCTCACCGTATCAGATCTCAAATCAAACAACCAAAAAGATTTCTAGTGAAAACAGTCCAATTTAGTGTCTCCTTAAATCTGCAGGACAGGTCACAACACAATTGTCATGTTCTCAATGCTGCCCTAATTTGGCTGCTACTAAGACGAGTTAGTCAAGATTTTGCACAATGTACAAATCCCAAAACCACTCGCACCAACCTTATATATCGATTTAACTTTCAGAAGGCCAACTCTGAATCGATATGGTCAAAAAGATTGATATTCTTATCCAAGATGTATTCTCTTCAAAACACCAAGACAACTTTTTCATGGAGGACTTTCACAGTGCATAAACACCACTTCTTATAAATTTCCAGCATAAAGTTATCCACATCAATGGTTTTGAAAGCTAGCCAGTGATCTATTTTCCCCCAATCAAATGGAGATAATTATTACCATTTAGCAGAGAAGCAAAGAAACAAGATCACTAATTGTTATTGTTATTGTTTTTGTGTAATTCACACAAATAGATGTTGTAGTTTCCCATAATCTATCAGTCAGTTGTTTCTACCCATACCAAGATTTGTAATTCACAGAAGTCATTTTGCTTCTCAAGCTAGTAATGTTAAAGACTTGGCATTATTATGATGTTCTCTATGCAAAGGCCATATGCTCTTTCTATGCCTGGATATCTTCTACAATGAAAAGAAAAAAAATATGGCCTTCTGCAGTGATCTTATATAACCTTTCTCGACTAAATCCGTAGATGTTGGACTTAGCTCTGAAATCAGACCATTCCACTTACATAGCTCACAAAGTGGAATAGTCTAATGATCAAAGAAAACTATAAAATCAGATCATTAATTAGCCAACAAAACTTAGAACACATCACATCGGCTGTGTGCGCGACTCTCGTGTGTGTATGTGTGTGTGTGTGACGGAGAGAGAGAGAGAGAGAGAGAGAACCTTTGACAATGCAAAAAGTTGAGAGTGCATGCCATTTTGGTCACGATTGAAATTTGGCCCAAGTCGTTCCATCAGTGAAACAAAACACCAAAATGATTCTGATTCGTCTTTCATGATGAACAGTATCGGAGAAAGAAGATCACTCATGCCCTGTAAAATAAAAGAGTGAAATGGTTTTAATTAGCAGACATACAGAACAATAACTGAGCTTAACTAGTCTATACATGTACAGGTAAAGTAACCCCGTCATATGCAGCATCTATATGAACAAGCAATGTGAGAACTTTTAACAATCACAGCGGAAAATGGAATCAACTTGGCCGACTATACTACTAGTTAGATATATTTTAGGATGTCCGAAGACATAATTAGGTGAAAATACACCTTCTCCACTAAGAAATGCACCTCAATGATCTTGTTCAAGGAAAATCGTGTCCTTACATTGGATGAGTTGCAATTCATGATAAACTTTTCTCACAATCACCAATTGTACAGAACTAGCACGCAAGGGACTTGCAGTTACTAAACTATCATGCAGATAGCAAATTTACTTCCATAGAAACAAATAGAACCACCACAGTATATGTTGTGGATCTGCAGATAATATTAGGGGTGGCAATTTTAGAAACGACACGAAAACACAACACGATTGGCCGGAAATTGACACAATATGTCGTGTTCGTGTCGTGTTTTTTCGACACGAAGTAGTGTCGTGTCGTGTCGTGTTTGTGTCAATATTATGAGTCGTGTTATCGTGTCTTGTCGTGTTAATCATGTTTTTATTCGAGTTATCGTGTCTAGTTATGTTTAATTTAGCGTGAAATTTTAAGAAATCGTATTCTTTGTATTGTGTCGTGTTATGTCGTTCTTATTTGGGTCGTTTTCGTGTCAACTAAAAAAAATATGAATTCGTGTCGTGTCGTGTTCATGCTCGAAAAATCCTTGTCATGTCGTATCGTGTCAAGCCCGAAACACAACCCAAATACACGAATTGCCACCCCTAGATAATATATATGGCACTTTGAACTTAAATTTTCAACGTCGTGCCAATAGCGTATCGTGAGTAGATGTATTTTAATTGTACAAATAAACTAAAACAGATCAAATAAGCAAAAACATAATAAAATAACGGATCAAATACCAAAAAGTCCCTCAAACATTTTTTAATACACATTTAGTCCAAGCCTTTTATTTTGTACCAAAAAGTCCCTTATTCTCTTATCTTTAAAGGTCCGCGCCAGCGGCATGGTAAAGCCTTTTTGGTATGGTGAAGGACTTTTTGGTGTAAAATAAAAAGACTTGGACTAAACGTGTATTAAAAAAAGTTCGAGGGACTATTTGGTATATGCCCCTAAAATAAATGGGAACTGATTGCTCAAGTAATGCTAACTATATGAAAAAACGTCTGTCAGATATTGTCTTGATAATGAAAATTGCAAACTAGGGTACTGAGGCATTTCAATACCCATTGCATTATCAGTTTTTCAGATCTGTTTAGCATAGCTGTAAACAGAAGGGGTAGTGCAGCTGATACTTGTGTCTATTTTCTGTGATGGGAGTTATTGGACCCGTAGGTTCAGAATGGTTCCATAACTCTGAATTAATTCAGAGCCCCAGGCGACTGACAAGTGAAGAAGTCCCGTTTTGGCATGAATCGATTCCCAGCAGGGGCAATCATCCGAACAACTCCAGATTCTATTGATTTGGACCAGATGATCTGTTTCATACGAAAATGCAAAACTTCATAAATGGGATAGTTCATCAAGCCACTAATGTCTCGGGCGTTTGCTCTCCGATGAAACCCCTTCCGCTTGCTAAGCTCAAGAAGACGCTTCCCAACTCAACCCACTCTACTCTTAAAAAATAGCTCAAACTTTCTCTTTCAAAATAATGTCCGAGAACTTTTCTTAAGTCAACTATTGGATATTGATAATGGATTCTTTTTTGGATACGCTTGCTAGCGAAATGTTTCCAGTCAAATCCTTTCTATCATCAAAGGGAAATACACTTTTGATTTCCCTCGAGAAGGTCTTTGGAGCCCTTTTAAAGGTTGCATCATTTGTATAGGCGACAGCTGATATGAGCACACAATATAAACTAAACTCGCATTGATAAGTAATTGATTACAATTAGTGGACTAGGCACTTATTTATACTAATATAGGGAGTAATCCTTACTAGGCAAGGAAAAGGAATAAAATGAATGAAGATAAAATTAGGAAACTATCAATTGTTACCTAATCTAATTAGAGGACAACACAGATGCAGACTGGAATAAGATGAATAAAATTAAAAGATAATCTGATGTAGAAAATGATCTAGAATAAGGTTTTATAGTTTAGTTTTGGTAATTGTTATGTTAGTATCAAATGTAATAAAAGGGATTTAGTCCTCTTTAGGAAATATTACAGTAAGTGAAGAGTATCTTAGTCTTTTAATGCTTTCCTCTTTAGAGTAGGATTACTACTAGTACAAATAGGTAATGATGTAATAGAAAACTCATTTTTCTTTGGTTTGTTAAAACAATTTTCAGAATTGTGCTTGTGTTTTGTTTCTTCTTTGAATCCAATCGGTATGAAGCACGGACTCGTAATACGCATTTCGACACACGATATGCGACACGTGATTCTTCCAAAAACTAGGATACGGCACGCTAGGATAAGTATAATATATAATATATATTTATATATATATATTAATGAAATGAAACATATTTTTCTATAAAATACATTATTAGAGCATTCTTAACATGAAATTAAGAAAATGGACCATACAAAACAAAATTCGAATCTACTTTAACATTAAAAATCATGAATAAAGCAGAATCACCGTCACAACACGCAAATAATACATGTTCGACACGACACGCGACTCGTGGCTTCCGGGAGAGTGTCCGTGCTTCATAGAAAATTGGTATCAGAGCGAGGTGAGCTCCTTAGAATATCCACCTGACTTCCGGCGACCTGCTATGAAGACCAAACAGCTTAACGATAGCAAACAAAGGTTGGATCTAAGGTTTCGCGAACCAAGAATGATTTTTGACTCTGGTGGCCATGAACCTTGACAAGATCGGAAAGAAGACCAGAGAGCATGTCGCCTGTTTGAGTTTCCTGCAAACCCAAAATGCTTCGTAGGACAGCTAGGGTAACAATTTAGGCATGTTTTAATAAGCCCGTTTATTCCAGCTTATAATGGCCTGTTAATCAAGTGTTCATTGCACAAAAAGCAGCAACAGAGCCCAGTTTTGGTGGACCTTTTTCTTGGGGGGTGGGGGGGACCCAAAATTTTCCTCATTCTCGGCTGCATATTTTGGAAATTTTTGCACTCGGCTCCAACTTCGAGTTTGAGGACGAACTCTTTCAAATGATGGAAGAATGATGTAGAATAGGGTTTTATTGTTTAGTTTTGTTTAATGGTTAGTATCAAATGTAATAAAAGGGATTTAGTCCTCATTAGGAAATATTAGAGTAAGTGAAGGGTATCTTAAGTCTTTTAATGCTTTTCTAGTTAGAATAAAGGATTACTACTAGTATAAATAGGTAATGATGTAATATAAATCTCATTATTTTTTGGCTTTTTGATACAATTTTCAAAATTGTGCTTGTGTTGTGTCTCTTCTTTGAATCCAATTGGTGGTGTTTGCACCATAATCTCTCTCTCTTTCCAAGTTGGGTGGCCCCAAGGGCACTGTGCATCCATCAGCAGCATTAAGCACCATCTTAACTGTTTATAATCTTCAAAGGGTTATCTTCTTCTTCACAATGATATTCCAAGCTAATATACACGGATAAGGGATACAGTTCAGGATCCGGGATATGATTTGACAATACAACAATTCTCAAAAACAAGAGTAGGATCAGTAGGATATAACATACTCCCTCCTTCCATAATTAATAGACGACATTTGGAAATCAACATTTTAGGGAAGCAAAAAATACTTTTCAAATTTATTAACCTAAAAATGATGAGTAGCTTCGAATGCAAGACATGCGCTTGGATCATTTTCTCTTGAGTATAATTTGGATAGGTAACTTAGTTCACCTAGCTTTATACACTATTTTTAGAAAAAAAGGACTAAATTTGGGACGGGTTAATAAGGAAAGCAGGACAGCAGGACAAGGATGGAGAGAGATTGTATTATGTGCATCAAAATCGTCCGATTCGCGAGTCGAAACGTACAATTCGATTCGGGGGTAAAACGATTCGAATCAAGATAAGAATCGTATTTGTCTATAGAATCGTACGAATCGGAAGTGAATCGCGCGATTCCAAATCGAATCGTGAATCGGGTTTAAAAAAGATTCTTAAAATTGATTATTTTACCCACCGTCACTCAAGTTTTAACCAAAAAACAAAAAAAATCGATGTAACCATAGCCGAAGCAAACATTAACTCATACAACACATCTTTTTCAACCCAAAACCCATACAGTAGCCGACCGAAGCAAAAAACCTAAAACGAAGGCCGTTTTCAACCCGTACAGCAAGTCGAAGGCCGTTTTCAACTCGTACAGCAAATCGAAGGCCCTTTTTTGCAAAACGAAGGCCGGTACGCTTAATCGAGGGCCGTTTTGATGTTTTAATGGTTTCGTTTGCTTTTTTTTTTTAGGTTATAAAACCTTACGTTTTGATTTTTTTTGTTATAAAACCATACGTTTTTATGTTTTTTTCAGTCATTTTGCTGTTTTTTTAGTTTTCGTTTGCTTTTTTTTTTTTTTAGTTATAAAACTATATGTTGTAGTTA
Organism: Sambucus nigra; assembly: GCA_949130495.1. NCBI lineage: Eukaryota > Viridiplantae > Streptophyta > Magnoliopsida > Dipsacales > Adoxaceae > Sambucus > Sambucus nigra. The sequence continues at coordinate 395,563,483 of OX422223.1, forward strand.
TAAAACCATACGATTAGTTTTTTAGTTATAAAACCTGTTTTTTTTAGTTATAAAACCATATTTTTTTAGTTATAAAACTATATATAAAACCTGTTTTTAGTCATAAAAAACCATAATATATAAAACCTGTTTTTTTTAGTTATAAAACCATATATAAAACCTGTTTTTTTTTAGTTATAAAACCATATGTTTTATAAAACCATATGTTTTTTTAGTTATATTTGTTGTATTAGCATAAACCATATGTATTTGCTTAAATTTTTTAGTTATTGTTTGAGTTGTTTATTAAATAAATTGATATTGATTTGTAGGGTGTTTGATCTTTTAACATCAAGATGGTAAAGTCAAAGGGCAAGAAAGAAACCGATCCAACTTGGGCTCATTGAACCAAGAGGAATGAGAACAATAGAATGCAATTGAAATGTAACTATTGTGGAGCAATAAAATGGGGAGGAGTTTTCCTAATGAAACAACATTTTGCCGGGACTCATAGCGATACCAGTATGTGAACAATGTTCCAAAGCCGTTAGATTTTTTTTCAAGAGTATTTGTGTCAAAATACTACTTCCACGGTTGGTAGCAATCAAAGTCAAGCAAATGTTGAAGATGAATGCTTTCAAGGGGGAAACGATGATGAGGGAGGTTTGACGGGGAGGTGAAAGGGGGAATGGATAGGTTTGTTATTAAGGGGGGTGGGGGAAAGGGTAAACAACAAACCATGAATTAAATGCTATTGGATAGGGAGCCGATGTGTAAGGATATATTGAGGTTTTTCTATAAGAATGCTCTATCATTCAATCTTGTGAAGTGTCCACTTTTTAAAAAAATGTTGGTGTCGGTTGGAGACTATGGCAAGGGATTGAAGCCCCCTAGCTATGATGAAGCTAGGGTCACGTATTTGAAAAAGGTAGCGGAAAGTGTGCATAGCTTGTTGGAGAGGTATAAAAAGGAATGGAAAAAAATGGGGTCCACTTTAATGTTGGAAGGGTGGAGCAATGGAAAATCAAGATCGCTCACTAACTTTTTAGTTAATACCCCGAGCGGGATGGTTTTTCTTAAATCAGTGGGCACCTCCTCGATCATTAAGGATGTTGTGAGATTGTTTAAGTTGCTTGATAGTTTAATGGAAGAGATTGGGGAAGAAAATGTTGTGCAAGTGGTGACGGACAGTGCATCGGCGTATGTAGCCGCGGGGAGGTTATTGGAAGAGAAAAGAAATGATATAGATTAGGGTGCGGCAGCATAAAATTAAGAAGTTAACTACACAACAACAACTTGAAAATATAGGGAGTTCTTTTATTTCTCACTCTAGTCTATCTTTATCAAATGGAAAAGTACCTACAAATGAGAGCCTTTAGGCTATATATACTAGAGACATAAAAGGGTAAAAAAAGGAACAAGACAAAATAAATATAAAAATGACGTCCTAGTCCTATGCTCCTACATCACTCTCCCCCCTTGAGAAGGCTCCATATACGACGTGTGTTGGGAATAGAAATCAGGGTCGACGTGCTGAAGGGTGGCTTCGGTGATCCAAGAATCTTCCGCCTCATAACAACTAACCCAACGAACTAAGTATCGGGTATAATCCCCGGATGAAGAAGGCACAAACTCAGAGGCGAGAATTCCCTCAATGCGATCGACATGGGAACGAACCGGGTGGCCTGTGGTCGAAGGAAGGGGAATGGGTGGAGCATGAGTGCCTCGGAATGGGGAAAGGTCGGCCACATTGAACGTGCGGTGCATACGGAACTCCTCAGGGAGATCGATCTCATAGGGCATTCGGCCCACAAGCCCTAATAATCGGAAAAGGACCAAAAGGTCGCATAACAAGTTTGGTACCCTTGCCCTGGCAACGAGCCATCTGGAGATATACCATGACAAGATCACCCGGAAGAAAGGAGACAAATCGGCGGTGCTCATCGGCAGCCTCTTTATACAAAGCATGCATAAACTGTAATCACGGTTCAAAGTCTCGGTATTGGTTCCGGTATCGGCCTCTCGTTTTTCAACTTGGTCGCAGTATCGGTCACGGGTTCGAGTGATACGCAAAGATACACTATTTAGAGAGCGCAAAAAATTCCGAAAAAAATCTAGAAAATTATAAAAAAAAAATACGATTAACAATGTGGACCAATCAGATAAGTTTAAAACTATCCTTTAATATGCATAACATTGTACAATTGATTATATTGACGTGCTGCGAACTTGCAGATTCAATGTTCCATAATAAATCAATGTTTTTTTTTTTACAAAGGATACAAATATTATGTTTTTACAAAGAAAAACAAATGTTACTTTTTTAGTAAGAGGATAATTTTTTTTTTTACAGAGAGGATACAACTATTATATTCATAGTATTATTTTTTCTTTTTTACAAAGAGGATACAACTATTTTTTTTACAAAGAGGATACAAATGTGTTTTTTAAGATGTTATATTTTTCTAAAAATGATAGAAATGTTTCTTTTTTAGTATTGTTATTTTTTTACAAATAGTGATTTTGACAAAACACTACATTTTTTTTACAATCGTTTTTTACAAAAAGGATGCAAATGTTATTTTCTTGCAAAAAATGATGCAAATGATATTTTTTTATAAATGGAATGTAAATGTTTTTTTTTTTTTTTTGTTGGGTTGCAAATGTTTTTCTTTAAATTGATGGAAATGTTATTTTTTTACAAAGAGGATGCAAATATTTTTTTTTACTTGTGTTGTAAATGTTATTTTTACATAAAGGATGCAAATATTATTTTTGCAACTGTGTAGAGGATACAAATATTATTTTTACAATAATTACAGTTGTATATTTGTTTGTAAAAGAATAACATTTTTATTAAAATATAACATTGGGAACATTATTATAAAAAATAATAACATTTGGATCATTTGCATTCTTTAAAAAAAAAAAACTAGCACATATACAACGCACTAAATTAAACCCAGACACACGATGACCAAATAACCCACGCACACAGCACACTAAATTAAAAAAACAATTAGCATTTCGTAACCCCCCAAAAAAACCACGCTTACCAACACAACACTGGAGAGAGAGAGAGAGAGAGAGAGAGAGAGTGATTCTTAGTAACTTATACCATCTCGGCCGATATATCGCTCCGATATGGGCCGATTCCATCGCGATATCGCCGATATGGGCCGATTCTACTGCGATATCGTTGATATGGGCCGATTATACCGCTATATCACCGATACTATCGAGAAATTACCGATATAGGGTCGATTCACATCAATAATTGAAAAATCAACTCGTAACTCGGAATCGGATCGGTGGGCACCGATAACTAGTCAACTCGGTCGTATCGTCGCGGTATCGGCCTTGACTTTGAACCATGACTGTAATCGAGTACGAACATCCGCTTGTAAGGACGTCATACGAGCAGCAAACTCATCAGCGGAAGGGCATATAAGCACTATCGACGGGAACTCGGCGAGATCAATGGGCATAGAAGGAGATTGCCCCAAAACAATCTGAAACGGGGAAAAACCAGTGGAGCGGTTAACGGCGTTGTTGATGGCAAACTCAGCCTGGACAATCACTACATCCCACCTACGAGGGTGTTCTACGGGGGTGTTCGGACGATAGACACCGTAATTGGTCACCCACACTACGGTTGACCACCTCAAGCTCGCCATCCGTCTGGAGATAAAAAGTTGTCGAAAATTGTAACTCAGTCCGTAAAAGCCGCCAAAGTGTACGCAAAAAATGTCCTGTAAAGCGCACGTCTCTGTCTGAAGTGATGCTACGAGGGACCCCATGAGGACGAACAATCTCTCGAAAATACGAGGCGACATGAGACGCATTTATGGTGCGAGAGTAAGGGATGAAGTGGGACATTTTGGAGAACCGATCCACTACAATAAGAATGGAATCGTGACCCCGAGAAGTACGGGGCAACCCTACTATAAAATCCATCGACACGTCCTGCCATTGCCGCTCCAGAATCGACAAGGGGGTGTATAGTCCTGCATTAGTGTGTTGGCCCTGGCCGTCTGGCAAGTGTAGCAACGCTTGATGAAAGCGTTGGTATCCCTCCTCATCGTCGGCCAATAAAATCGGTCCCTCGGCATTGCGTGAGTACGCGCCTGTCCCAGATGACCAGCTAAACCACCTCCATGGACCTCAGAAATGATCTTCTCCCGCAGGGATGAAGATGGAATGCATAGAGCCATACCGCGGTGGAGGAACCCATCCTGTAATAGATACTCGCCCGAAGCTCCACTGCCCTGCTGGCAAGCTGCGAAGATGGGTCCAAACTCTACATCTGTCGAGTATAGCTCACCGACATCATCGAATCCAAATACTTGACTCCGTAGAGTCACCAACGCATATGCCCTTCTACTAAGAGCATCTACCATCTGATTCTCTTTCTCCGGTTTATACTGTAAGTGAAAAGTGTAGCGCTGGATTGGAGGTAGGCGGTCCATTTGGCATGCCGGTCACTAACACACCGCTGACTATGTAATAAACGAAGGGCCTCATGATCTGATTTGATGACAAACTCCTTATGAAGAAAATAGGGCAACCAAATTTCACGGCTTTGACCAAGGCATAGAACTCAAGGTCATAAGTCGAATAATGGAGGGCGGCACCCGTCAATTTCTGACTAAAAAAAGCAATCGGCTTCTTCTGGCTCAAAACAGCGCCCACCAAGACAGCTCGAATAACTGATCAAAATCGGGCAAAGCTAGGATAGGGGTTGTCGTCATCAACTCCTTGATGCGTTTAAAGGCAGCATCCGCCTCTGGTGTCCATCTGAACTCGGTACTCGAAGAGGTACTCATCAAGTCTGTAATAGGAGCCATAATTGTACTGAACCCAGCAATAAAGCCCCTATAAAAACCCGTCAAGCCATGAAAGCTGCGCACCTGAGAGACTGACATGGGTGGGGGCCAATCCACTACCGCCTGAACTTTGGCATCCTCCATCCTGATGTTGTCGCCTAAGACCACATATCCCAGAAAAGTCACTAAGGGTAACATAAAAGAGCACTTCTTCAACGTAAGGAAGAAGCGTTCAGCTCGAAGGACCTCTAATACTTGAGCCATGTGATCTAAGTGTTCCTCCTCCGATCGACTGTAGATCAGAATACCATCAAAATAAACAACCACGAACTTGCCCATGAAAGGGCGCAGAATCTGTGTCACCACTCGCATAAAGGTCGACGGGGCATTGGAGAGGCCAAAAGGCATCACCGTCCACTCATATAGCCCATCCTTTGTCTTGAAGGCAGTCTTCCGTCCATCCCCGATTTCATACGGATTTGGTGGTACCCACTCTTCAAATCCAACTTGGAAAATATCGTCGCTCCATGAAGTTAGTCCAACATATCCTCGAGCCGCGGGATGGGAAACCGATACTTCACCGTGGTTTTATTAATCGCACGGCTATCCACACATACGCCAACTTCCATCTTTCTTGGGTGCGAGAAGGGCAGGGACCGCACATGGAGACATACTCTCTCGTATATACCCCTTGTCACACAACTCGGGGACCTGCCTTTGTAGCTCCACGAGCTCCTGCATCAAAAAAGAATTTATTTTGGAACTCGTGTACCACCCATTTGATTGATTTGATGCTTACCGACATTGGTAACCTGCATATATTTCAAAACACAATTACAAAGGCAAGAGAAGTTACCGTGTATATTCATAGGCATACATGGGTACTTGATTTGTTTAGAAGATTTTCAAATAAGAGGGAACTTACTAGAGCGGGAGCAACTAGATTTGCCACTTCCTTTCTCACATTGAAGAGTTTTGGAGAAAATAAAGGGGCATTGAGGAGTATGTTTACGTCAGTCGATTGGATGAATGGAGCTTTTGCCAACAAGGTGATTGCGAAGAAAGTGGAGGGTATCATTTTGGGTGACACAAATTTTTGGAAAGCGATTAAATATTGTTTGAGAAGTGTACATCCACTTTACAAAGTTTTAAGGGTTGTTGATGGAGATGCAAAGCCGGCAATGGGTTACATATATGAAGCTATGGATCGGGCGAAGGAGCAAATTGTGATTAATTTTAATCATGTAGAGAGGAGATATATGAAGATTTGGAAAATAATTGATACGAGGTGGGATCTTCAACTTCATAGGCCACTTCATGCCGCGGGATACTATTTGAACCCAAGGTAACATGATTTATATTAAGTTCTTTACTTGAAAATTCCACTATATTCTAATTTATATTATATAAAGGACTAAAATATATTTTTTGTTTATATTTGAAGATTCCACTTCAGTGATGACTTTAAGGCCGATAGAGAGGTGAAGCGTGGTTTGTATGACACTATAGAGAGGATGTGTTCGGGCACCGATACAATTATCACCGTACAAGAGCAAATGGATAAGTTTAAAACGTGTGAGGGATTGTTCGGTAGAAGTTCAGCAATGCTAACGAGAGATAAAAAACAACCCGGTGAATTTATATGTTGCTGATTTTTTATGTTAATCAATTTATATGGTGCTGAATTTTTATATTCTTTTGTTTATGTAGCCAATTGGTGGGAAACTTTTGGTGAAGATGCACCGGAGCTTCAAAAGATTGCTATACGAGTTCTTAGTCTCACATGTAATGCGACAGGTTGTGAGGGAAATTGGAGCACATTTGATCATGTGCATTCCAAGAAAAGAAATCGTTTGGAGCAACAAAGGTTGAATGCTCTTGTTTTCGTGAAGTATAATCTTCAACTTGAAATGAGACGAGAGCAAAGGAGAGAATGTGGTGCGACTTCGATCCGATCTTTCTATCCGATATGGAGGACGATGATGAATGGATCACTGAGAGGGATATAGAAGAACCATGTCTTCCCACCATGGTTGGATGTTCACGAATGCTTCCAAGATGAAGGGCCTAGCAAAAAGAGGAAGCGAGGTGAAAATATGTGGAATTATTATAATTATTGTATATTTGTTACTAATATATATATATATATATATATATATATATATATATATATATATATATATATATATATGTTAATCTTATTGTTAATATATGTCAAAATTATTTTGTGTTATATAGGACCAAGGAATTTAAATGCCAAGGGAAAAGGCAAACAAGTGGTAGATGATGATATTGAAATTCTTGATGATGAGGAGGACGATGATGAAGATGAAAAGGAATTTGAAGAGGGGGGAGATCGAATTGTCATAGAGGTGGAGGAGGAGGATGACGATGATGGTGGTGATTTGGGCCTTGATGGTGATGATGAATGAAGAAGAATGATCATTGATAATGACTTTTTATGATTTATTTTTGTTTTTTACATTTTCAAGCTTAAAACGATTGAGAACATGCTACGGTTAATTTTTGGGCTATATTTTGGTATATTATCATGTGCTACGATTAGTTTTTTGTCATATTATGCTTAATTACCAATTCTATAGTGTTAAATCCCATTTACGTATGTTTTATTTCATTTTTATCATTTGATTCCGATTCGACCGGTTTGATTCACGATTCGCGATTCGGGGGGTAAACGATTCACGATACAATTCGCGATTTGACAACTATGATTATGTGTTTTAAAAGGAAAAGTAAAGTATGAAAGTAACATCTTTAAATATACAATTGGAAGACAAGACTGTAATAATTTACCTGGTATATACGAGTCAATAACAATATTTGCATCTTCTTTCATCGTTAAAAATGGACTTTTACCTTTTTAAAATAACCCAAAGAGATCCACTCTACAAAAATCAACAAAATAATCTTTATCGTGTCCAAAAGTCAAATTTGTCAATTAAGTGGGCGGATACTTATATGGTGTATTAGATATGTATAAACGCCATATCCAAACCATATCCTTATCAAATGCTCCACATCAGCAATGCTCAAAGTATATGTTCCTCTTAGAAGCACAGGATCTATATGATGTCTTATTCAATAAAAATGTTATGTTGTCATTTAGACATATTCAGTTTCACGGCATTATCTTCTCCACCATTTGACACATGAATCATTTGAATGTAAGGAGGCGCAAAGCCTAACATAATCAACATTTAGTTGACCTTGTAGTAGCATCTGTGTGTGTGTGTGTGTATTGACATATCTTAACAATTCATGCAATTTCAATTTATGCTTTAGCTTTGTTTCATTGCAGAATTGCTTCTCAACAATGCCTTTACAAGGCTGATAGAATTATCAGCATAGGAACTTTGATACATTGTATGTGGAAGATTCAATCATTGCAGATATGTGGAATCAATTTCACTTCTCAATATGAATACATAAACCCATCAAAGTATACAGATGCTCTGACAGTAACCACTGACAGTATAAATTAATTACCTGACAATAACCGAGATCAAAGTTGTAGAACGAATATGTCAGCAGTATATCGCGTAAAAGATTCACATTTGGATTGTCATCCCCTTCGTAATATGAGAGCGACCTATCGGTCCTTACCTTGAGCACAGAAAGTAAACACAATTAACGCGTTCTGAATGTAAAACGACACTAATTTACAAGTCTAGAAAAAGTCTGTCAAACCAAGCATACCACATCTTTTTCAATAAGGCCTTTCCTCTCCCTGAATTTCGTAAATCTTTTTGCCTGCTCTGAGGAGATGCTCTGAAGAAGAAAATATGATAAATTATTCTTCTTAAGCAAGTTTACTTATGAAAGACTATTTCAAATAGAAACTCAAACCCCAGTTTGTCAACCTGCCATTGGTTTTTTATGGTCTCATACTCTGACTTCTTTGTTGACACAAGATATTCCCGCTCTGCATAGGTTGAATCATAAGTATGGTATCCCAACAAGAATGTCCAGACCTGTCATCATAAAATTTGATGTCAGTAAGAATATAAACTCATGCCCCCAGCCCCAAAAAAATTATAATGGTAGTTTAAGATAAAACTAAAAACAAAGAAGTTATACAACATATAAACCTCTTTCCGCAGGCTGTGCTCCACGCCCCCATAAAATATTCTCTTTCTCAAAGCTTCTGAATCTTTTACTCTTCCCTCGGAATCTAAGAAAGTAGACCACTGCAAATAATACAATTAAACATTAGAAGAATTTTAATTATTTTTTGTGGAGCGTTGCATAAAAGTCCATTATGAACAAGATTTCATCATACAAGTCTCATTGACTAGTCAACTGGGCATAGACGGCAAAGACGAAAACACCCTTGCTTTCGTCACCTTCTTCTTCTTACTACACATATATATACACACACGTGTATACATACATATATATATATATATACTTAGTCGATATTTACTTACTATACATATACAATATATACTACTTCTGCTTGTTTACTTAGAGCAGATGGACGCGCGCACGCGAGAGAGAGAGAGACGCGACAGTGCTGGTGGTTGACTGTGGCGTATGTTGGTGCGTGAGGATGGTGCTGTATTCACGATGTAGGTGGTTGGGGTTGATTGGGATGATGTTGAATAGACGAGAGAGGGAAATAGTGGGAGGGGTGGTCTCAAACAAGAAGAGTATTTGACATCAAAATTTTGAAAATGGGACTCACATAATCATGTATAAAACTTAATGGGACTTAGGAGGATTAAAAATCAACGAGACTATATTCATTGTTGACCAACTATATGGGAGTTATATACAATAACTCCTTTTGGGGAGGGTTGCTGACGGGGGTAGATGGACTAATGAGTTGGTTTCATGTACTCCATCTAAAATTATCGTTATTTTTTATTAAAAAAAAGATGATGTAAACACATAACTTATCACTAATCTCTAATAATATTGATCAACAATATAAAATGAGAGATGACCACACGTCCCGGGGTCAAATCATGGTTGAGACGGATGAATTCTTCCCTAGAACTTTCCACTAGGAGGCCGTGAGCTCACACACATCTGAGAAGATCCGCCAAACTATATCTTCCTTAAAGCATGCGCAAACAACACCAACTCCCGACGTTAATCAGCAGGGTTCGGGGCTGTTGTACATCCATACCAATAACATCAACGGTGTTCGGGGTTCGGGGTTGTAGCCCTAGAAAAAATATTTGTAGGCCCCTATTCGACTTTCGAGACTGACCCAATCACATCAACTGCATCCGTGAGGCTGAATGACCACGTCAAGCACTTGAATGACGCTTATCATCCCAAGCGCTCATCTTCAGACCATTGATTAAATACATGGTCATCAAGGGGTTTTCCCTCCCTCTCATAAAAAATAGGATCGTCAATAAGATCGTTTGAGAATTTTTCAAACCTGACTATAAAGTTTGGCTGTCCAAAGTGGGATTTTGGAAAGTTGAGCGAACGGGGCTGCCCATTAGTTTAAAGTTCAGAGGGTGATGTTCGTATGTTGCTTTTGTGTTGAGGGTTTGCAAACTGGTAGGGGGCCACGAAGGTCGCCTGCAGAGGCAGCCCTACAGCAGGCCAACATGGGGGCGGCGTGGCGTGTATCAAGCAATGTTCTAAAAAAACGCGCCTAGCCTAGGCGCGCCTTAGGTTTGAGGCTTGGGAGAAACAACCCGCCTTAAGCCTTTTACGCCTTAGTCTTGGTAAAAGGCTTAAGGCGCACTTTTTTTTTAAAACAAAAATGCTTTAGTGAAACAATATTGCCTTTCAAATGCTTTTTTTTTAAAAACGAGACCAATGTCCTGTTCAAAACAATCAAAAGACAAGTGGTTTTCAAACCCCTTTGCCTCTCGTCCAAAAAAAACCTAACATTACCAACCGACTTCCGACCAAAAGTCTATATGTTTCATTTGAAAGTTGAAAAATATATTTCTTATATTGAATCATTTTGTATTGATTATTGATTAATGATTATTGACCTATTAAATATTGAGAAATACATTTTGTATATTGCCTATTAAATATTGAGAAATACATTTTATATATTGATTATGGAGCATGCATATGAGAAAGATGACTACCAAACATACGGGTGTATTTTCAAAATTCAAGGTACGTATTATTTTATTATATTACTAGCGTTAGAATAATTAAAATAACAAAAAAAAGGAAAACGCCTTTATACACCTAGGCTCCTAAGGCTTGACCTCTACGCCTCGACCACATCTCACGCCTTTTAGAACCTTGGTACCAAGTGGCTCGCGTCGTCGGCGCTTCCTTGTGGTGCAAGTGGCGCGGAGATATGGAACAAGCAGGGAGGCGCGGGCAAATTGTTAGGCAATGGCCACCGTAGGAGGCATCGGGCTGCTGTTGGTGGCGGTTAAAGGGCTGAAACCGGTGGAACGAGGGATTCTACCAAAGCTTGGATTTGAATAGTCAAGTGGTTGCAACTTCCTCAACGCAGTCTGCATCTTTGACAGCATAATAGTCAAGACTACGATCAACGTAGTTTTGATACCACTTCAATGCGAACTAGTATCAATAATCTCTTATTGATATAGAGAAAATAAGCGAAGTCCTAATAATATTTTTTAACCAAGAAATGAACCTCAATAAATAAGAATTTTAAATACTAGATCTAATAGAGTAAAGATGATTCAAAAGATAATATAAGAATAACAAAATAAATAAGATAATAATAAAAATACGCAACTCTTTTTCTCTCCTACTGGTCTACCCCTGATAGAGGGGACTCGTACACAAATCATAAAAAAATTACATTAAAGAACCTACTAAAAAGGGGCATGGGGCCAATATATACTAAATGAATAAGACTACCTTCAAATGAGGAGACCACCCAAAAGGATGAATAAGCAAAAAAAATAGCACTCTACATTCTCAAAGAAAGAATCCAAAGAGACCAGAAAAGGCTCTTTAACGCAAAAAACTAGAAGAGTAAAACAGCCTCAAAGCGGGAAAGCGCCTCTCAAAACATCTTGTTCCACTACCTCCATATAGACAAAAAATCACACACATGAATGGGGTCCCAAAATCTACGAACCCTTTTGCTAACACCACAGCCATTCCACGAAACAATCAAATCTACCAGCATAACCCAACCAAAAAAGAGCAAAAAAATCTCACAACTCACCACTGATTGGGAGATCAAGGAGGTATACACCTTGTTTAGGAAGTTTAATTGAGGTTGTTAAATATTGAAACATCCAACCCAAAACCAATTGGCAATGGGTGGAGGGGCCCATGCGGTTCAAGGCTTTAATTGCCAGATATGGAACTTTATATTCTCAACACACACGTGGATATATTTATAGTTACTGATGTGAAGAAATTGGGTCGTTGGGCTATGTGTAGCCTAATCTAATACCATGTCAAATATTGTAGCATCCAATCCAAAACCAATTGTCAATGGGTAAAGGGGACCCACGACATTATATACTTGCGGTGCAAGGCTTTAGTTTTTCATGTAGGAATTTATAGTCTCAACACGCCCTGTTACGTGTGACGCGACTTCAGCCAAACACATAGACAAATTTATATTAAGTGACGAGAAGTGATTGGGTCGTTGAGCCATGTATAACCTGTTGTAATACAATGTTAGATATTGGAGCATCCAACCCAAAACCAATTGGCAATGGGTGAAGGGGGGCCAAAATCTTATATAGTGTGGTGCAACGCTTTAATTGCCTGATGTGAAACTTTTTAGGGCATTCAAAGGGTGTGACTGTTGTTTTTAAGCGCTAAGTTACTTAAGAAATTCTTGTTATTGTCATATATCTCAGAAAAGTAGGGAGCAAGAAAGAAGATTCGGTATAATTTGGGAAGAAGGTAGCTGACCGCCAGAAAATCTGGATAAGGTATTCCGAATCTAAGTCAGAATTGGAAGGTGCAAAGATGATTATTGATGCTGGGAATTCGGATAACATAGCGTCTTATTGATGCTGAGAAAATGTAATCCCACAAAGGACGGCATGTTTTCAGTAAAGTTTCTATCCTCTTATTCAAGGCAATACTACCTCAGTTTTTCCGGGGGTTTAGTAGAAAGCTAAGGTGTTCCCTAATGTGACATTTTTTTACTTGGACTACAACAAGGAGTGCTATTTTGAAGTAGGACCATTTAAGAGCCATTAATTGAAAGTCAAAACTTTTTAGAAAAAAAAAAGATAATCAATGGTCGAGACCACTCAAATCAAATGCATTTGTCGAGAAAAGAAATGTGATTCGCAAGGGACAAATTAGCAAGACAGCTATTCTGAAAATGTCTCGGTCCATCGTACCGTTCGTAAAAAGAATTGACTCGGTATAAAAAGGAAACGTGATTAAAATACAAATGTATTTAAAGGACAGCATGAGGGTATAATGACTAGAAATAGAACTACAAATTCTATGCCAGACACAAAAGAAACGAAGGGTGGAGAGAGAGAGAAAGAGAGTGATTGTTCGCTAATATATTATGCAGAGAAAAAGCCAGATAGCATTTTTTTTCAATCAAAATTGTGCATAGCGGTTCTGTGATGATATTTTGTAGAGCATTTGGGAAACTAAAGATCCTCGAGTAAATTCAGCCGGAATTGGCAGTGAGCAGCATATTTAACGCGCTAGACATTTCAATACTGTTACCACTTTGGCAAGTTTACTCATATTGCCAAACTAAGTCCTGTTTTGGGTCATGGTATCATATGTTTACATTAATTGGTCATTATTTTGGCAAAAGCCAAAAATGTTTTGTTAATAGTAGCCTCTTGACAATTCTTTACACATGCAGACCCAACCTCCATCACAAAGAACAAGCTTGAATATATACTTCATTTGACGTTCATATATATAGTGGTTATACTTTCAAATGTTTGTTCTCTGATAACCTGAGTGAGTAGATTTACAACAGTGTACATGTTCATGTAAAGGCAACAAAGGTAGCGGCAACAGAGCAAGACAAACACAAACAGAAGTGTGATCATTTCCTAAAAAAATAAATTACGTATAAACTATAAAAATAATCATATTTAACAAACTTATCATCACAGAGTGTCACAGAAGCACATTTTTACCTCTGCAGGCCCCAATGGATTCTGGCGTGGTTTACCCCATACAAGTGATAACTTGTCAAACTGCCAAAAGAAGAAGCACTATTAAACTGAGATGCATAAGATGAAGAGTTTAGACACTCGTTAACAAGTAAAAATAACATACAGATTCCTAAGATAATCCATAAAAAATCATTCAAATATCCGTAAAGTATGGGTCAAATGGAACCTTCATACAAGATATTTTACCTAGCAACTTGGTAGAGAACACAAGCTATTCAATAACTAAAATGAAACTATAAAATAACACATTAGCATTCCATAGGATCGCACTAAAATTAAATGCGATAATGATAATACACTTCGCCAAGATTTTGACTACAATATTCAATATCATTGTAGGTTGCATTTTTATTTATTATGGTGGAAATGCATATCAACACTGCATAATGTCTTACCCAGGTAAGTCGGTTCATATTAGTTGCTTGGGGGGAATGCAACTGATGCCTACCAATATGAACGAGCAGATTTAGTCGTTTGGTATAAGCTTCATGAAGTTAAGGTTCCCAAACTCCCCACCACCACGAAAAAAAGGGAGGGGAGAGAGAGATCAGATTCCTCTCAGGCTGATTATCCAACAGAATAACCACTAACGCTGGAAAAGTAATACTGGACATGAAACACAATGAAAGAATAAAAACAGATTCATTGAAACCATAAGTACTGTGATCCGGGATCTCTACAACCCCCTACGTACCATGATCCAGGATCACCAACCCAAACCATGGTGGGTTAGCAACTTGAATCTCCAAAAGTGGTATCTTCAATTAATCATTGATATTTTAGCTAGTATAAGTAATCATGCAAGCTTTGAGCTAAAGAAAAACAAATGGAGAAAAAAAAAGAGACTTCCTAACCAAAAAAAAAAAATAAGAGTAGACAAAAATGTTCATATATTTTCTTCATATATCACATATATTATACACAACTCCCTATATTGGTATATTAAATGTATTCTTGACAATATAGTTATGGATTTACACTAGAGTTTGGGGAGCATATTGTAATAACCCAGATTTTTCAGTAATTGTTTTTATATAATTTGCCATGTGGGATAATTATATAAAATAATGGAAGTTGAAGTGAATATTATTTTAAGTGATTTAAGAGATAATATTTAATAACTTTTTGCATATTTACTGTTAAGTGAATGTAAATATCATCGTATTATGTTTTGTTGCGTCGTTGTGCCTAAAGCGGCGATTATGATTTAAAATGAGATTGGAACAGGAAATGATTTATATTATTCCGGATGCCAATTTAGAGGGCGCGGTTAGTCCCGAAATAGTCGAGATAGTCAAAATAAGTGTCATATTGTATTTTTGAGTTTCGAGCACTTTTGACAGGTTATGACTTAATTGTGTAGTTACAAGTCATTTTCATGGTGTATTAACATTTAAGGTTAAAAATAAGTGTTAGGTGCACGATTTAAGTCTTCCAACCCCTTTTATTCTCAATTATAGGTTTTCTAAACCTAGAGAGAAAGAGAGAGAGAGAATTTGGGAGAAAAGGAGAGAAAGAAGGAGAATTGAAGAAATTGAGCTTGAATCTGTTTCTACCGGAAGAAGATTCGACACTACAACCTTAAGGCAAGTTTCTTACTTTCTAGTATATGATTTAATGTGAATAAATTGTTGTGATAGTTGTGTATTTGGAGGAATTGAACAAATTGTAGGTTTGGATGAATTTTAGTGTTTAACCCTTGGATTTTGATATTTGGATGTTTTGAGTTGGATATCTTGGTTTGTTGTTGTGTATAAATATGGTGGTGAGGTTTTTAGTTGATGAGAATGAAGGAAGTGTAAGAATAAGGAGTTTAGGTTTTGGATTCAATCTTGTAGAAGAAGAGAAATTCGAGGGTCTGCTCCATCATTTGTTTATCACTAAAGAACAAAAGCTTTTGTTCTTTAGTGATAAACAAACCTAAACTATTGAATATAGATTGAGATTAAAGACAACAGTATCTGAGAATCAATTTGGGTTTATGCCTGGGAGGTCAACAATGGAATCAATCTATTTATTGAGGAGATTAATGGAGAGGTACAGGGAGAAAAAGAAGAATCTTCATATGATTTTTATAGATTTAGAGAAGGCGTATGATAGGATACCCAGAGATAAAATATGGTGGGTTCTACATAAAAGAGGAGTGATTGATGTGATCAAGGATATGTATGATGGTGCGATGACTACAGTAAGAACATCAGCCGAAGAAAGTAGTGAATTTTCAATTACGGTAGGTTTACACCAAGGTTCAGCATTAAGTCCTTATCTCTTGTTATTGATGAGTTGACTGGACAAATACAAGATGAAGTGCCATGGTGTATGCTATTTGCAGATGATATTGTTTTAGTGGATGAGACTAAGACGTGGATTTAATGCTAGGTTGGAATTGTGGAGAGAAACTTTAGAAACAAGAGGATTTAAAATACGCAAAATTAAAACAAAATATGTGGAGTGCAATTTTAGTAGTAATAGAAGGACAAATGGAGATGTGATGAAATTGGAGGGTCAAGAGATACCTAGAAATGATCATTTTCGTTATTTAGGATTGATTATCCAAAAAGATGGAGATATTAGTAATTATGTTACTCATAGGATTAGAGCAGGCTGGGTTAAGTGGGGAAGTGCTATCGGCATTTTGTGTGATAGGCATATACCTATGAAGCTAAAAGGAAAGTTTTATAGGACGGCCATTAAACCCGCCATGTTATATGGGACAGAGTGTTGGGAAACAAGAAACAAAATGTGCAGAAAATGATTGTAGCGGAGATGCAAAGCTAAGATGGATTTGTGGGAAAACTCGAAAGGGCAAAATTAAAAATGAACAAATTCATGAAACGGTAAAAGTAGCTCCTATAGAAGATAAATTGGGAGAAAATCGACTTAGATGGTTTGGACACGTCAAGTGTAGACCAATGGATGCTACTGTAAGGAAGAGTGATTTAGTTAGTATTGATGGTAACTCAAGGGGTAGAGGTATGCCTAAATTGACTTGGTGGGATATTATAAAAAAGGACATGATGTCATGTGGTTTAACCGAAGATATTGCACTGGACAGAATGGAATGGAAAAATAAGATTCATGTAGCCGACCCCAAATAATTGGGAAAGGCTTTGTTGAGTTGAGTATATATTTGCATCTAATACCTTAAACTTACACTTCCTTTGACATGACAAACTGCTTCCACCTATTCCTCTCGAATCTAGATGCTAATACATTTTTGCAATGTACCCCAATAATGAGGCAACGCAAATCTGAAAAAAAAAATGTAAATGCTTCGGGCATCATAGTGTATTTGTGTGATTATTACCCATAAAAGATCATATTTCTAACCACTCTTATCCTTATTCACATTTCGATGGACATTGCATCATCATTTAGGTAGTAAGTTTCCATTGAAAAAACTAAATGCCAGGCGGCTTGAGTGCTTGACACGAAAGTGCTACTAGATGTTATACACTACATTATTTAAGATAAGGACGGAACAAATGTGCCACCCCTTTACAATGTTTTAAAAATCACTCGTGGCGAATCACAAAAAACTCGCCTCAAGCCAGGGTTGAATTTGAGGCTTACGTCCCGATGCGCCTCGCCTCGCCTCACGCCTTTTTCCCGAGGAGCGGAAAAAAAATATAAAATAAATTAAAAAAATTGTTCTTCTTCCATCACGAACACTGTTTTTTTTTTTGTTATTTTATTATATGTCGACAATTGGTATATATATACATACTTTGAAGATGGTGCAAAAATTAATTATATTTATTTTATTATAGACACACACACACACACACACACACACACACATATATATATATATATACACTAATCAATTAACTATATATATATATACTAATAATCTAACTCCGCCTGTGTCGTGCTTAACTTCTTATTTTTTTTTACACTGCCGGTCCCAAGCCCGGAAAAAGGAGGAGGGTTGCGTTAGGTAGCTGACAGCCAGCGTAAAACTTTGTCAGATCCTTATGAACATGAATCCTATGAATATACGTGCTAATGCTAGGGCATTCCCCTTAAGCGATGCGTTGCGCCTGCCACCGGGTGTCTCGAAAAATAGGCAAGGGGCGTTGCGCCTGCCACCGGGTGTCTCGAAAAATAGGCAAGGGGCGTCGCATCGGCGCCCGGATGCGACGATAAATACGCAAGGGTTCCTGCAACAAGCTGGACGTGTGCGGGTAAAGAAGCTAGTCCAGGATACTAGACTTAGGTTAGCAACTTGGAACATAGGGACTATGACAGGAAAAGGGATGAAGTTAGTAGATACCATGATAAGAAGAAAAGTTCACATAGCTTGTTTACAAGAAACTAAATGGGTCGGTGAGAAAGCTAGAGAAATAGAAAATACAGGATTTAAATTATATTATACATGAAAACATAGAAATAAGAACGGAGTTGGAATAATAGTAGATAAAAACTTTAAGGACGATATCGTAACCGTTATTAGGAAAGGTGATAGACTTATACTTGTAAAATTGGTATTAGGTGAAAACATAATTAATATTGTTAGTGCTTATGCACCTCAAGTAGGATTAAATGAGCACACTAAAGTACAATTTTGGGAACAAATGGATGAACTAATTCAAGAAATATCCCTAGGTGAGAAAATCTATATAGGTGGAGATTTTAATGGCCATGTAGGAGAAGATCGTGTAGGATATGAGATAGTGCATGGCGGACATGGTTTTGGAGATAGGAACGACGAGGGAGAGTCTATCTTAGATTTTGCGATGGCTTATGATTTTGTACTAGTAAATACATGTTTTAAAAAGAGGCTTGAACACTTAATAACTTATAAAAGTGGAACACATAAGAGCCAAATAGATTTTTTCATTACTAGGAAAGGAGACCGATTAACGTGTAAAGATTGTAAGGTTATCCCGGGAGAGAGCTTAACCTCACAACATAGGATAATGGTGTTGGATATAAATATTAAAAATCAATCACGAATGCGAAAAGTGAAGATTAACCCACGAACTAGGTGGTGGAATTTAAAAGGAGAGAAATTAGAACTATTTAAAGATAAAGTATTAAATGAAGCAACATGGAATTGTGAAGAAGAAACTAACGTAATGTGGAATAAGATGGCCACAAGCATTAGGAAAATATCAAAAGAAATTCTTGGAGAATCAAAAGGCAAAGGGCCACAGTCTAAAGAAACTTGGTGGTGGAATGAAGAAGTACAGAATATAGTAAAAATTAAAAGGGAGTGCTTTAAAACATGGCAAACAAATAGAAATGAAGAGAATTTTGAGAAATATAAATGGACTAAAAAAGAAGTTAAGAAAGTGGTAAGAGATGCTAAGTTAAAAGCGTATGATGATCTTTATACAAAATTAGGAACACAAGAAGGGGAAAAAAGTATTTATAAGCTTGCTAAACTTAGGGATAGGAAAACAAAAGATTTCAATAACGTTAAGTGCATCAAAAGTGATGATTCGAGAGCCCTAGTCAAAGATGATGAAATTATGGAAAGATGGAAAAACTACTTTGAGAGGTTATTAAATGGAGATAATGGGAGTAGATTAGATATAGAGGAACTTAGGGAGACTCGAGAAGATATATTTTTTCGTAGAATTAGGACAACAGAGGTCAGGATTGCTCTAAAAAAGATGAAAACAGGGAAGGCTTTAGGACTAGATGGTATCCCTATTGAGGTTTGGAAGTGCTTAGGGGAGGATGGAGTATCATGGCTTACCAAATTATTTAATAGAATTTTAATGACTAATAGGATGCCCGATGAATGGAGAAAAAGTATTTTAGTACCTATTTATAAAAATAAAGGGGACATACAAAGTTGTTCAAATTATCGTGGTATTAAGTTAATGAGTCATACAATGAAACTTTGGGAGAGAGTGATTGAATATAGGTTGAGATTGAAGACAACAGTATCTGAGAATCAATTTGGGTTTATGCCTGGGAGGTCAACAATGGAAGCAATCTATTTATTGAGGAGATTAATGGAGAGGTATAGAGAGAAAAGAAGGATCTTCATATGATTTTTATAGATTTGGAGAAGGCGTATGATAGGATACCCAGAGATATAATATGGTGGGTTCTACATAAAAGAGGAGTGACTCGCAGATATATTGACGTGATCAAGGATATGTATGATGGTGCGATGACTAAAGTAAGAACATCAGCTGGAGAAAGTAGTGAATTTTCAATTACGGTAGGGCTACACCAAGGTTCAGCATTAAGTCCTTATCTCTTTGCTCTTGTTATGGATGAGTTGACTGGACAAATACAAGATGAGGTGCCATGGTGTATGCTATTTGCAGATGATATTGTTTTAGTCGATGAGACTAAGATGGGGATAAACGCTAGGTTGGAATTGTGGAGAGAAACTTTAGAAACAAGAGGATTTAAAATAAGCAGAACTAAAACAGAATATGTGGAGTGTAATTTTAGTAGTAATAGGAGGACAAATGAAGATGTGGTGAAATTGGAGGGTCAAGAAATACCTAGAAATGATCATTTTCGTTATTTAGGATCGATTATACAAAAAGATGGAGATATTAATGATGATGTTACGCATAGGATTAGAGCAGGCTGGGTTAAGTGGAGAAGTGCGACCGGCGTTCTGTGTGATAGGCGTATACCTTTGAAGTTAAAAGGAAAATTTTATAGGACGGCCATTAGACCCGCCATGTTATATGGGACAGAGTGTTGGGCAACCAAGAAACAAAATGTGCAGAAAATGAGTGTGGCGGAGATGCGAATGCTAAGATGGATTTGTGGTAAAACTCGAAAGGATAAAATTAAAAATGAACAAATTCGTAAAACGGTGAAAGTAGCTCCTATAGAAGATAAATTGAGAGAAAATCGACTTCGATGGTTTGGACACGTCAAGCGTAGACCAATGGATGCTCCTGTAAGGAAGAGTGATTTAGTTAGTATTGATGGTAACCCAAGGGGTAGAGGTAGGCCTAAATTAACTTGGTGGGATATTATAAAAAAGGACATGATATCATGTGGTGTAACCGAAGATATTGCACTGGACAGAATGGAATGGAAAAATAGGATTCATGTAGCCGACCCCAAATAATTGGGAAAAGGCTTTGTTGAGTTGAGTTGAGTATATACTAATAATCTGTGTTTTTTTTTCAAAATCACTATTTTTTAAAGGTTAAAGAGCTCTTTATTTTTCTAAAATTGCACTTAACTTACAAAAATTATTGTTTCAATCTACAAACTCTTATTCTTTTTTCCTTTTTTGTTTTAAAATTGCACTTAACTTGTACTATTTACTATTTTTACTTAAAAGATTTTTTTTTAAATAACCAATATGTGAATGATACTTAAAAAATGATTTTGTCAATTTGATTTTGAATTGATTAATTTATTGTCATATTATAAAATTAACAATATGTAAATTGATTTTGCATTGATTGATTTATTGTCATATTGTAAAATAATCAATATGTTAAAATTGATTTTACCAAATTATTTAAGGGAAAAAAAAGTTGAACAAAAAAAGGTTTAACTATGTGAGAAAGTTCTCAAAGATGTTTGCTTTTTTTGGAGTTTTATTTTATATTGTTTATGGTTTTATTAATATTTTTTTAATATTATTTTACTCTTTTATTTTTTTAGTGAAGCTTACGCCTCGCCTTGCCTCGCCTCGCCAAAATGCCTTTTTAAACATTGCCCCTTTATTCTACGTTCATCACCGTCAAGTCTTATTTCTACAACATGGAAATCAACAGATGGTTTAGATTGAAAAATGCAGGCATTGGGATGTCATGAAATACTTATTGTGCTGGTGACCCCTTCATAAAATAATATTGGATCTTGAATTTCGTCCTGCCAAGACTTAACTGCATTCTCTCGACGCTCTAGCATACATTTTATTAAATAGGACTTCAACAAATACTGGTTCTCTTCCTTCATCAAGTACTAGAACTTTTAGACTTCTTTAGTGTATCTTCAGCTTGACATCAAAAAGGGATTGTGAAGTGCTAACTACACACTAGAGGCGCCCTTCAGAACCAGATGAATCCGAAGAAATGCATCAAACCATCTTGCTCATTTTCGTAACAGTCAGATTGGATTGAATCCCTATAACTGATACTGTTGATTTGGTTGTGGGTTTACCCCAAAAATAACTAAACCAACCCAAAAATGGAATTAAACTGAAACAATAAATGTACATAGTATATATTGTGTGTATTTCACCTTTCAGAACAAACATTTTTTAGTAGAACACTAAAATAGAATTTTGCGGAAAATCCCTATTGTTTATATGTAGTAATATATAAGAAAACACAAGCACAACTCTGAATTTCTGATTAGCTGATTGAACATATCTTAAAATTTTAAAAAGAAGATGGAACTGACAGGTGCATGGAGTACCCTGGAGGCTGGAACTACGAACCAACCCAATCATACTCTGATACTATAATTGTCATATTAAATTTCGCTTCAGTTAACATTCGAAATTCCGGGAACCAACTAAAATAGGTTCTAGTTCTGGTTAGCTACTAAACCAAACTAAATGAAACCATGAGCACCCTTATTGCACATGGTAAACCGTTCTACAGCGTCATTGGTGTGCATGGATGCAACTTTTTTGTTTATGTTCATCCATCGGGAAAAGAAAAGGAACATGACCAAGAAAGCTAAAATTGTATACGGGGTTAAGGGAAGCCAATAGGAGGAAGAATTGCAGAAATCATTCCTTTTAGTCTAGGAAGAATGAACATTTCCAAGATGCGATTATACCAAAAAAAAACAAATTAAAATTTATTAAAGCAATGGGCATGGTGGAGAGAAATATCACAATTAGACGTATGTATATAGATTTACATTATTATAAGGCATTTATGGTGGTTGTTTATAGAACATGGGTAGGGATAAGCTAATTCATAAATGATGTCTCCTCAATCCATCTTACCAATAAATATACTTCAAACCGTTTGAAAACAGAATATATACCAAGATATGTTTCATTTATTATACTGAAAATTCCCCCTTGTTTTTGCTCAGGAATTCCCAATGTTGATCATAAGAAATTTAACTACAGTAAAAATATTTACAAAGCGGTGAAGGAAACAAAAACGGCTACCTCAATAGGATCTGCGGCTACAGGAACTAATTCAGGAACTTCTTGCTCCTCATTTGATGCCAAGCTGCTAGTATTATCATGAGAAGACTGGCCATGGTTCCTCCTCTCATTAGAACCAAAACCATCACCATGACTTTCACGGAAGAGCTGGGAAGTTGTTTCCCTAGCAAATCGGGTCACGAGAGAGAATTTTTCTAAAACTTGAATTGAAAGATCTCGAGCAGGATCGTGATTTTTTTGTCTCTGCCTCCCATTTTGCTTAATACTACTCAAACTTCCATTAAAAGCACCCCCTTCGGTCATCTGTTGATTCCTGTTTTGTTGGGCCTCACTACCAGATATAGATGAAGATGGCCCATTCGAAACAGAAACAGCCCGAGGAAGCTCCAAAGAAGACAAAGTTTTCTGCAGGAATTAGTTTTTAAAATTAAGCAAAACAAATAACCAGATCAAGAGAAAACAAAAATGATCAGTAACAGGAGAATATCATTAAAGAAAATATAGATGTACAACTGTACTGAACCAGAAGTCCACAATGCAAAATTGAAATACGTGATACGGAAAGATTTAATCATTTGGATAGAGTCGAGGAGATGCTTCAACAACATTTATAAACAGGTACAAGCTCTAAAACATGCCGTTCAACCTTCAATTTTCCACCCCTTTACTGACAGCCCAAAGGGGGGAGGGGTGAAGGGAAGAAAAAATTGACAAGTTTGTGTGCGGGCGCGATGTGGCATGACAAGGGATTGAGGAGAGAGAAAGAGAGGGGGGGGGGGGGGGCTATTGTGGAAGGAATAAGGGGAGGAGTTGGGTTCGCTTTGGGTTGTTTTGTTTTTCTTATCTCATTATTTATCTTTAAGATATTTTAGGTAGTTCCAATTATTTCCTAACTATCTTTTAACCTTTCTAGAAATCTAGTTTAGTAGCCTATAAATAAGAGGTTTTTTCATTGTAAAGGCAGTCCTTTCCTTTCAATAATTATTCTGATTTAGTGATATTGTGTGATTTGATTTTATGTGTGCTTCCCCTCAGTATCAGTGCTGAGTTCGTTTTGTGTTCTGTTGGGTTCATGAGTTAGGGCTGGGGTTCATTGACAATGAACTTTTCAAAGCAAGACGACACAAATGGAGTGTCAGTAAAGGGAAGGCGGTAAAATGAAGACAAAAAGTATCAGATTAGCAAGCAAATGCTTGTGCAGTTCGGAGCATGATAAAGAAAGTATTGATCACCTCTTCATCAAGAGTGAGCTAGCTATGGAGGTTTGGAACTATTTAGATCGCTTTTTCAATATCAGATTCTTCCAAACGGATTCCATTCAGTACTGATGGTATAACAGATCTTGCAGGAAACCCGAAGTTGGCTATGTGCTTCCTATTTTTGCTGTTTGGGAACTCTGGAAGGAACGCAATAGCAAGAAATTTGAAAACGAAATATCTCAACCGGCTGCAAATATTCCAATGCTTAAAAAGGCGTCCGAGGCTTACGCCTCAAGGCGAGGCGAGCAAAAATTGCCTCGGGCTTGCGCCTCACTTCATGCCTTTTTGCTGAGGCGCGGAAAAAAAAAAACTCTTTCTTCCACCATGAAGTCAGTTTTTTTTAAAGGTTAAAGTTCTTCATTTTTCCAAAATTGCAAACTTAAAAAAAATGTTGTTTTAATCTACTAACTCTTATTCCTTTTTTCTTTTTATGTTTTAAAGTTACACTTAACTTATACCATTTACTATTGTAACTTGAAAGAAATTTTTAAAAAATAACCAAAATGTTAATGAAAATTAAAAAATTGATTTTGTCAATTTGATTTTGCATTGATTAATTTATCGTCATATTATAAAATAACCAATGTGAATGAAACTAAAAAAAATGATTTGGTCAATTTGATTTGGCATTGATTAATTTATTGTCATATTATAAAATTAACAATATGTAAAAAAAGTCATCTCGGGGGAACGAAAAAATGTTTAACTATGTGAGAAAGTCCTCAAAGATGTTTTTTTTCGCAGTTTTATTTTATATTTCTTTGTTACTTTATTTTTTATGGTTTTATTAGTATTTTTTTAATATTATTTTGTTTCTTTTTTTTTTTTGGTGAGGCTTACGCCTCAATACGCCTCGCCGAAGCCAAAACGACTCGTCTCGCCTCGCCTCGCATCGCATCGCATCGCATCATGCCTTTTTAAACATTGAATTATTCAACTAATTTCAGACGAGCTGAAAGACTGTTCTCAGCTTCTTGACATCAGATCATCTGGGATGTCCCCTGATTCTATTCTTTTGGGTGCACTCCACATTCTTCTTTTGGGTGCACTCCACATTCTTCTTGAAAGAACAATCCTTCACCTCCCTCTTCTCATATTAATCATCAAAGGCGAAGTCATCAACAGAAGATCATGTGGATTTTTTCGGATTCAGAGTCAGTCTGATTCGGAAGTAGAACAACAGTGCCAACAAAATGAGAACACAATGAAAGAGCTTCAAAATCTCAACACTGCGTACTGCCAAAGGTCGCAACAAATTTGAACGAAGAAAGTGAAAACATCGGCAAGGTTAGGTCTGTTGGGGGACGAGGGGAAGGAACCTATGACCTAGAAGTCAATGCCGTAGGCGAGTTCGACTTATGCCAGAGCACGGCCAACAATCATAGAGGCTGAAGAAACCTTTCATGAGCACAAACAGAGAAGACAGTAGTGGAGAAAAGGATGGCGGTGACATCACCGGCATCAATGGGGTTACCAGAAACCTAAGAAGCTGACCTGCCGAAGTCGGTAACCTAATCAAGGGCCAAGGCCATTGTGACGACGATCCACCAATTATCCAAGGAAGACGAGCTATGATCCACCCGGTGGAAGAAGGGGTGGATTGTCGTGGTTTGAAGGTTTGTGATATTGGGCTCAAATGGTGTGGGCTGATTATATGAATTTCACGTAACTTGACATATGGCACACAAGATAACCCTAAAAATATAAAGCGAATACAATGGTTGGCCAATGGCTTTATTTATGGACAAGTTATCATGCTAGCCAAGATGACCCTAAAAATGTAAAAAGATAAAGGAGGGCAGTTAAAGGATATTCTAAGGGAATATTGCCCCATACTTAATACTTGACTAAATAAAGAAATAAGATTTATAAAAATAAAGCGAAAAAATAAAAGAGCACCTCAAACGATATTGCAATTGAACCCATTATCCTTCCTTATTCTCATCAGAATTTGAGCCCAGTTAAATCAGGGGCTGAAAATTGTAAATTTTCTTGGATTGGAAAAATATGGACCAACCCTAAATAATCAAGTGATGCAAAATTTAATTCTTGGGACCCAAAATTTGATGAAGGTGAATTTGGACTAAAATTGAGGCCGCAAAAATATTCAAAATATTTATATATTTGGCACGGGCTTCGATAATGTTTCCCAAAAACTCGTGGAAGAGCTTTTCCAAATGGGGGCGAATGATGCGGCGTGACAAGGGATTGAGGAGAGAGAAAAGGGGTCAGCTGTTTGGGAGGGGATTAGGGATGAGTAAAGTTTGTTTTAGGTTGTTTTCCTTTTATTCTCTTTATTTATCTTGAAGATATTTCAGGTATGTTTCATTATTTCCTAATTATCTTTTAGCATTTCACTTCCATTAGTACTCTAGTTTAGTAGCCTACAAATAAGAGGCTCTATTCATTGTAAATGGCACTCCTTTCAATAAAAATTCTAATTTTGCGATGTGTGATTTAAATTTTTTAGCGCGCACAAGGGAGAACATGCACTTGCATGTGTGTGATTAAGTGACTTCAATGTGATGAGGAAATCTTGCAACTAAGACAGTTTACTTCCAATGTTGCTTCAAGGAATCTTACTATGCTATGGTGCTCTTCCTTTTTCTATATAATGGGGCCCTGATTTTGATTCTAGAAAATGTCCAAAGCCTCCAAGCAATAATATTATATTCGATCGGAACAATCAATATGTCATTGCTGGATAGTATGTTGCTTGCTTTTGGGGCTTCAGTAGTGAGTAAATGGGAGGACAGTGGAACAGACAACCAGATTTTGGTCCATAGTGAATTGGTGATATCAACCTGACTGTGAATGGATGATACTAGTAGTCAGATAACCTCAAACTGCAGTAGATGACGAATAAGACTGCATTGAAGGAAGTCACAAGTCCTCTAACATTTATTAAAACAATCTGCTTCAAACATGTTTGTGCTCACCATGTTTGAGCTCATGTAATCAACATTCGATTATTCTCTCTCATGTAATTTAAACAACAATCATTCTATTATCATTAGAGTTCAGTATTGTATTGTAGTTTCTGAGTTACTCATAACAGGTAATATTATAATGACAGGTAAAAGAAAATTCACAAACTCTTAACTCTGCTACCTTCGTCAACAATTGGGAAAATGAAAGGAGATATAATGTAATACAAAAATAGATGAGATTCAACTCTGACCCTAATCCCTTGGTCCACAGTTGGGACAATAAATGTGATTTAATGTACGTAACGAAAATAAATGTACAGCATTCAATTTCTAATCTTATAAACTTTATGCAGCATTTCGTATAAGTTTTTTAAGATAAAGAATTAACAAAAAGATGATATTTACCTGGAGAGGATCTTGGAAATCGTTCACAAGAAATACATTTGCATCTTCTGCTGACCTGGAAACATAATTCTGTCTAATAAGAATCTAGCAGTAATCTGATCTAGTGAACTTCAACAAGCATTCTCTGCTTACAATTGCATGTCACCAATTCTCCAAATGGTTGTTCTGTGACACTCCAAAAGTGAAGATTTTTTTTATGAAACCCAGATGTGTGAAGAAAATTGGCAGCACACAATGTGACAGTAAAAGTAGTGCCCATAATATGTCATACAGTATACACGTTAATATCAAGTACGGTTTCATAGAACTTCTGAAATGCATGCACAGGACTGTTACCAAATAATATTTCATGTGATGCTCATATAGAATTATATCCATTGAAATGTATTTTAACTTTACTCAGTGAATGATCTCTTTTCTAATTGTTATTATGTTCTTATTTAGCCAGATTAATTCATATGCATCAACCCCATTATTCGGGGTTAGTTACATGGACCCTTGGTATCTCCATTTGGTGTGATGCATTACTCTCGTAAGTAAATTTTTCTAGCACCAGGACTATATCTATTTATTGCAGATGTGAGGCCTAATAGGAAGAAGAACTGTGCATAACAATAATAACCAACCTAACAAGAAAAACATGTTGCTCATATGTCAAATAAAAATAATATCCACTGAAATGTATTCTAATTTTACACAGTGAAAAAAATATCTCTTTTCTAATTGTCATTCTGTTCTTATTTAACCAGATTAATTCATATGCCTCAACCCCATTACTCGGGGTCAGTTACATGGATTTATATTATCTCCAGTTGGTGTGATGCATTACTCTCAAAGTAAATTTGTGTAGCACCAGGAAAATATCTATTTATTACAGATGTGAAACCATATAGGAAGAACTGTGCATAACAACAATAACCAACCTAACAAGAAAAACATGCTGCTTTATTGTAGCAAGAAACTCTCGCACTCCTCCATTGTAGAAATAAAGGGGGGGAAATGCTAGACCTACAAAGTACACATTAATTTGAAAAGAAACAAAAAATTGTATTCAGTGAAAGAAAACAAAGCAAAAATAGATGAGGATCAGTGGAAACATCTGCGAATAATTCTCAAATACTTGCGCCCCTAGCAGGGCTAAACATCAGAGGTTAACTGCATAAAGCTCAACCTTGTCAGCTTCAAAATATCACCAAATAAATGACAAACTGGCAATTAATCTCTTCTAAACCTTTTAAATAAAGGAAGATGCTGGAAGCTTTATTTAAACATCAGCAGGCAACTAGATAACAAAGTACCCAGATGAAAGATAAACTTCTGTCGTAACGAAAGTTGATGTTCTTGTGACATCCATACAACTTAAATGGAAAGAAAGAAAAAAGCAAAGTCCCTAATCTGCTTGACAATATGTTTTTTTATAAGAAAGAGATGTCATTAATAACAGATGTTTGGAGAGGAGGATGAGGTATCAAACTAAAGTCAAAAACCTGCTAGAAATACAAAATTCAATACAAGCTTACAGCCTAGAAAAAGACATGAACAGTAGTAGAGGACAGCATCTTGGTGACTATACCAATCTATGATATGATGCACTCGAGTGTACGCCTTGAGGAGAGGCAGCGATAATTCTTGTCAAGGCTATAGCCTCAAGGGACAAAGAAAAGGCTTACACCTTGGAGGTGTGAGGCTTTACACCTCAATGCGGCTCAAGGTGAAGCGCAATGTTTAAAAAAGCACTCGACGCATGCGACTCGAGGCGAAGCAGCAGAAAAGAGCCTCGAGGCTTAAGCCTCGGTGGTCGTGGCGTTATGAGGCAAGGCGTAGAGGCGTTCAGTTTGAATTTCGGGTAAAAATAAAGGTTACATTTTACTGAAACCAAGTCATCAGCAGCTTTTCTCTCATTTCTCTCCCCGATCAGCCCTCTTCTACAAAATACCTTGCTTCCAATCAGCATTCGTCTTTTTCCGACCAAGTCGGCAGCAGTTCTGTTTGGAGGTAACCTAAGTTTCATTTCTTTTGTGGATTTTTACCCCCGTTTTCATATTCCGACCTAATCAGCGATTGTTTTTTTTGTATTTATTGTGTGGTTTTTAAGTTTTATAAGTTTCAACCCCTTTTTTTATTTCGGACCAAGAAATCTCTTATGTTTTAAACTTATCTTATTCCTTTTTTTTCAACTTAACTTTATAATCTTTTTTTGTTTGTTTGTTTTAAACTTAGATTAATATGTTTTTTTTAACTAAACTGAATATATTTTAAGAATGTACCAATTTGATTATAAAATTCATTATAAAATTGATACTAAACTGATATGATACTAAAAAAGATTGTCAAATTACTTTTTAAAAAAAAAGTAATCTCGGGGGAATAAAAAAATGTTAAATTATGTGAGAAAGTCCTCAAATAAGTTTTTTTTGCAGTTTCATTTTATATTTCTTTGTTAATTTATTTTATATGGTTTTATTAGTATTTTTTTAATACTATTTTGCTCTTTTTTTTTGTGAGGCTTAAGCCTCAAGGTTTACTCCTCGCCTCGCGTCTTTTTAAACATTGGTAAAGTGTTGAGGCGTATCCTTTCTTGGGGAATCTATTTTTTGACTTATAGAAACTCACACTCTTGCCGAACCCTCCTCCTCCCTCTCCTATTCTTCTTCTCATTAGTCCGTTCTCCTTACACAGTCGTTGAGTTTTCAATTTTGCTATTTGGAAGCCTTGTCTTCTTATACAACATGCAATGGTGAAGAGACGGGACTGAAGTAGTTTGCTTGGTAAGGGACTGAAGTAGTTTGTTTGGTATTTCCGTTTTCATTTTATTTTACACGAGTATCGCGGGTATAGTTGTTTTTTCCGTTAGGAAAACACATTTTCTAATGATATACATAGATAGTTTGTGCTACATCCTGATGATGACAATAAACTATTTGTTTTTGTCATGATAATTATATTATATTATGTTGTGGTTTATTGGTATTTTTTTATAAATTTTCGTTGATTTTCTTTTTTCAAGTTGAGTCTGTGCCTCAATGGACCTCGAGGCTTACACCTTGCCTCAGCTCGCCTGGACAATGTTCCCGCCTCACGCAATTTTAAATATTGGTAATAGCAACAAGGGGGATAACAAGTTGAGAAATCCATTAAACAATCCATCATATTGAATACTGTTTGCTATCTTCTATTAATGACATTGTTATTCTAAAAGACTATCTGACTTAATAGAATCGCCCAGACAGAACCATTGTGTCTTTATATATAGTACTGGAGGTGTCTCTTTAAGAAAGTATATCGAGTTGATTTGCTGGATCCAAGAAAGTGGTGTCCCTTACCCAACTGGCACATGATATCCGAATACACAAAATGCTTCAAATGGATATGATTCCTCCGTGTTTGTCCTTTTTAAGGGATTAATAATCTTGAGTGTACATCTCCCAATCGAAAGTATTTTCAATGTATATCAACATGCATCATGGGAAATATATGTGTTTGATTGTTTTCAGACCACATCATGCATAAAATAATGAAGCGTGCATAAAAGCTTAACCACATGCAGCACCCTCACAATTAAATTCCATGTAAAACTACAAATATTTTTTCCTGGATACAGAAGTAAGTTTCATGTAAAACTAACAAGATAGAACTTACTAGTTCAATTATCATACTACAGCTTCACATTAAATGCAAACATATGTATTTGAGTTGCCAAACCTGATGACAAAACAACGATGATATACTGCCAGCCAAGTGTTGGAGTGTGTCGACGAATTGACCGTACCTCCGTAAAAGCCACTGCCTTTATTGTATATAGATTTTTATCTGCATGAGATAGCGCATGAAAGCAGTATTCGTAATCATCACAAGAATATATGTGCATGCGTGCGTCTGTCTCTGTATATAACTTTAAAAAAAAAAATACTGAATTTGAGTCTGACCTCTTTCAGACAACCTAGGATTTGAGTTTTGCCCTTTATATGGAATCCATGTCTACCATAACAAAAATAATTCAGCTCATAACATAAACAGTATGAATACAAGCTCATAACATAAACTATCTCTCTATCTATCTATCTATATATATATATATATATAGAGAGAGAGAGAGAGAGAGGAGGGCTCCACTGACACATTTTATACCTGTGTAAAACAATTGATTAAACGGATGCATAATTCAATAATTGCGCTGTTGGATTTGGCATACTTAATTTCAAAGACCAAAACAATATGCACTTTATCTGTTTGGCTAACTGCATGATTTTAGCTTAAAACATATACTCATAATAGGAATTTATTTTATTTCTGACATACACAATCAAAGTGAATTAGTTATTTAATCCAATGGTTGGTTTATGGAATCATGTATCAGCTTATAGGAAATCGTTACGCGCATGGGCGGAGGCAGGTGGGGGCATGTGGGGGCTCAAGCCCCCACGATTTTTCAAAAAATAATAATAATAATTTTGTAAGTAAGAGAATTTTTAGGGGTAAAAACTGATTATTTTAGAAGTGGGGTAAGTAAGAGAGTTTTTGCCATTCCACAATCCAATCCAATGTGAATTAGTAACAATTTACAATCCAATCCACAATTCACCTACCATTTTACAATCCAATCCACAATTTACAAACCCTAGCCTCCAACCCTACAAAATTCTTCCACCACCAACCCGAATCCCCCAACTCACCACCCATTTTTCAAACCCCAATCATAAAAAAAAATTACGTGTTCTCCCAATTCACTCTCGAGGCTCAATTCAAGATCACCGACGGCTAGTCCAAGATTTGTTGCTTCACCCAATCATTCTTCCACCCTCACTCACTCAATCGGGTCAAATCAACGATAAAAATCCCCTCCCAAACCGGTTGATTGCAAGAAAGATAGAAACGACGAAATTTAATTGAATATTGAGGATTTTTTTTGACATATTTGATGAGGATTGTTGGGTGACTCGCACACACTTTCGTGACTGGAAACATTTGATTTGGGAGTTTTTTTTCAATCTTTGAGAGAGGGGATGATGATTTTGTTGAGGTTGGATCGAATGTTATCTCTCTTGGGGTTGATTTGGATATTGAAGGTGATGTTTTTGGTGGTGGTATGTGGACCCATTCGTGGTAGCTTTTGATCGGCGCTCGGAGGAAATCTTCTAGGGCATAGCATTAAGGAGGTTCATCGCGGGAATCTCAGATCGCGATTTTGTTGGTCGGACACATTTGGATTGTATTTTTATTCTCCCGGGATTTACCGCAAGTCGGTACAAGGGGCGTTTCCGAGGACGGCTCTTCCTCCTAGTGAGGAACTGATCCCTATTTTAGGGATTTTTAGTCATTTTATTTTCCTTTACTTTGTTTTTGTATTTTTTTTTCTTTGGCTTTGTTATTTAGAGGTAAGGAGTAGTAATGGCATTTTTGTAATTAGTGCCTTAGGTTGGAGCCTAAGCTACTCCTCCCCTTTAAATACCAACTTGTAAGCCTCATTTGAGGTAGACTACAATTTTGAAATAGATAAAAGTATCTCTCTCTCTAAAGGTGACTGTGTAATATATTTTTAGGAGCATTTTAACGGGTGGTTTACGTCATTTACACTCAAAAAGTAGAGGCATGGACCAAAATCGCATTTTCTAAGAAAAATGATCAAATTTGGAAAGTAGCAAAACTGATCTCGAGCTCCAGTTTGTTTGCCTTTTAGCTCTTTTCGGCTTTTTTGTAATTTTTTATTCATTTGACCCCCTTCATGGGGCATTTGGATTGTTGTGGAAGAGTTTCTTATTAAACTTTTATTCATTTGCCCCCCTTCGTGGGGCACTTCTGTTTTGGTGGAACAAAATGTTCCAATGGAGATTGCCTAAACTGTACATATAAATGTGCCATAGATATAAATGTGTCATACGTATTTAATCATGTCGTGGAGATTTCAAGTTCCAGTTAGTTGAGTAAAATTAACGCTCCCACATCATTTGGATTGCATCGTGAGCATATTTTGTCTTTTCACGCTTTTCAACCTTTTTTAATTTTCATTTATTTTATCCTTCGCGTGGCATTTGAATTGTGCTTGGAATTTTTTTATTATATTGTGTCATTCAATTTGCTTAATGCTCGTTAGTTTCACTTATTTATTATGTGATGAACCAAAATAACATCTAAACATTTTTTGGGACCAAAACGCTCCAATGCCTTGGAAATTATCTAAATTGAGTTAATATAATACAAAAGATGACTTAATTACCATAAAGAGAGCATATTTTCAATCTTCGTCTTTTTAGCACTTTCCGACTTCTTTTATTTTTATTTATTTTTCACCTTTTGAGCGGATTGTTGTTTTAAGGTTTCTTAGTATATCGCGTCATTCATTTACTTAATGCTCATTATGTAACGGAGCAAAATAGCATGGGTACATTTTCCTCCAATGCCACGTAGATGATCAAAATTGTACATACAAATATATTAACTCACACACACACATATATATTAATGCTTATTACTACGCGTACAAAAATGAGTTAATTACCATAAAGAGAGCATATTTTCAATCTTCGTCTTTTTAGCACTTTCCGACTTTTTTATTTTTATTTATTTTTTACCTTATGAACGTCATTTGGATTGTTGTTTAAGGTTTCTTATTATACTGCGTTATTCATTTTATGTTGGAGCAAAATAGCATCGGAACATTTTCCTCCAATACCATAGATGATCTTACAAATAAATGTGTTGACTCACATACATGTATATAATGATGCTCATTAGCACCAAAAAAAGACTTGAGTTTTATACCATAAAAGAGGCATATCTTCGTCTTTTTAGCACTCTCCGACTTTTTTATTTTTATTTATTTTTCACCTTTCGTGCGTCATTTGGACTGTTGTTTAAGGTTTCTTATTATATCGCGTCATTCATTTACTCACCGCTCATTTTGTGGTGGAGCAAAATAACATCGGAACATTTTCCTTGTTGACTCACATATATGCATATAATGATGATTATTAGCAGCAAAATCACAAAATTTGAGTATTGTACCATAAAGAGAGCGGATCCTTGCTTAATCAACTTCAATCTACCGCTAATCCTTTCAGAAGCATATTGAGTAGGATGAATTGAAACATTATCCTTGGAATACACAATTTCCGCACCATCAGGCTCGCTCGATGAGCTCGGTTTACTACTATCACTCCGACTCATGCTCGCCGATCCCTGGGATCAAAACAACAACAAAACCTAAAATCTGAATTCAGAAATTTAAGAAACGGTAGAATTGGAAATTGTGATTGAATATTTTACTTGTTGGAGAGAGGCGGCGTAATCGGCGTCGTCTGATAAATCGTGTAACTCTGTTTCGTGCATCGCCAGCTATTGTGTTCTGATTGATTGATTGAGAGAGGTTTTTGTTACTTGGAGACGAAGAGAGAGAGAGATTAGTTATTAGATTGGGAGATTACCGACGGTTTTATGACACACAAATTACAGGTTACACATTTTACAACACGCGTATATGTCATGAGCGAGCTACTCGCCCTACAAAAGATGACAAATATTTAGCCTAACTAGGTGTAAACTCGCGCGATGTGCGAGTGCCCGTTCGCAAAATAAAGCAATACCACCATACCACGCATATTTTAATTTTTTTATAAAGATTAAAAAAATCTCTTCCAACTTGAAAAAAAAACAACTCCCTTAATGTCGATATCTTCCACATCCTCAACCTTTGTCCAGAATTAGTTTTTCGTAAAAATGCCACACGAACGAATCAAAAGAAAAATATAACATTACGAAATTAAATAACTTTTAATTCTGCATACATGCAAAAGTTTCGGTCTCTTCACTTCCATCTTGTACGTGCAATTTTTAGTAAAAATGACAGACGAACGAATAACAAAATTACAACATTACGAAACTAAATAACTTTCAATTCTACATATATACAAAAGTTTCAATCTCTTCAATTCCATCTTGTACGTGCAAAAAGTAAACCAAATCAAGTCTTTCTTTCCAGTGGATAAAACTAACTTAAATTAAAAAAATTAAACTTAGCAGAATTCAATAATATAAAAAGTCTAATAAATTCACAGAAAAATAATCTAACACATTATATAATGCAAAAAGCTCCGTAATCATTAAATTCAAGAAATCAACAAAAAACAAATAAGTTTTTTTAACTACAACAAAATATAAATAGAGTTATCCTCACATAATTTAGAAAAATAAAGAAGTTGTTTAAAAAAAACAGCTCTTTTAAAAAACAATAAATTTAAAAAACATGGAATTTAAAAAAAATCATTTATCAATGTATCATCATCTAAGTATCAAATTATTTCGTACGTATTAATTAATAATTACGAACCAAAAAACTATATGAAATAAATTTATAAATAACAAAATCAAATTGGTACATATATATATATATATATATATATATATACTCACATACATTAATCTGATACAGTATAAAAAATATGTAAATCAATGGATCAATTATCAAAAAGTTCCTCAAACATTTTTTAATACATATTTAGTCCAACCCTTTTTTATTTTGTCTAAAAAAATACCTCGAACACCCGTTTAATCAATATTCTTTTATTTTTTAAGATTCGCGTTAAGGGCACACATTGAGTGTTTGTATGTGGCGAGGGACTTTTTTGAAATAAAATAAAAAAGACTTGGACTAAACATGTATTAAAAAATAATTAAAGAACTTTTTTGTATGTACCCTAAATCAATAAGCCTTTAAATACTTAATACAGAGAGGGAATAACTATTTGCACACCTTTTATGTCTTCTCTCATACCCTTTGGCTAAAATGACAATTGTGTCCTTAAGTTTATAAAATTTAAATGTCTATTTTTTTCACTTCCAACTAAAACAAATATATTTGATAAAAAACGAAAAATTATATTTTCAATAAAAAACTGTTTTTTATAAAATAAAAAAAATTGTTTATAAAATGTAAAATCTTATCTATTATTAGTTAAAAAAATGTATTCTTTTATTTATTTAAAAAATTTATTTCTTTTATTTTTGTAAAAAAACTGTTTTGTTATTTAATTTTTTTTTAATTTTTTTTTCTTTTACTATTTTAAAAATAATTTTTTTACTATTTACAAAAATGCTCC
Source organism: Sambucus nigra (assembly GCA_949130495.1). NCBI lineage: Eukaryota > Viridiplantae > Streptophyta > Magnoliopsida > Dipsacales > Adoxaceae > Sambucus > Sambucus nigra. The sequence continues at coordinate 395,600,160 of OX422223.1, forward strand.
GCGCCGGCGGTATGTATAGTCAGTCTGACATCCTATAGCTGGCATGGATCAACATATTAGAAAAAAATGATCTGGGCCAATAATATGTATGCGTGATCGGATCGCCTATAAATACCATTGCCGTGAACCATATTTTTTTTTAAATAGTATAAAAAATGTTTTTAACCAAAAATAAAATTTGTAAAAAAATATTTTTTTAGGAAAACAAATTTTACGTTTTATAAATAATTTTTGATAAAAAAAAATAGATAAGATTTTATGTTTTATAAACAGTTTTTTTAAATTAAAAATAATATTTATTGAAAATAAAAATTTGTGTTTTTTATTAAATACATTTATTTTAGTTGGAGGTAAAAAAATATAACATTTAAATTTTATAAATTTAAGGAGATGATTATTTATTATCCAAAAAGCGTGAAAAAATATATAGGTGATCTTGAAATAGCTATATTGTCTATTAACAATCGTACAGTCTAGCATCCAAGACTTCCAAAGAAAGTGCAATAAAATCCTTCGTCAGGCATAAAAGTTCAAGATGAAAAAATGAAAAAGTTACCTATGTCACTATCTAGTGCAGAGATGGGGAGAGAAAATAAAACTTCTACAGGTCTACTTCTTTTCACTTCTTTCTCTTCATCTTCTTAATCATTACACCTTCAACAATTCAAACACCAAACCCTTTCAAACCAGACGGAACGAAAACCATTGCTGGAGAAGGAACCATCTCGGAGAAAACAACCCAATCCAATCCGGACCAGTCATCAAAGGCATATAAATCTGGGGCTTCAAGTTGAATCGGCTGTCATGGGGTCGCTGGGTTCATGGCGCTGGGTATGGGTCAATTAGGCAGCGGGTTCGTGGCTGGAGTGGTAGTTTATGGGTCTGGCCAGAGTAGCAGGAAGGTCGCCGGCGGGGAGATATTAGGTTGGTGGGCCTTTGGGTCGCAGAGGGTTATGGCCGAGTTGGGTCAAGGAGGGAAGAGAGTAAGGTTTATGGGTCTTGGACTGAAAATGGTGTAATACCCCGTACTTTTGACTATAATTATTTTTGGGATTAATTAATTAAAATGCGTATTAATTGGAAATTAATCCGGGTTATAAATACTAATGAGATGCGAATTGGTATTTGATTATGTGCATATATGATTATATATGTACCTGGTACTATAAAATTTGTCGTGAGATTTATATACGGCATTTTAGAAATTTTGTTGAGACGCGTGGGACCGCCGCGTCACGGTATAATATTTTGATAATAAAAGTGAATTTAAAATCTATTATCCGTATTGTCGTTTTGAGTGCGCCAACGCGTCCAGAAGGGTCGAGATAGTCAGAAAACACTAGCCGGGGATATAGTTTGGGTCCCGGGGTATTTTTAGGCCATACCGGCAACTTAAAGGGTATTTTAGTAATTTGGTATTTTTGAGTAATTAAAAGTGACGAAAATTGAGAGTTGCAATCTGATAAGGATTGACCCAACCAACCCTTTATTAACCCCATGAGCTACGTAGGTTATCATTTAGTCTTCCAACTCTCCCAAAAGCAAACCCTAGCCACCATAGCCACCTTTGGAAGAAGAAAGCTTGGAGAAGGAGAGAGAGAGAGGAATTCTGCAGAGATTCTTCATCAAATCAACACCAAATCCGAAATCAAACCAAGGCAAGTGATTTATTCCATTTAAATTTCAGAGAATGATTCTTCCATGTTAGATTATTCAAAAAAACTTTGTATGTTCTTGGAAGATAATGAAAAACCCATGAGATTGGAGTTATTAGTTTGAATTTTTGGGATATAGGTTGCATGTAGAATGTTACTGGACGATCATATTATGTGAATTACTGCCTTTTGTAATACCAAAAACGGATTTAAGATGAGGTTCATGACTGTTCTTGAGAAAAATCAGAAAAACTAGGTTTTTGATGAAGATTGATCCATATGTAGCCTATAGTTGTTGAAATATTGATTTATGGACGTTAGTAATATTGTAGGATGGTTATATGACATTACTATAACGTTATATCTGAGAATCATACGTTAGAAATAAGTTTTGGGACGTTTTCAAATCTGCAGAACGAAGCAGTCCGTAGCCATACCTGTTCGATCGATCGATCGACATTCATCAGTCGATCGATCGACTAGATCGATCGATCGATATTCATAGGTCGATCGATCGACCTTCCCAGAATGAGTAAAATTTTCCTTAATTTGATTTTAATGGTGGAAACCCTCGGAGAATATGTTTGGAGACCTTATGAATACCCTCAACCTTAAGGAGACCAGTAGGAGTGATTATTATAGTGGACTTTAATTAGAATGCAATTCGGGGAATTATTCTAGGTTATTGAGATTCGTTAGAGAGGTAACGTTTGGGTTAATAGTGCAAAATTGTGTAATTCGATGAAATAAGGCTTAGAGCAGAAGTAAAGACCTTAGGAATTAAGATGTTATATTTGGGAATAATCGGAACCTAATAATCTATTATAGATAGGTTTTAAGGATAAGGGACTACGGCGTGAGACGTGTTGGTAATTTAACTTTATATTAACGGGAGACTTGAAATATATAAGTTGGGAATAATGGTATAATGATGTAGAAAATACCTTATTAATATGGTAATATCTAAGATGTGTGAATGCTTAGTATATAGTTTATGTGTATAACATACCTACCATACTTGCTATCACGGGGGGAGGTTTGCGTTCGCTTAGGACCCTCTAATCCTTGTGTGCCTACGGGGGGGATTTAGACTGGTACCTTGATGAGCATGGATCATAGAAGGACTTATTGTGATATTAATAAGTCTGCATGACCATGGGAGCGTAGGTATGTGCGTGACCCATGTGATGGTGACTGTGTTCGCCTCCATTATTTGTGATGTTGTTATCGGTAAACTATTCCTGAGAGATTCGGAATATGTAATCCTTATGTACGTGATGTACCGGGATGGATAGCAGAGTATGTGTGCACTACAGCTTAGATTGCGGGGTGCTTGTATTGTATATTTATGATGTGAATAATATACATTAAATTAATGGAAATCCTCATGTTAATGTTGTAAAAATATTACGGTATTGTTTCGAGATATATAATGAGTTAGCTGATAGTTATATCAATGGCATAGTTAGTAACTGAGTTTACGTTAAACCTCTATTTAATTACGAGCGTTGTTATGATAAATGGAACCGAGTAACATGGGTAGAACCTTTGGCAGTTTAGCTAGTTATGTTGTCAGTTAGCTAGTAATATGGGTCGTTATAGATGGGTACTTACGTTAGGAGTGCACAGTTAGTCGAGAGGTGAGAATTTAATGTGAGTGCACGTCCTAACATGTACTTTGCATTTAATGTTTTAAATGTTTTTAAAGCACTTGCAGGTTTTTAAAATGATTTCCACTTTCGGGCTCTGACCCATTTGCTTTCAAATATATTTTCTTGTAAAACCATTTTAGGTGCCCAGCCACAGGGACACCAAGCATAGGATACTCATTCAGGTGACGAGCTGTAGCTGCTTGTGGAAGCTACAGGGATTTGCATGTAGACGCTTCTCTCATTTGGATTCCAGTCTCAGCATCTATCAGTTGTAGGGCATGTTGCCCAATTCTATTAGACATTTTTACATTTCAATTTTAGTTATTTATTTCAGTTTACTTATCAGTTGTGGGATTTGTATTGAGGAGTTTTTCCTCCAGGGTTTTATTTACAGTTTGTGATGGTTATTTGTTTCATTTCAGTATGGTGAATGGTGTTATTTAGTTATTCATTACTCTTGTTGCATGTTAATCAGATTTAATAAAATTTGGCACTTACTTTTTAAATACTAGGTGGTTAGTAATAATAAAACATTTTCGACAGTGATGCTATTAACTGAGCCAACTTGGCATTTTGAATTAATTTTATAAAGGAGTAGCTACCCGGTGTTTAATTAGTCGGGGTGTCACAGGTGGTATCAGAGCATCAGGTTCTAGTGTCCTTTAGAATCTGTACGGCTATTATGTTTCCGCTACGTTTCCTTTGATATAGAGCCCTATATTTTAGGACTGTTGTACTCTTTGTGTGTACGCTTCGTTCTTCTAATATTTTAAAGTTTATAACTGTAGACTTATAAACTTTGTTCTTATTTCAGATGCCTCCACGACGTGCACGACGAGTTCCCAGGAATGCAGTGCCCGAACCCCAGCCCACTCCAGTTCAGGGCATGTTGAACGCCACTGAGGTTGCAGCTATAGTAGCTCAAGCGGTGAATGCCGCGATTGCCGTGATTCAGCAGGCACCACCTCAAGCGCCGGTTGCCGCGCCCGTCCAGGTTAATGCATTCCCGTCTGCTTGGGAACGTGTACGCGACGCTTTTCAGAAAGCGCATCCGCCAGAGTTTGCAGGTAGCTCAGACGTGGTAGTCTCGAGCCAATGGAGGAAGGACATGCAGAGGCATTTGAGGATGCATGAGTGCACTGACGTTCAGATGCAAGTGCTAGCTACTTTCAAGCTAGTGGGATCTGCGCTACAGTGGTGGGAGTCTATCACCACTGCGGAGGAGAGGGATACCCTCACGATACAGGAGTTCTGGGTGCGGTTCGACCGCAAGTACTTTCCATCCGCAGTTCATACAGAGATGAGGAGGAAGCTGATGAGTTTGAAGCAGGAGGGCAAGACAGTGGCCGAGTATGAGGCCGAGTTCACTAACCTGTTGAATATCGTTCCAGACGAGATTCCAACAGAGAAGAAGAAGATAGAGAAGTTCACCGACGGGTTGAATTGGAGGATCCGTCAGCATCTGCTAGGGAACCTATCGTTGGCCACGTATTCTGATGTGGTTAACGATGCACTATTGCACTGCCAGGACCACCGATTTCATATGGCCGAGGGCAAGCGGTCAGGGGAGTCTAGCCATCAGGGCAGGACTGGAGGTCATGGTGCCAGCGGGGCACAGACCGGTCAGGGGCAGAGACAGACTGAGCAGGGTACCCAGCAGGGGGACAATAAGAGGTTCCGGTCAGGAAACTACAGGCAGGGACAGGGAGGTTTCCGTCAGGGCCATCAGGGTCCAAACGGCCAGCAGCGCCAACAGGGGCAGAATGGGCAGCAGTTCCATCAGGGCCAGCAGGGCCAAGGGAGGAATGGTAACGGCCACCAGGGCCGGGGACAGCAGGGGCAGAGGGGAGGAAACTTCCCAGGGAAGTGCTTCACTTGTGGCAAGACTGGCCATAAGAAGCAGGATTGTCCTGATAGGGGCAGGGCCCCACAACAGCAGCAGCAGGGTGCTCGCCAGGAGCCACAGAGACCCATGTTTCCCGCCGCTCTTTCCGCACCGCCACAGATGGCAGCATTGCCACCCATTCCAGCAGTCCCAGCTCAGCAGGGGCAGCTACAGTATGGACGTGTCTACAACGTTCACCAGGCTGCAGTTCCACAGGCACCGCCCGCGATCGAGGGTACGTTTCCTATCCATGGCACTATGGGTCGGGTGTTATTTGATACGGGTGCTACACACTGTTTTATTGCTACACACTTCGCGAAAGCTTTAGGATTGTTAGCTACGGCAGAGAGCACAGTGACGTGTGTCGACTCACCATTAGGGAGTGGGTCACTTATTTTCTTTATATGCCGGGGAGTGGGAGTAGAGGTTGGTGGTTTGGTATTACCTGCGGACATGTTAGTGTTAGACATGCATGTTCACGATGTGATCATCGGTATGGATTGGCTCGTAGCATATAGAGCCATGATTGATTGCTTCAGCGGGAGCATTGTTTTTGCCATTCCGGGGCAGGAGATGTTTATAGTGGCGATGCCTCGCCCAGAGGGAGGATCGACCGCTCATCTGTATTACATAGAGGAGGATACCTCTAAGGAGGTTGTGATTCCTTTGGATTCGATCCCGGTTGTCAGGGAGTATTCAGATGTGTTTCAGGAGATACCAGGCTTACCACCCAGTCGAGAGATAGACTTCGTTATAGACTTGCTATCGGGTACGAGACCTATAGCACGTACACCGTACCGTATGGCTCCGGCTGAAATGCGAGAGTTACGGGATCAGATAGAGCAGCTATTAGGGCAGGGCTTTATTCGCCGGAGTACCTCACCTTGGGGCGCTCCAGTTTTGTTTGTGAAGAAGAGGGATGGTTCACTGAGATTGTGCGTGGACTACCGAGAGTTGAATAAGGTCACGATACGGAATAAGTATCCGTTGCCTCGAATCGATGACTTATTCGACCAGTTGAGAGGAGCTTCTTTCTTCTCGAAGATTGATTTGAGATCGGGATACCATCAGTTGCGTATCAGGGAGGAGGATGTCTCGAAGACTGCGTTCTTGTCGAGATATGGTTCTTATGAGTTTCGGGTTATGCCTTTCGGCTTGACCAACGCTCCAGCTGTGTTTATGGACTTGATGAACAGGGTGTTCAGAGATTTCCTAGATCAGTTTGTCATTGTCTTCATTGATGACATTCTGGTTTACTCTCAGACAGAGGAGGAACACGCCGAGCATTTGAGGCAGGTTTTGCAGACACTTCGTCAGAACGAGTTGTATGCAAAATATGAGAAGTGCGGATTTTGGCTGAAGGAAGTCCAGTTCTTGGGTCACATTATTTCCGACCAGGGAATATCTGTCGATCCGGGGAAGGTGTCAGCGGTGAGGGAGTGGGGACAGCCCACGACACCAACGGAGATTCGTAGTTTCTTGGGTTTGGCAGGATACTACAGGAGGTTTATTCGGGGTTTCTCGGAGATAGCAGGTCCTTTGACACATCTTACTCGTAAGGGTGTGCCATATATCTGGAGTGATTCCTGTCAGTTGGCATTCGATGAATTGAAGGACAAATTGACCTCAGCACCTGTGTTAGCATTGCCGAGACAGGGAGTTGAGTATTTGGTTTACACCGATGCGTCTTTGCAAGGGCTTGGAGGTGTTTTGCAGCAGGAGAGACAGGCCATAGCTTATGCTTCCCGTAAGCTTAAGCTTCATGAGAAGAATTACCCCACGCATGATTTGGAGTTGGCAGCAGTGGTATTTGCCTTACGGATTTGGAGGCACTATCTTTTGGGGGAGAAGTTTCAGCTGTTCACGGACCACAAGTCCCTACAGTATCTGTTCACGCAGAAAGAGTTGAACATGCGGCAGCGTAGGTGGCTTGAGTTTGTGAAGGACTACCAGTTCGACATCCAGTACCACCCGGGTAAGGCTAACGTGGTAGCAGACGCGTTGAGCCGCAGGCCAGCAGATGAGGTGGCAGAGGTGTGGAAGGCTAAGTGGAAGGAATTGGGACACCAGGATGCAGTGGCCCGATCTTTCATGTCTGTGATGACCGTTACACCGCAGATTGTCACGAAGGTAGTACGGGCACAGGCCGATGACTCGTTCTGTCAAGAGCAGATAGTTCGATTACTAGCAGAGGGAGCCGAGTCCTATACCGTTAGCTCAGACGGGGGATTGCGCTTCAATGGGAGGTTGGTAGTTCCGGAAGGGGAAGAATTGCGGCACGATGTTATGGCAGAGTCGCACGGCTCACGGTTCGCGGTACATCCCGGAGGGGACAAAATGTACCAAGACATGAGACGGCAATATTGGTGGAGCGGTATGAAGAGAGATATCGCTGAGTTTGTCTCGAAATGCGCCACTTGTCAGCTTGTAAAAGTGGATCATCAGAGACCAGCAGGATTGCTACAGCCGTTGGAGGTTCCGGTGTGGATGTGGGAGAGCATATCCATGGATTTTGTCACGGGGTTGCCTACGTCGCAGAGGGGTCACGACTCCGTTTGGGTAATTGTGGACAGGTTGTCCAAGGTCGCTCACTTCTTACCCGTAAGGACTGACTACACTACGGGACAGTATGCCCAGCTTTTCATTTCAGAGATTGTGAGACTTCACGGTGTGCCCCTGAATATCGTGTCTGACAGAGACAAGATATTTGTTTCGAGATTTTGGGAGAGTTTCCAGGAGGCCATGGGCACGGAATTGCGGTTGAGTACGGCTTACCACCCGCAGACCGATGGGCAAACAGAGCGCACCAACCAGATGTTGGAGGACATGCTACGCATGTGTATTATTGACTTCGGGGGTGGATGGGAGCAGTACCTTTCACTGGTGGAGTTTGCTTACAACAACTCCTATCAGTTCACTATTGGCATGGCTCCGTTTGAGGCATTGTACGGTAGGCCTTGTCGTTCCCCAGCATGTTGGTTGGAGGTGGGGGACAACAAACTGCTTGGGCCGGAAGTTATTCAGGATACTTCGGCAAGGATTGAGTTGATTCGGAGTCGCATTCGGGTAGCTCAAGACAGGCAGAAGAGTTATGCTGATGCGAAGAGATTTTTCAGGGAGTTCCAAGTGGGGGACCAGGTTTTGCTCAGGGTTTCTCCGATGAAGGGGATTATGCGTTTCGGGAAGAAGGGGAAGTTGGCACCGAGGTATGTGGGGCCGTTTCCTATTATTGAGCGGATAGGACCGGTTGCATATAGACTTGGACTACCGGAGCACTTGCATCGGATTCACGACGTGTTCCATATTTCCTCGCTGAGGAAATACCTTAGGGACAATTTGGCTCATTCTCACATTGCTGTGGAGGACATCGATCTCCAGCCGGATAGCTCTTACGAGGAGGGGCCAATTGCTATTTTGGACCGAAGCGAGAGGAAACTGCGGTCAAAGATAGTCCCGTTAGTGCGTGTTCAGTGGCGACATCACAATGTCGAGGAGTCCACATGGGAGCGCGAGGATGAGATGCTCGAGCGTTATCCAGAGTTATTTCTAGCAGGTACTTTCTAGTTTGAATTTCGGGACGAAATTCAGTTATTAGGGGGGAAGTATGTAATACCCCGTACTTTTGACTATAATTATTTTTGGGATTAATTAATTAAAATGCGTATTAATTGGAAATTAATCCGGGTTATAAATACTAATGAGATGCGAATTGGTCTTTGATTATGTGCATATATGATTATATATGTACCTGGTACTATAAAATTTGTCGTGAGATTTATATACGGCATTTTAGAAATTTTGTTGAGACGCGTGGGACCGCCGAGTCACGGTATAATATTTTGATAATAAAAGTGAATTTAAAATCTATTATCCGTATGGTCGTTTTGAGTGCGCCAACGCGTCCGGAAGGGTCGAGATAGTCAGAAAACACTAGCCGGGGGTATAGTTTGGGTCCCGGGGTATTTTTAGGCCATACCGGCAACTTAAAGGGTATTTTAGTAATTTGGTATTTTTGGGTAATTAAAAGTGACGAAAATTGAGAGTTGCAATCTGATAAGGATTGACCCAACCAACCCTTTATTAACCCCATAAGCTACGTAGGTTATCATTTAGTCTTCCAACTCTCCCAAAAGCAAACCCTAGCCACCATAGCCACCTTTGGAAGAAGAAAGCTTGGAGAAGGAGAGAGAGAGAGGAATTCTGCAGAGATTCTTCACCAAATCAACACCAAATCCGAAATCAAACCAAGGCAAGTGATTTATTCCATTTAAATTTCAGAGAATGATTCTTCCATGTTAGATTATTCAAAAAAACTTTGTATGTTCTTGGAAGATAATGAAAAACCCATGAGATTGGAGTTATTAGTTTGAATTTTTGGGATATAGGTTGCATGTAGAATGTTACTGGACGATCATATTATGTGAATTACTGCCTTTTGTAATACCAAAAACGGATTTAAGATGAGGTTCATGACTGTTCTTGAGAAAAATCAGAAAAACTAGGTTTTTGATGAAGATTGATCCATATGTAGCCTATAGTTGTTGAAATATTGATTTATGGACGTTAGTAATATTGTAGGATGGTTATATGACATTACTATAACGTTATATCTGAGAATCATACGTTAGAAATAAGTTTTGGGACGTTTTCAAATCTGCAGAACGAAGCAGTCCGTAGCCATACCTGTTCGATCGATCGATCGACATTCATCAGTCGATCGATCGACCGATATTCATAGGTCGATCGATCGACCTTCCCAGAATGAGTAAAATTTTCCTTAATTTGATTTTAATGGTGGAAACCCTCGGAGAATATGTTTGGAGACCTTATGAATACCCTCAACCTTAAGGAGACCAGTAGGAGTGATTATTATATTGGACTTTAATTAGAATGCAATTCGGGGAATTATTCTAGGTTATTGAGATTCGTTAGAGAGGTAACGTTTGGGTTAATAGTGCAAAATTGTGTAATTCGATGAAATAAGGCTTAGAGCAGAAGTAAAGACCTTAGGAATTAAGATGTTATATTTGGGAATAATCGGAACCTAATAATCTATTATAGATAGGTTTTAAGGATAAGGGACTACGGCGTGAGACGTGTTGGTAATTTAACTTTATATTAACGGGAGACTTGAAATATATAAGTTGGGAATAATGGTATAATGATGTAGAAAATACCTTATTAATATGGTAATATCTAAGATGTGTGAATGCTTAGTATATAGTTTATGTGTATAACATACCTACCATACTTGCTATCACGGGGGGAGGTTTGCGTTCGCTTAGGACCCTCTAATCCTTGTGTGCCTACGGGAGGGATTTAGACTGGTACCTTGATGAACATGGATCATAGAAGGACTTATTGTGATATTAATAAGTCTGCATGACCATGGGAGCGTAGGTATGTGCGTGACCCATGTGATGGTGACTGTGTTCGCCTCCATTATTTGTGATGTTGTTATCGATAAACTATTCCTGAGAGATTCGGAATATGTAATCCTTATGTACGTGATGTACCGGGATGGATAGCAGAGTATGTGTGCACTACAGCTTAGATTGCGGGGTGCTTGTATTGTATATTTATGATGTGAATAATATACATTAAATTAATGGAAATCCTCATGTTAATGTTGTAAAAATATTACGGTATTGTTTCGAGATATATAATGAGTTAGCTGATAGTTATATCAATGGCATAGTTAGTAACTGAGTTTACGTTAAACCTCTATTTAATTACGAGCGTTGTTATGATAAATGGAACCGAGTAACATGGGTAGAACCTTTGGCAGTTTAGCTAGTTATGTTGTCAGTTAGCTAGTAATATGGGTCGTTATAGATGGGTACTTACGTTAGGAGTGCACAGTTAGTCGAGAGGTGAGAATTTAATGTGAGTGCACGTCCTAACATGTACTTTGCATTTAATGTTTTAAATGTTTTTAAAGCACTTGCAGGTTTTTAAAATGATTTCCACTTTCGGGCTCTGACCCATTTGCTTTCAAATATATTTTCTTGTAAAACCATTTTAGGTGCCCAGCCACAGGGACACCAAGCATAGGATACTCATTTAGGTGACGAGCTGTAGCTGCTTGTGGAAGCTACAGGGATTTGCATGTAGACGCTTCTCTCATTTGGATTCCAGTCTCAGCATCTATCAGTTGTAGGGCATGTTGCCCAATTCTATTAGACATTTTTACATTTCAGTTTTAGTTATTTATTTCAGTTTACTTATCAGTTGTGGGATTTGTATTGAGGAGTTTTTCCTCCAGGGTTTTATTTACAGTTTGTGATGGTTATTTGTTTCATTTCAGTATGGTGAATGGTGTTATTTAGTTATTCATTACTCTTGTTGCATGTTAATCAGATTTAATAAAATTTGGCACTTACTTTTTAAATAATAGGTGGTTAGTAATAATAAAACATTTTCGACAGTGATGCTATTAACTGAGCCAACTTGGCATTTTGAATTAATTTTATAAAGGAGTAGCTACCCGGTGTTTAATTAGTCGGGGTGTCACAAATGGGTTGAAAGCTTGTGGGAGATGGTGAGTTTATATGAGGATAAGAAAGCAGTTGGAGTCCCAACGTTATGATAAGGAGGCGTACCGTCTCATCAAAATGTGAAATGAGACGACGGACAGGCTGTATTGTGAAGCTCTCGAACTTGGGGAGATAGAATAGAATTATAGAGATGCCACGTGGATAGTTTGGAGTTTCAGATTCTTAAATGCCTTGTATAGATTTTAGAGATAGTGATTAAAATATAAAGTGCCACGTGGACACTCTCAATGAGGAGGAGTATTAAATGCTCATAAATGCCTTGTTTTGCATTTTATAGTATATAGAGATTTTTTCGCCCCTTGGGAGAAAAGTTGAGTGAAAAAATAATTCTCAAAAAAATAAGGATCAAATATTAAAAAGTTTTTTAAATATTTTTTTTGTATTTGATTAACATGAAAAAAATAATAAAAGAATTAAAACTTATATACGTACACATACATATATAGTTATAACTTTATAATAAAAAATGTATAATATTTTTTCTTACTTTCACTGCCAAAAAGTATAATTCATATAATAAACATCCACTTAAATCAAACATTACAAAATATTAAATAAAAATTACGAACATTTAATTTGCAAACATGTCAATAAATAACGTATTATTATGAATAGTTATTGATAAATATATTCGTAGTAGTTGTAACAACAACAACAACAACGATAATAATAATAATAATAATAATAATAGTAATAATAATAATAATAATAATAATAATAATAATAATAATAAAAATAATAATAATAATAATAATAGTAAAATATCAAGTTTCCTTGAACTTTCTTACAAAATCTTAGATCCTGGTAGGATGCATTTTGTGAAAAAGTTTTTTCTGCAAAAAAATTTGAAGACCATTTTCTCACAACTTTCCTACTAACAAAACATAACAAAAAGTACTTGAAAATTATTTTCCTTAGTTTTTCCTTACTTTCCTGGCAAACAAACGCACCCTTAAAGATTCATCTATAGCCAATCTCGTATTTTTATTTTTTAGTTGTTGGATATATTTTAATAATTATAGAATAAGTATCATTCTTTGCAGAAAGAAATAAAGGCGATTGTGAGCGGTTTTGAATGGTTGCAAAACTTGATACAATTTAAAAAATACATAGGAGAGAACCTTAACAAAACTTTGGAAATAGGATTAATCCCAAAAAAAATATTGTTTCCGTGGGGTTTATTTTAAATGAATTATTTGAAGGGTATTTTCTTATTTAAGTCATATTGACTATTTAATCATTAATTGAGTTCTATTTTTGAATTTACGATTTTTTTTTCTTTACTAATATATCACTACCCCTATATTCCCTCTAAATTTAAATTGGTAGTTACTTTTTTTCCTTTCAAACTTTAAAGAACTATAAATGAATTTGTAAATCAAAAGTCATGGTCATTTGAAGATAAAAAAAATAGAAAAAATAAAGTTCGACCACTTTAGTAACTCTCCCCGATAGTTAAGGATGATTGATTTAAAAAGCGTAAATTTGTTAAATAAGATTCTTAAAAAAAAGAATATGACTTATTTGATGGTTGACAAGTCAATGGGACTTATTTATGAAAATTTTCTTCAAATAGTATCTATATGTAAGAGCCCATTTTAAAAGGATTGGTTTGGAAAATAAATTATTGAAAATAATGAAAATTTAACTTCAAAGTCTGAGGTGAATTTTATATTTATATTTATATTTTTTAAAAGTTAGAAATTCAACTCCAAGGTATGTTAAGGGTCCGTTTATTACGGGGTAAAATATTTTTCACCGCAGTAAAAAGTAAAATGGGGAAATATATTTTCACCTATTTAGAGTTAAAGTTTGTTCAGTTTTTTTTTTTTAAGTTTCATTGTTATAAGATGTGCACTTATTCACAATTTTAAACCAACAAAAATTTATAAAAATATGTGAGAAAATATTTCAACATATTACTTTTCGTCACGGTGGAAAGTATTTCACCCCGAAAATGTAATTTTAACCTTTCAATAGTCATTCGTTTGTAGAACTAACAAAAAATTAGCTTGACTCATATTTAGTAATATGTGGCAAATTAGACCTTATATTTTAACAGCTCTCTCTCTCTCTTTCTCAACCATATTCCCCACATCATACTCATTCTTATCAAAATCTCCTTTACATCCCCATCACCCAAAGAAACATCACAATGTCCACTTAAGATCTTTTGGAAGTTCTTCAGCACGGCTTTCCCTATCTCTCTCTCTATTCGGAATCCTGTTCATGGTTCCCTCCCTTACACCGTTGAGTGAGAAGATGATGTAACAGGTGAAAACGCAAGGGGTGGTGTCGGTACAAGAGGTGGTAACCTTGCTATGATGGATCCCAGTTGGTTCCATAGCTCCTATTAATGATCCTTCGTTTTATGTAATTCTTGCAGCCTTACCCTATTAGGCTGAGGTCATAATTCTCTTAACGTAACGTGAAGATAGTTTAAATAATCTTAAATAGGGTAATTTTATTAGGTTGCGGCTCGTAAGTAAGTTTAAGCCACATAACCATAGTTGATATCACTTCCCATTCATCACAAGTAATCATACATAAAGTAATAAGATTAATCTAAAAAATAAACAACCAAAATAATTTATAAATGCATTAGGAAATCACTTGGTTCAATACATGATAACGAAAAAGTTTAACAATCAAAATGTCTTAACAAAACACTTTCTTAGCATCACCAACTACAACTAAATATGGAAGCTTAACAAAATCTACTTTAACTTTATATCATTTCTTCTCTATTGCCTCTTAACTTGAGGAAGTTAAGGAATAAACAGATGAGCTCAGATAGCCTAGGGAAGGGTTAAATCAATTGTCCTCAGCCCAACCTGTTAATGTTAGTAGCCACAAATATGCCAGCAAAACTAAAAAAAACAAGTAATAAATTGAATCATCTATAATAAGATTTGAATACAAGAGAAGAAAAATTACTTTCACAAACCCAAACCTCAATATATAAGTGCAACAAAATAATATTGATCAAGGGCTTAAGTTTTCCCAGATGACTACCTCTAGTGTCTAAAGGCTCAATCTCCCATGGTTCACCAAACTCTGGCTTCCCTCAAGGCTCAATCTTCATTGGTTCATCTAACTCCTTGTCTTTCGCAGTCTAAAATCCGACCTTGGATAGACCTTGTAACCCTACGGCCTTATTATGAGTTTCTCTTGACCCAGTCATTCCATAGCCCGTAACCTCCATAAGTAGTCTAGGCTTAAACTTTGTCAAGCTCTGCCAAGTTACAAGCCCATAAGTAGTCCAGGTTCAATCTCCCTTGAACTTATCATTTAGCCTCGAGCATAAAATAGGAGGTGATACTCAAAACATGATGCCTTGGCATGTCATGTCAATGCCACTACATTAACATTAGGATTACCATATGGCACAAAAATAAGTAAGTCACAATATTATATTGTTTATGTCTGCGGCCTCAAAGAAGGAGTTAGAGATCATGATTTTCAAACGACATGGGTACTTTAGTAAAATGATAGTTTAATCTAAAAAATAATCCATATTTTAGATTCTTAAGAATCAAAGTATAAAACCCTAACAATAATCTTAAGAAAGCATAAATATCTTAGAAATTTATTTAACCTATAGGCACCCAGATCCATCATATTTAAGGAAACACACTTTATAACAAGAACATATGATGAATAATAAAAGTCCATGGCCATTTTCCAGAAACTCAAATTTTCACCAGGGGCTCATCTTAGTCAATAAAGTATAGAGACTAGGGTTTATGAAAGTGACGAAGAAGAATGTGAAGGAATCCCTTACCAAAGGATTTAGTCCGATAATGAACAGTGGCGCTCCACCCACTCGAATAGTTTGAATCAATTCTCCCCTAAGCTGAATTAATTTGGTTATGGGCATAATCCCAAACGTCCCGAGGACGAAGACGAAGTCTCAAAACCTCAATAAGTGCGGAACAAAGATCCAAAAGACTATCCAATCAACACCAAAACCAAATATAAGTATGGGAACATATATCTAAACCTTTTTACACAATCTTATAGGTTCAAGAACATCAAATCGAAGACTTAAACTTAAAGATTTAAACTTAAAGATTTAAAATTTTAAACTTAACACATTTTAAAATCAACTTAGGGTCTTTTAATCATTAATTATAGCCTTAAACTTTAAATTAACATGGAAATAATTCGTAATAATGAAGTTTCACTATAAAACCTCAATTATATTTCAGATCTACATCATTTGATCCATCAATTTCATGTTTTAATCATCAAGGTACAAGTATCCAATACACGACATAATCATATCATTCCTATTTAATCAAAATAATTAGTATGATAAAGCTTAATCAAACTAATCCCTAAACATGCTTCAAAACTCAGATTTTTAATAGGTAAAAACAAATAGTATAAATTAATTACATATTTTGATGATAAGGATTGCAAGATATTCTATCCTAAAAATATAAGAACGCGCGGTGTAGGCTTGGGTCCTTGTGGTTTGCCCTCCTTGAACTTTTATTTGCTTTTCCCAAAGACTCGTGGCTGCAAGGGCTTGATTATACCTTGTTAATAATGACAATTAATAACTCTTAAACCTATTTAAAACCTCTAATTCCCACACCTATATTAAATGCCTATTTTCGGGCCCTTAAATGAACCCGAAATACTACTCGAATTGAACTGAAACTCCTCCTAAGGGTATACTTACCCCCAGGACAAATTTAAAATGATAAAAACATATAACCCGGACTCTATGACAATCTGGAGTCCAATCCAAATGAGAATATCCGCAATACACGATAATACCTCACGACGTAATAAAAAAACACATTGTCTTATTATACGTCTACATATATTCCGATAATCACATAATTAATATCATAAATTAATTATTCCAAACACACGTTACAAAGTCATACCACATGACAAAAATAATTATCACTGAAATTATGTCAATTTATTATTACTAAACCACATAAGTAATAATTAGTCCTATTTATGAATTCATTTCTCACTTAATAAAATAATAAATATAGTCCACAAAAATATGGGGTATTACACTATGTCTCGTATTCAAATCCTTTTGGGGTGAATAGGTAGGTTAGACTTTTATGATTCTTATAAATCTCATAAGTTTACCCAAAAAGGTTGTGTCTCCAAATTTTTAAGTTAAAGACCACGGTTGGTAACTCTAAGTCACGAGTGCAATAATTCCATTCATAAGGACTCAGTTGTTGCAATACCCCATATTTTTCGTGCATTAAAATAATTAAATATTATTATTTATGATCGTGTGATATATGATGTCACTATATGAAATTATGTGTTACATAAATAAATCTGAAATTTGACTTAAGACATGATAAAATATTAATAAACTATTTTAACATTACTGTATATCATGAGTGACTATGAAATGGTCGGGGATTTGGTATATTACCTTGGTGTAGGGTCCCAATGATCGTGAGTTAGTTCCCTATAGTGATATGTCACACCAAATTTAATTAATTAATTAAATAAATGACTTTTGGACTAGTAATGACTTGCTTAATAAAATTGTCGAATTAAATGTTGGTAAGTTTGGGGATGCATAAAATACTCGTTTTTAACTTAAAAGGGTGAATTTTAGGCCGACTGGGTTAATATAAGGCCTAAGTAAAGTTTTAAGTCATTTAGAAGCTATTTTGGAATATTTTAGTTTAGTCCCATTTAGGGCCCAAGCCTAATTATGAAATTAAAGGGGTTTAGTGAACCATTGGGGACCTCAGAATTGCATAACACAAATTAGGAAGCATCACAAGTCTAGAGAGAAGAAACCTCAGGAGAAAAGGAAGATTGAGAAGAGTCTTGACATTGATTTCTCTTTAAACTTTATTGAGGCAAGCTTATTTAGAATATGATTGTGGTTGTTATTGTATCTATTCATTTAAATCTAAGCATAATCATGTTTTAATCTAATTTTAATGATTAAATTCGTAATTAACTTAATCTAGTTAGTAATAGGTTGAATGTCCCTTTTACTTTGATTGATTTCCTTACGAATATGACTTGTAATCGTTAGAGGATGATTAAGATTTGTTCTCTATTGTAAATCATATAAAAACCCTCTAATTATGTTTATTAATCCATTAAAATTGTAGGCTAATTGAGAACATTAGTAAATCTTGGGTTATAGAATGAGAAGTTTGGATTTTCTTTAAATCTTTTGAAAAATTGGGGATTTGATGTTGGAAATATGCTCCTATCATTTTTATTATGTGGATTTGTTGTTGGGATGTGTATTGGGACATAGATGAAGGTTTCTTTAAGTCTTTAATGGTGGTTTAGTAAGAGAATGTGGGTGTTTAGCAAGATGAATCCCGTAATTTTTTTTTAGAATAGTTGTAGTCATCGATCGATCGCTGGTAGTCGATCATCGATGCCACCATGTTTTTAACAATTTTACCTATTGTTTTTATTAAATTGGATTTTAGGATTTTGAATTAATTTAGGGCTGACCTTTAGTCCACTTTGATTTATTTGAGGATAAAAATATAATGGATTTAAGAGTTCTAACTTGGATAAATATTAGATGCCTAAATTTATAAAGGTTTATGAAATTGCATAATTCAGACCGAGATTAGATTTTTGTAATTGAATAGAATTTCTTGTCTTGTGTTATTTGTGAAGTGCCTACCATGTGTGAGTGCTCGTGGGTTACGTATAGGAAGGATTCCATCATGGGATGCGTGCGGCGTCGACTGTGATGGTGCCTTGGTGATAGGGATATGCTCACCCTGGACATTTTACCTTAGGTCCTACGCTTACTTACCCGTATCCTAAGGGAGTTTCATGAGGGTGTTCATCGTATAGTATTAGGTATGGTAGGTCATACGAATTGCGAGAAAGCATTGTGATTTATCCCTCAATTAGTAATAAAGTCTTGGGTTTCGAGCAACCTAAGGCTATACCTAGTTCGCATAAGTGATCCCTGAAGGCGACAAGTATATGCATTTGTTATTTATAGGCTTCAGTGAGCACATTTATATTGTACGTGTCAGGGAACATACTCTTGTAGATATAAGACTTTGAGGTTTTCTAACTTATTTGATACACGTGAGATGTTTAATATATTGTTATTATGAATCATTTTATTATATTCAAATTGTATAGAATAAAATTTAATCATGGGTTCATATGGGTTTGGGATTTTAGATGCATGTGATAGTTAGGTTTGTTTGGTTTGGGATGAAATTAAAAGCAAATAAAATACGAGAGGTAGATGCACAAATACGATTTGTCCCAATTTCAGTTATACTCTTAATCTCTATAGACTTGTTGTTAACACTTTTGTGGACTATACATTTCAGAACCTAGGCCACTATTGTCGCCTATGTCTTGATCCTGTAATGTTACATCTCATCAAGTGTTGCTGATCTTAGGATGTAGGCGTTAGGCCTGTTTTTTTTTTCGAACTTGTAATTTTTTCGATTTTTGATCCGATTTTTTTCGAATTTGGAATGAAATTTTAGTTTGTCGAGTTTCGATTTTTCGAAAAAAGATTGGGTAGAAAATCGAAAATAATTATGAATTTCTGATTTTCTGATTTTTTCGATTCGGTTTTTTCGAAACTATGCCAATCCCATTTTTTCCCGAATTATTTTTTATTTTTTCGTAATTATTTTTTAATTTCCGATTTTTTGAAAGTTTTCCATATCCCACATCGGTTGGGAGAGGGAGAGGGAGAGGGCTCCAAAGTGTAGCTCCATAAAAAGGAGAGTATCCTCCTAACTTTTACACAAATGAAAAATGGGTCAAATTTTCATGTATTTACAGGTTGGGTTAAGCACTTTTCTTTGTTTCTTTAAAATGAGAATTTAGAGTAATCGAAAATCAAAAATTTATTTTTTTGAAATTTTGGAATTTTTGAAATTTCTTGATTCATAATTTATTTTGTGAATTTCCGATTTTTTTCGAATTCAGATTTTTTTTAATTTTTCGAAAAAATCGGATCGGAAATCGAAATGATTATTATATTTTTGAAAATATTGAATTTTTTTCTAAAAAGGCATTTTTTGATCCAATCCGGCCGAAAAACAGTGCGCGTCCATTTTTATTTATGTTATTGAGTAGTTTTATAGATCCCGAATTTTTGTCGACAAACTGATGTGTCGGCCTGCTATTGGTTGTTTTTGAAGTTTCGTTGGCGCGGACCCCACAAATCAATCAATAGCAAGCTAGTACGTCAGTTTGTCGATAAAAATTCTCTCAAAAATTCGGGCAAAATAGAATTTTTGTCTGTTATTTCAACTTAGATGGTCCGGATTATGTAGTTGTTTTTACATCCTATTGCTTGGGATTTATTTGACAGTTGTGAATATGGGACTTTTTTTTTCTCCCTAGCTATGGCGACTCCTTCACAGGGCAGCCATCCCCTTCCTCTCAAACCTCCGATCTTCCATCAAGATAACCTCAAACCTCATGACTTAGATAGGGATGCAAAAAAATCTTTTGCTTCCTTATTAATTGTCTCAACCCAACCATCCTCTTTTCTTAAACCTCTGTGTTCTTATAAGGGAGAACCCGCTCTCCATTTTGAAGATGACGATATTACTCGTTTGGCAGGATGTTGGATTAATTCCAATATTTATTGAGTTTAATTTTTAGTTGTTAATATTTTATTATATTATTTGTGTTTTATTTTAAACATAGTTTGGGTTTTAATTTAGAAAGTAGAAACATGAGCAAATGGGTGTGAAAGATATGGGGAATGCTCAAAATCCCATATTGTCCCACATTGGAAGAATACTACAAAAGGTAGTGGTATATCAACTAAAGGACAACTAAGATTCTTAGTTGACAAGTCAAATAAGAGGCTATGATCCTACGCATCGCGGTGGTGCTTAAGCACCACCAATCGCGACACGCGTAAGCGCGACACGCGGCGCGCGAAAGGGCGATTGGGCGACTTAGGGCGCATTGCGCGCTTTGACGCGCACTTGGCACTTCGCACGTGCGCATCGTCGCTTGGAGCGTGGGAGCCTAAAGTTTTGACGAGGTAAAACAGATCAACGGTTGTGATTAAACGATCCGATCAAAGGGTTTAAAATCCGAAACGGCTTGATCTAAACCGTTAGATGAACTCGTAGCGTTTCGTGTAGGGGTTGTCCATTCGCTTACGATGGGACGCCTAATCTGAACCGTTAGATCGTAGCTGTTCCAAACAGGCACGATCCAACGGTTGCTGAGTCACTCCATGAAGAGTTGTGACTGTTGAAGAACAGTCACATAAATGGCTATAAAAAGAGTTCCAGACCTCTGTTTTGGACACCGAAAATTGCTAGTTTCTCCTCTCTCCGTCCTCTATACTTTGGCATTATCAAGTTACAAATTCAGAGTGTTCTCGGGTTTGATCAAACAGTACATAGTTTGAATCAAACAACTGTTCATACTGCATTGTATCCTGAAGGCAGGTTCTACAAAACCCATTGTGTACTCGCGGTTCTGGTTCTGTCTCAACCGAATTGGGAGAAATTTTGCCTAAAAGAAAGCGTTCCAAGAACGTGCCTTGCAGAAATTAATTATTATATTTCGTTCTTTCCATTAGAAAACTCCAACAGTTTTAGGCAAAAATATTTTATATTCTTATTACTCCACTCAAATGGAAGGAACTGTGGCACAATCTATCCAAGTCATGACTCAAGACTTAATTCGACTCGACCGTTTTGATGGCGGAAATTTCACCCGTTGGCAAGAGAAAGTTATGTTCTTCCTCACATCACTAAAACTTGCATACATTCTAGATGATAACCTTGAACAAATTCCCGAGCCCACACCCGAAGACACCGAAGGAATAAAGCAAAAACATGTGAAGAGGAAAGAAGACGAATTTATGTGTCGAGGACACATCCTCAATGCTTTGTCTCAAACTGTTTATAGCGCTCATAGAATGATTCCGACGGCAAAGGAATTATGGAAGGCTTTGGAGATAAAGTATCAAAACGGGGAAGCGAGCAATCGTAAGTTTCTAATTTCAAACTATATGAATTTTAGAATGAATAATGATAAATCTGTCGTTGCACAAGCCCATGAACTCTAACAAATTGTTGGTGACCTTAAAGCCGCTGGTATTAATCTTCAAGATGAATTTCAAGTAGGGGTGATTGTTTCAAAACTTCCATCCTCTTGGAATGGCTTTAAGAAGAAAATTAATCATGATGAAAAGACTTATACTGTGGAATCCCTTCTTCGTCACCTTCGTATTGAAGATGATACTCGTATTCGAGAAAAGAAGGATGAACAAAGTGAGGGTCATTCAAAAGCTAATATGGTTGAGGATAAAAAATCCAAGATTACCAAAGACTCAAAATTTAAAGCAAAGAATGATTCCAAATTCAAGAACCAAGGTGCAAATAAGAAAAAGAAGGGAAAATGTTTCTTCTGTGACAAACCGGGCCATTATTCTCGAGAATGTCGTCTTAAAAAGAAGGCATTTAAAGAAAAACAAGGGTCGAAGGAAACCAACAATGTTGAAGATCTTATTGCTACTGTTTGCGAAGCAAATTCAATTGATAAGGAAAGTGGATGGTGGCTGGATACCGGCGCAACGGTCCACATATGCAAAGACCGCTCTTCATTCAAAACATATCAAGAAATTGATGGAAAAGAAGTGAAGATGGCAAATAATCTTCACGCAAATGTAGTTGGAAAAGGCACAGTGGAATTGAAGCTAACTTCTGAAAAGACACTTACTCTAATTAATGTACTTCATGTACCTGATATGTGTAAAAATCTTGTGTCTGGGGACCTTCTCAATAAGAGAGGTTTCAAACTAGTGTATGAGTCTGATAAGTTTGTATTGTCTAAGAATGGCCAATTTATTGGCAAAGGGTACTCTTGTAACGGCATGATTAAAATTAATGTTATCAATGATATTAGTTCTGCTTATATGGTTGAGTCTATTTCTTTATGGCATAGTAGATTAGGTCATGTGAATTATAGAAGTATAAAAAATATGACTAATCTCGGCTTAATCTCGGATTGTAAATTTGATAACCTTTCTAAATGTGAAATTTGTGCTCAATCGAAGATAACTAGAAAGTCGTTCAAATCTGTTGAGAGGAAATCCGAAATGCTTGATCTTATTCATAGTGATGTATGTGATATGAAGAGTAATATGACTCGTGGTGGAAATAAATATTTCTTAACTTTCATTGATGATTACTCTAAGTATGCATATACATATTTACTTAAAAGTAAAGATGAAGTTTTCGAGAAATTCCTAATTTTTAAAGCGGAAGTTGAAACTCAACAAAATCGAAAAATTAAAGTCCTACGATCCGATAGGGGTGGTGAATATTACCCGAGTGAGTTTATACAATTTTGTAATACTCATGGGATAATCCATCAAGTTACGGCGCCATATACGCCACAACAAAATGGAACGGCGGAAAGGAAAAATAGGACTTTAGTTGAAATGATAAATTCAATGTTAATCAGTTCTGGTTTACCTTTGTCGATGTGGGGAGAAGCGGTTTTATCCGCATGTTATATTTTAAATAGGGTTCCATTGAAAAACAAGGATATTACACCATATGAATTATGGTTTAATCGTAAGCCTAATCTTAGACGTCTTAAAGTTTGGGGATGTCTTGCTTATGTAAGAAAACCCGAACCTAAAAGACCTAAACTAGGAAATAGGACTTACAAATGTGTTTTTATTGGATACTCTAGTAACAGTACGACTTATAGATTTTTAAACCTTGAAACTCAAGAAATCATTGAGTCGGTAGATGTGCAATTTTTTGAACATCTAACAAAGTTTAGTACTTTGAATCAAGGTTTAGAAAATAATAATTTGACTGTTGACTCCTCAAATTTAGAAGAAAATTCACAACCTATATCTTCTTCAGAAACAACGAATGACGTTGAACCACGAAGGAGTAAAAGACAAAGAACTGAAAAAACATTTGGGCCTGACTTTGTTATTTATTTAGTTGAAGGGGATTTAAATGAGACTAAGAACAAAACTAAATTTGTTCTTAATGTAGAAGATGAACCGACCACATTTCATGAAGCGGTAACATCTAGGGATGCTGTCTTTTGGAAAGAAGCAATAAATGATGAAATGAACTCAATTTTGTCAAATCAAACTTGGGTTATTTCCGATCTTCCCCCCGGGTCTAAACCTATTGGGTGCAAATGGATATTTAAAAGAAAATTAAATCCGGATGGTTCTATAAATAAATTTAAGGCAAGACTAGTTGCTAAAGGCTATAAGCAAAAATATGGAATTGATTACTTTGATACATATGCTCCTGTTGCTCGAATCACTTCCATTAGGATATTAATATCTCTTGCTTCTATTCACAATTTTGTTATTCATCAAATGGATGTTAAAACTGCATTTTTAAATGGTGATTTAGAAGAAGAGATTTATATGGAACAACCCGAAGGGTTTGTATTGCCTGGCCAAGAAAAGAAAGTGTGTAAATTGGTTAAATCTCTTTATGGCCTTAAACAAGCTCCTATGCAATGGCATGAGAAGTTTAATAATATTGTTATATCCCATGGATATAAAGTTAATGATGCCGACAAATGTATATATAGTAAATTTGAAAATGGTGTTGGTGTTATTATATGCTTATATGTGGATGACATGTTAATATTTGGGTCTAATCTCAAATATGTTGAAGAAACCAAAAGGTTTCTTTCATCAAAATTTGATATGAAAGATCTTGGAGAAGCTGATGTGATTTTAGGAATCAAAATTGTGAGAAAGGATAATTCTTTAGCGTTATCTCAATCTCATTATATAGAAAAAGTTCTTAAAAGATATAATCATTTTGAACTTAAGCCAACTGCTACACCTGTGGATCCTAGCATCAAATTAATGAAAAATACTGGGCGTGCTATGGACCAACTTAAATATGCTAGTATTATTGGGAGTCTAATGTATGCCATGCATTGCACTAGACCAGACATTGCTTATGCAGTGAGTATATTGTGTAGATTTACAAGTAATCCAGGACAAGAGCACTGGAATGCAATTTCTAGGGTGCTTAGATATCTGAAGAGGACTTTGGATTATGGCTTACATTATGTAGGATATCCATCTGTTTTAGAAGGATATAGTGATTCAAGTTGGAATAATCTTGAATCAAAATCAAAGTCAACTACTGGTTGTATTTTTACGCTAGGAGGAGCAGCTATCTCTTGGGGATCCAAGAAACAAACATGTGTATCAGATTCAACAATGCAATCTGAATTTATAGCCCTAGCAGATGCATGTAAAGAAGCAGAATGGCTTAGAAATGTGTTGTATGATATTCCTTTATGGAAAAAGCCATCACCTTCTATTATGATAAGTTGTGATAACCAAGCCACAATTTATAAAGTTTCGAACAAAACTTACAACGGAAAATCTAGACACATTAGTCTAAGACATCAAATTATAAGAAAATTACTCAAGGAAGGAGTAATTACAGTCGACTATATTAAAACGAACAAGAATTTAGCAGATCCTCTGACTAAAGGTCTTGTAAGAGAGATGATATATATCACCTCAAAAGGAATGGGACTAAGGTCTATTAAATAACACAACTATATTTAATGGGAACCCAACTCATATCTTGAAAATATAGATAGAGTTCAATGTGGTACAAACAAGTTAAATTATAGTTATGGAACACTAGGAATTTATACAAAAAGTTCCATTCCTATATGCCTAGTGTTGGTTTTCTGCATGTTAGAGGATGAAGTTCACTTCTTAATAAATCATATAAGTGTGACTCGCAGAATCACTAAAGTTGATTTACCTATTCGAGTGTCGAAAGTGTGGCCGCTTTCTATGAAATCAAGACCGATCCTAAAGCGCTCGTGAAATCAGGATTAGCACAAGGCCATAAAAGTGCATGCTAGAAGAACACTTATAAACTCAGAAATCGGTATGTGTGATAGTTCCGGCTAGTCTCAAAAGGTCCTTGGTTCAAGATACGTTCACCACAGCACCTTGATGAAGCTTTGAATTATTTTCACTATATGGAAGTTCAAGTCCGAAAGACACTTCTCATTTATGTACTAGATTTTAGCGATAATGCCAAAAGTTATTTATTGTCTTTTTTGCTTTGCTCTCTTGTGTATATTGAAATTGGTGGGAGAATGTTGGATTAATTCCAATATTTATTGAGTTTAATTTTTAGTTGTTAATATTTTATTATATTATTTGTGTTTTATTTTAAACATAGTTTGGGTTTTAATTTAGAAAGTAGAAACATGAGCAAATGGGTGTGAAAGATATGGGGAATGCTCAAAATCCCATATTGTCCCACATTGGAAGAATACTACAAAAGGTAGTGGTATATCAACTAAAGGACAACTAAGATTCTTAGTTGACAAGTCAAATAAGAGGCTATGATCCTACGCATCGCGGTGGTGCTTAAGCACCACCAATCGCGACACGCGTAAGCGCGACACGCGGCGCGCGAAAGGGCGATTGGGCGACTTAGGGCGCATTGCGCGCTTTGACGCGCACTTGGCACTTCGCACGTGCGCATCGTCGCTTGGAGCGTGGGAGCCTAAAGTTTTGACGAGGTAAAACAGATCAACGGTTGTGATTAAACGATCCGATCAAAGGGTTTAAAATCCGAAACGGCTTGATCTAAACCGTTAGATGAACTCGTAGCGTTTCGTGTAGGGGATGTCCATTCGCTTACGATGGGACGCCTAATCTGAACCGTTAGATCGTAGCTGTTCCAAACAGGCACGATCCAACGGTTGCTGAGTCACTCCATGAAGAGTTGTGACTGTTGAAGAACAGTCACAGAAATGGCTATAAAAAGAGTTCCAGACCTCTGTTTTGGACACCGAAAATTGCTAGTTTCTCCTCTCTCCGTCCTCTATACTTTGGCATTATCAAGTTACAAATTCAGAGTGTTCTCGGGTTTGATCAAACAGTACATAGTTTGAATCAAATAACTGTTCATACTGCATTGTATCCTGAAGGCAGGTTCTACAAAACCCATTGTGTACTCGCGGTTCTGGTTCTGTCTCAGCCGGATTGGGAGAAATTTTGCCTAAAAGAAAGCGTTCCAAGAACGTGCCTTGCAGAAATTAATTATTATATTTCGTTCTTTCCATTAGAAAACTCCAACAGCTTTCAGGCATTCACTTATTGGGAAATTCTCTTTTGGAAGGCCACCCATGGAAATCATTCGAAAATCTTTTCATTCATTCTCTCTCTAAAAGGTGGTTTTTCCATTAGATTATTAGATGAACAACACATTATTATCAGACTCAATTGTGAAGAGGACTATCTACGTATTTGGTTACGGGTGCAATGGTCAATCTTTAAATACTCTATGGCTGTTTTTAAATGGACACCTAATTTAACCAGGCAACAAGACTGCCCTATAATACATACCACTGCCAAAGACTAAAACAGCCTTTTCAAATAACATACCACTGCCAAATACTCAACTTCCTCTCCCGCATTATCTTAAATCCTTCCCATCCACAAGCTCTGACCGTAATCCTACTCAACCTGTACCTGTTTCTAAACCTCCAGTCATCACTTGCACCAACAGATTTGAGCTGTTGTCAGATGGTACAGCTGATATAAATTCTGAGTGGTTGATTCCCAGTATTAGAGTAGACTGTTCACCTAATTTTGAACCACGTATAGACTTTGTTGAAGATGGAGAATGTGTAGGTTTTGTTATGGATGACCTCCCTAAACTTAGGACTGTACCACACGACCCCTCTATTCTTTTGAACCTCAATGTGTCTCAAAGACCTAAAATAAAACACAAAGAGGCTGCAAATGAATGTAAACATGCATGGGGTTCTGACAGTGAAGAGTTGGGGGTTTCCACTCCTAATAGAAAACAGATGGAAGAATTTTCGGAGGCTACGGGTAGGGCGGTGTTTTTTTCCGAACTTTTCGATTTTTTCGAATTTGGAATGAAATTTTAGTTTGCCGATTTCCAATTTTTCGATTTCCGATTTTTCCGAAAAAAATCGGATCGGAAATAATTCTGAATTTCCGATTTTCCGATTTTTCCGAAACTATGCCGATCCGATTTTTCCGATTTTTTTCCGAATTATTTCCCGATTTTCAATTTTTCCGATTTCTTTTCCGATTTTTTGAAAGTTTCTCATATCCCACATCGGTTGGGAGAGGGAGAGGGCTCCAAAATATGCTCTATAGAAGGAGAGTATCCTCCTAACTTCTATACAAATGAAAAATGAGCCAAATCCTCATGTGTTTACATGTCGGCTTAAGCCATTTTCATTGTTTCTTTAAAATGAGAATTTCGAGTAATCGAAAATCCATAATTTATTTTTTTGAAATTTTGGAATTTTCTGGATTTTTAATATATTTTGTGAATTTCCGATTTTTTCCGATTTTTGCCGATTTTCCCGAATTCGGATTTTTTTTTTAATTTTTCGAAAAAATCAGATCGGAAATCGGAATAGTTATTTTATTTCCGAAAAAATCAGAATTTTTTCCGAATCGGCATTTTCCGATCCGATCCGGCCGAAACACAACCCTAGCTATGGGTTCCAAATTTAAAAAAGTTTTTAAAGTGGGTAAGATTCCAGTTTCCATTTCGAAGGGCCCTAGGAAACGATGGGTTCAAATGAGGGAATACTCTACCAAGTCCACTGGTAAGCCATCACATACTAATTTTCACAGATTTTAAATGATTAGTTGCCTTTTTTGGAATATTCGAGGGGTGGGGAATACTCCATCTGTTCATCGGCTCAAAAAATTGATTAAGTCCCATAATTTCAGTGTAGTTTGCTTATTGGAACCTAAAATTGATGGTGGAAATTTAAATAAGCTGTGTAGAAGGATCAATTTTTTTGGAGGTGTTGCTAATGTTACTAATAAAATTTGGGTTCTTTGGAAATTTGATTGGTCTATGAATGTTGTGCAAAACAGAAATCAAATTATGTCTATTAAAGTGGATCATCCAAATCTCTCAAATTCAATTTCTCTATCTTGTGTTTATGCAAAATGCAAACTGATGGGTAAAAGATCTTTATGGGAGGATATTGAAAATTTTGCAAACTCAATTCAAGGTCAATGGATTATTGGTGGCGATTTTAATATTGTTCGATCTCAGGATGAAAAAGTGGGGGGACGTGGTATTAATAATTTGGCGGTTGAGGAATTTAATGACTGTATTTCGAATTCTGGGCTTCTTGAGAATGATTACATAGAATCTCAATTCACTTGGTGTAATAATAGAGATAGTGTTAATCGGATTTTTGCACGCCTTGCTAGGATTTTTTATAACCCTCAGTGGTGTACTAATGGCTTTCAAACTTCAGGAGAACACCTACATCGAACTAACTCAGATCATTCTCCTTTAATTCGCAGTGTTAAATCGCCAATGGATGCTATTCCAAAAGCTTTTAGATTTATAAATGCCCGGACTAAGCATGATGATTTTCTTAGAATTGTTTCAGATTCTTGGAATAGAGAAGTGGTAGGGGAACCTCTTTACATTTTTACATCCAAACTTAAGTGATTAAAATATGACCTTAAGTCTTGGAATTCAAAAGTGTTCAAAAATATACATCAAAGAGTGAAAAAAGCAGAAGACTTGCTTATCTCTAAAGAAAGTGCCTACGATATGGATCCAATCCCGGGGAATAGGATGGAATTTTTCAAAGAAAAAGTAGTGTTCAACAAAGAATTAGGTATTGAGGAGGAATATTGACGTCAAAAAGCAAGGGTAAAATGGGAAACTGATGGGGACTTTAATATAAGTTTTTTCCACACTATGGCAAGGGTGAAAAAAATAAACTCCTTATTCAGAGCATTCAAAAAGGGGATGGTGTTAAAATTGGTGATCAACAGTTAATTGAGGAGGAGTTAGTGAATCATTTTGAAGATATCCTCACACATTCCCCAGATTATCCCATGGATTTTAATCTTTAAGAAGTCATCCCCTCTACCATTTCTCAGGAGGATAATGACATGCTTACAAGGTTTCCGGATTTAGAAGAAATTAAGGACAATGTTTTTGGAATGGATAAAAATAGTGCGTGTGGACCGGATGGTTTTAATGGGTGGTTTTTCTAACATTGTTGGGACATTATTAAAATTGATATTTTTAATGCTATTGTGTCCTTTTCGCAGGTCATGATATTCCAAGAAGTTGGTCCGCTACAAATATTATTCTTATTCCAAAAAAGCCTAACCTAAGCTTTTGTCGAGATTATAGGCCTATTAGTTTATGTAATTTTTGTAATAAGATAATTACAAAAATCATGAATAATAAGCTTGCAAACTTGCTTCCAAAAATTATCTCTCATTCTCACGCGGGATTTGTTAAAAATCGCAACATAATGGATAACATTCTTTTGGCGCAAGAGCTTATGAAAAAATTCAACAAAAAAGTTTGTGGATCCAATGTTCTAATTAAATTAGACATGTCCAAAGCTTATGATCGGGTCTCATGGATTTGTATTACCAAAGTTCTTCATGCGTTTGGCTTCTCAGAAACATGGATTGATCTCGTTTGGCGTGCAATTTTGAATTGTTGGTACTCCATTTGTGTTAACAGGAAAGCTTGTGGATTTTTCAAATCAAAATGTGGGGTACGTCAAAGTGACCCACTTTCTCTAAGCCTATTTATTATTGTTACTGAGATTCTTTCAAGGGGACTCCAACAACTCATGGTGCAAGGTCGGGTAAAAAAAATTTCAACTCCTATTGGTTGTGAAATTATTCCCTCTCTTTCTTTTGCCGATAACTGCTTAAATTTCACTAATGGGGAAAAAAGTCTTCTTTCCTTAATGGAGTTTGAAAACGCGAGTTTTTCTAAATCAATGCTCTGATACCACTTGTTGAAAATGTAGACCCCAATTTTAAATTTTTCTCTTTAAAAATCAATTTTCTTTTAAAGGCGGAATAAAAATGGCTCAACACAACACACACACAAACAACAAATTTTGATTTCTATAGAATTAAAATTAAACTAAACTCAAAGTAAAACTAAATTAAACAACAAATACATTTTTCACTTTAACACATTAACTCAACCCAAGTCCTAGAAATTTTCCTAACAAAAATAATTAATCCATTTTTGCAAATTAGGCCAAACCAAATTTTATTCAATAATAATAATGACTTGAATTAAACTAATATAAATTTTACCCAAATCGAATTATAGCACCAATTTAAACAAGATTGCGAATTAAATCATATTTTATCTTTTAATCCTAAGCATGCGGTCTAGGTGATTTTCAAGATAAAATAAATTCACAACCACTACGCCGCGATGTACGAGAAAAAACTCATAATGGGAAAAAACCTCGGATGGCCCCTAGCCTTAAGTCCACTAAGTACGAAATTTTACAAATAAAAGATAGATAACTTAGACAACTCGACTTGACTCCGTCCAAGCCCCTGACGCGTCTTCTTGTATCAACCTATGCTTAGCCGACAATCCCGAACTTCACCAGAACCTTGGAATCCACCAATGAAGATTTTGGGAACAATCGTCAACCATACATGGTGCCTTTCACCATGTGAGAACGTCGCAGCAAGAAACAAGTCTTCTTCTTTTATGGAATGTAAATTTAAACTCAAACTTCTCTTCTTTGAGGTGTAGAGATAAACCCGGTACCAAACACTCCAAGCAAAATATTTATATATATATATATATATATATATATATATATATATGGACTTGGATAAACTAAAATGGGTGTAAACAAAAGTGTTTAAGAAATTTTCTTGAAAAACAAACACTCAAAACTTGAACCTTTTCATTGTGGAATTAAGTTCTTAAAAACTCTCTCTTGGAGATGGTAGAATATGAAAAAGTTGGTTTGAAAAGGTTGGTTCCCGCACTTAGTAATTCTGTCAAAAATTAGTGGGGAAAAAGTAGTGAGAACATGGAGAAAACTGCTAAAAACTGCCAAAAAATTGTTCCCGCCAGTCGTTCGAACGACTTTACTAACGATATTCCAGTGCGAAAAAAGAAATCTCGTTAGAAGTCTCGTTCGAACGACCTGAGAATCTCATTCGAACGAGATTTCAGTTCGTTCGAACGACATGTCAGAAAATAAAATATTCTTTGTAAGCCCAAAACTTTTTATGAAAAGTTCTAAAAACTATTTCTGAGTAAAACAAAGTCGTTAAAACTATTTTATAAATTTTTTATAAAATATACCCAATAAATTTCCAAGCTCTTATATATATATAAATTGCATTCATACCTTAGGAGCATTGGAATCAATGTTGTTGACGTAGAAACAAGGCACAATAAACCCGACATATGATGAAGTTTTATAATCTTGGTCGCTACGTCTTCAACTAACACGTCATAGGCTTGGATGGATACACTTGAACACTATCATATGACTCAAATGTTTTTGTCCGGAATTGATTCAACACTACATTAAGACTCAATAGGAGACTTGTGTCCTTACAGAGCTCCTACAACAGTATGAAGCTACCACTGGTCAACTGATTAACAGTTCGAAATCAGCTTTCATCTGTCCGGTGAACACTGCCCCTACTCATCATCAGATCATTAAGGCTTCCACTGGTTTCATGGAATCATCTCTGCCTCTGATATACCTCGGTGTACCGCTGTACACGGGTAGGAAGTTTGCTATATATTTTCAGAAGCTAGAAGCTGTGATGCTGTAAAAAATCGGTACCTGGTATGAGAAATTACTCAATCACAGTGGATGTCTTGTCCTACTTGGTGCAGCGCTATAGTCCATGAATTTTCATCTCTTTTGTGTCCTTGATCTTTCTCTAGCTGTTATATAGAGACTTGAAAGGATGTTTGCAAACTTTATCTGGGGCAATAACGAAGGCAAATCGAAGCATAAATGGGTCTAATGGGAATATCTCCGCCTTCCACATACAAAAGGTGGTGTTGGTATTAAAAGGTTGGGAGACATCATAAAGGTTGGTATTAAAAGGTTGGGAGACTTGAAAAGATGTTTGCAAACTTTATCTGGGGTAATGACGAAGGCAAATCGAAGCACAAATGGGTCCAATGGGAACATCTCTATCTTCCACATACTGAAGGTGGTGTTGGTATTAAAAGGTTGGGAGCCATCAGAAAGGCCTATTCTTGTAAACTTTGGTCTTTATTCTATAAAGCTAATGGTACTTGGGCAAGGTACATGTAACAAATATACAGGTTTCTTGTTCATTCTGAGTTCTATGGCTTACCATCTTACTCAAGTTCAACTTGGCAGAGAATGCAAAAATATTGGGAAAGTTGCCACGATAATGTAGAAGACAACAATCCAACTATGTGGAATTAAACTCGGATGGAAAGTTCACTTTAAAATCAATATAGGACCTTGTTCGTCACAGGGATTGTACTCTTTGCTCATTCTCAGTCATTTGGAATCCAAGAATTGCTCCAAAAGTTTCGTTCTTTATGTGGTGACTTCTTCAACAGGCTCTTCCTTTAGATTCGAAATTGAAAAAAAATCATATCTTCTTAACTTCAAAATGTAGATGCCCTGTAGAAGAAGATTTTGATCACTTATTCGGATCAAGTACCATTGCTCAACACGTATGGAATCATTTATCAGGCATTATGGGTTATAGATTTAATTTTTCCTCTCTTAAAAGACTTCTTATGCCTTGGTGGTTAAATTCAAGAGGAAAAAATATTAAATCTCTACTCTATATTATGGTACCTTGTTACATTTGCTGGAGAATTTGGTGTGCTCGAAACAAAAAGGAATATGAAGGGGAACTCATGAAGGCTTCAAAAATTATTCATCTTGTCTACGAAGATATCAGAATTTCCTTTAAAGCTCGTCCTTACAAAGGCTCTAAATCTAGATACTTGTTAGAATTCATTTAAGATTTTTCCATATCTTGCCTTGTAAGCCATTAGTGAAGGGCTTTTCTTCACTCCTTTTTAATAAAGCATTTTAGTTCAAAAAAAAAATATTTGACAGTTGTGGATGGTTATGTATATTATACTAGTGAGATTTATGGTGTCAGATGTGATGGGTTTCCACTTATTGTTGCTTTGTTATTTACTTTTGCATATTTAGTTATTAGTTTTGCTTCGAATGGTACTTAATTATTTAGACTTCTTTATTTTTTAATTTAGACCTGATTAATATGTCATTGGATTTTACAGTTTTTCAAAATTGCTTAGAAGCATAAGTGATTACCTTACCATTATTTATAAGTACACATCCAAGGTTGCACTTGAAGCATCATTATATACCATGTATCCTCCTCTTTCATTAGGCGGAGTTAAGACAGGCAGGGCTACTAAATTTTTCTTTAAGGTCTTGAAACTATATTCACACTACGTGATCCATATAAACTTGACATCATTATGTGTTAGTTTATTAATGGACATGATGATTTTAGAAAGTCCTTCTACAAACCTCTTATAATAGTCTATAATGTTAAGGAAACTTCTTACCTCAGTTACAATACTTGGTGTTTCCCGATCCATAATTATCACGGCCATTCTGGGGTCTGTGGTTAAACTATCCTTACTACATGGACGAGGAAAATGACCCTTTCCAATCATAACTCACACTTGGAGATTTTTTCATACGACTTCTCCTTCCTCAAGACTTCAAACATGTCGCAGAGTTATGACTCGTGGTCCTCAACAGTCTTTGATTATATGAGTATGTTATTTATAAACAAAATCACAAACTTATCTAGGAATGGCCTAAATACAATGTTCATTAAATCCATAAAATCAGCAGGGGTGTTGCTCAATCCAAAAGGCATAACCACAAACTCATAATGATCATATCTAGTCATAAAGGTTTTCTTGTGAATGTCCTCATTCCTTATTTTTAATTAGCAAAACCCCAACCTTATATCGACCGTGGAAAATTTCTAGCCTCATTTAGTTGGTAAAAAAGATCACCAATTCCTGTCAAGGGATACTTGTTCTTCACGATTACTTTATTCAATTCTCTATAATCAATTCACATTATTATAAATCCATCTTTATTCTTTATAAAAAGTACCGGAGCACCCCATGGGGAGGTGTTAAGACTAATGAAGCAGCGACTTAACATGTCTTCTGACTCGTCTTTTAGCACCTTTAACTCCGCAGGCACCATCATATATGATGCTTTCGAAATAGGTGCTACCTCAGACATGAGGTCAATATTAAACTCAATTTATCTATTTAGGGGAAACCTTGGAAGTTTTTCGAAAAAGACATCTTTAAACTCTGCGGCTAGTGGAACTTCTCTTATAATGGCCGAGATCTTATCAAGATCCTTTACTTACTCTATATATCCATGCCATACTCCTTCAAACATTTTCTTAACTCTCAATGCTGATATCATGGGCTTTCTACTTGGTTAGTTAATCTAAAGCTTACTTCGGCCCCTCTAGACTTATAGAAAAGGATTTTCTTTCTAGCATAGTCAATCCTAGCAAAATGGGAGGATAACTTGTCCATCCTTAGTATAAAATCAAAGTACTTAAGTCCCAAAGGAATCAAGTTAACTCTGACACCCCGCCTAACAAAATACCGGACGATCACTCATGTACCAAATTAAAACAGGAGTCGCATATGGATCATTCTTAGCATCACTGTCGAAAACTAAATTAATTACTAATAACCTATTAGGCTGGCGTCAAACTTTTATTTAACTAGTTTTTTTTAAACAAACTAGACAATTAAAACATTCACATAGTTTACGAATAAATAAAATTGAAAGAAAAATAAAATAACCGAACACTCGGTTCAACAATAATACAACCAAATCGAATGACGCACTAAGAGGCGGTAAAAGAATAAATAAATACAATTGGGCTTTCGTCCCGAAAGTAACTACAATGCTTCCTATCTAGATCACAAGAATAGAAGCGTCTAAAAATAAACCTGCATGCATCCACAACTGCTGCAGCAGACGTCTGACTCGAAAGGATCATCATCCAGGCGTCCCTATGTTTGGACACCTATATATATATATATATATATAGAAAAAGAGAGGAAAAGTAGATAAACGGGTCAGAGTCCGAGTTGTGAAAATATTTAGCAAGTGAATAATTGCTTTATTTTTAAAAAATATGTTTTATCTCATATTTAAATTGGTATCGCACTCCCATAAGATACCCCCACCTCTCTTCTAATAGTGCACACCTAGCGCATTCCTTTAAACATCCTAGTCAAGCTACGCTGCCTAACTAGTCCATCACCCCAAACTCTAAAAATCCTAAGCAAACCAAGTAATAAGGGCTAAACTTCTCCCCAGTCTCAACGCTATTCCATGTTCGTGCGTGGGGTGTCCCGCGAAGCGAAATCCAAATAAGGAACCCCCCCCGATACACTACTACTTGGCAAGGTCGATCGTCGAGATCCATTAGACCCTCAATACACAACATATATATATATAAGAAAAACCCAAAACTCGAGCACTAAGGGTTAAACTTCTCCCCACTCTCAACGCTATGCCATGTTCGTGCGTGGGGTGTCTTGCGAAGCGAAATCCAAACAAGGAACCACCCCGATACACTACTACTTGGCAAGGTCGATCGTCGAGATCCATTAGACCCTTAGTACTCAACTTTTATATATATATATATATATATATCATATAAATACATATACATAACATACTCATCTTATTTTCCATATCACAATTTAAGTTCGGATAAAATCTCCCAGAATGAGAATTTCTTTCATATTTCAATTTATCTCTTTACTCTAGTAAAGATATATAATATCTTATTCTCACGCACAAGTAATATACTATACACACCAGTATGATAACCATCCCAACGAGTTAGAACTCGAGGATGCGGTCTCTCAATGCTATCATCTTCCAGGGCATCACTCACATACCATCCTGGGGACCAGCGGTCGGACTCAATATCACCGATATCGCGACCATAAGTCACATCGTCTGGGAAGCAGTCATAGTTCCTCCCCGAAAATGAGACGAAACATACCCACCACGTCTCACCCCTAATAAAAATCACACAATACAACAATGGACACTATGACCTGGGGACTATACGCTCCCTACTCCTCAAGCCAGGGGCCTCACCCACATCGCGCAACTTCCCATGATAGCATTGGAGGGGGTATGCTTCACATATATATATACCATCCACACATAGATATATATACATATCCGTATCATATTATATATACTTTAATCACATCGTATATATACATTCCACATTATTCCTCAAATACATATATATATATATATATATGGCCATAATTGTCAATCACGCATAACGATGGCCAAAAAATCCAAATATTCTCATAAATAATAATATTCGAGTATTCGCACACTCACGATACTAAACTCAAAAGTATTCCCTCACTTGATAAATAACATGTACCTTGTTCACACTTAAGGATTTAAATGATTTCTACAACTATACCAATTCACACTAAGTGAATACTCATTTTCCCAAATTCATATTAATAGTCTCGCAGGGTATAGTCAACCATAATCGATATAATTATGTTTTCTACATGCACAATTATATAAGCCTAAATGCCCAATGAAATTATCCCAAGAAATATTCGTCACCAAACACCCTTAATTTAGATGAGTCGTGGATTCCATTTCCACGAATCCAAGGACTACATTTTGTCCAATTAATAATTTAGAGGTCCCCACTCTGTTTTTGGGAAACCCCAACTCTCTAATTCCTCAATTTCTCTATTTCCTCAAAAATATAATTTCTAGTGTCACACACTTAAGACCCTCTCTTAGCCCCCATAAATTTCCTCAATTGCATAAATATATTTTTCTTAGTTAAGTCTATTTATTTCCTCAATTAAATAGGCTAGAAATCCTTAATTTGGGAATTTATCCCATATAAATTAAACCAACACAAATTGCCAAAATTACTGTTTGATAGATCGATCGACCCTTTGCCGTCGATCGATCGATCAAGCAGGGCAGCTTCTGCTTCGCCCCTGTTTCGGCCATGAACAAGCCCACCAAGCTTTATACTCCTTATTCCAACTTTATTTAACTAAAACCAACTAATTATACACAAGGGAAATAGGTTCTAAACATCCTAGAACCAAGATTCAACAATTTAATTCAATTAATTCCTTAGTTCTCCAATTTGATAATTTTCGAGGTTTACCCCTTAAACTTCCGAGAAAAAAACCCGTTTGATCAACGAAAACCCAACCCAAAATC
Organism: Sambucus nigra; assembly: GCA_949130495.1. Classification (NCBI taxonomy): domain Eukaryota; kingdom Viridiplantae; phylum Streptophyta; class Magnoliopsida; order Dipsacales; family Adoxaceae; genus Sambucus; species Sambucus nigra. Next base: position 395,638,033 of record OX422223.1, read on the forward strand.
TTTAGGGTTTTTTATTACCAATTATGATATGAGATTTATGCTCATAATTAAATAAAGCAAGTAAACACTTGCCTGGAGGATAAAATCCTACGACCCCGAGTCGAATCCCGCGGAGTTTGGCCCGGAAATCCTTTTTCTCTTCTCTATTCTCCTCTTCCTTTCTTCTTTTCTCTCTTTTTCTTTCCTTTGTCCCACTCTCCCGTGTCTTATATAAGGAGAAATAAGGGTTTATCCCTTTAAAACCCAAAAATGACTCGTTTACTCAATTACGAGTTCCTTTTATTCCAAAAATTCCCGAAACTCAATTACGAATCCCGGATACTCTATTCTGACTATCTCGGCCATTCCGAGACTAACCGCGCACTCGAAATCTCCATCCGAGGTACTTGACCTCAAATCACTAATTTAATCCCATACAACTTAATGCGGTATTCCCATTAAAATATTATCCTCTGTCGCTTTACCCGACTGCGACATATAATTAATATACTACGACTTATTTACTTAATCCCAAAATTAAATATAACACCCACCAAAAATCATCTAATCCTCTGAAAACTCCAAAATTTACTATTGACAATAATTCTTAAATTTCCAAATTACACTGAATTATTAAATTTAATTTTCCATAGAAGTTCGGGGTATTACATTAACTTCAAGATATTGTTCCTCTACATTCACTAAAAATCTCGCATAAATGGTCGTGGGATCTACAACTATTCCTATTGGAGTGTCTACCATTAATGGAGGTTTCGAATCTTGGGGATTTGTCTTTAACTTACATGCAAAAGTAGTGGATACAAAGGAGTGTGTGGAGCTAGAATCAAAAAGTGCATAAGCATTTCTATCATTAATAATATTAGTACATGCTATAGCATCCTTAAAATTCTTATCATCCATGGCATTCATTTCGTAAATCCTAGCTCGATTGTGTGGTTTGTCTATATTTGTAGACATTATGGATTCCTCTAGATTGGGATTACCCCTAAAGGAGAGAAAATAATTATTTGGCACGTGTGAAGATTCAAGGATGAAGGTCTTCTTTCTGCCACTCATGCGATCTTCGCGGGCTACATTGAATATAAATCTCACATCATCAAAAGGGGAGGAAAATAGAGAAAATGGAGTTTCCAACCGATTTTCTCAAAGCAAGAAAAAGAATGTAGTCTTCCCCAAAAGAACGACATCAAAAGACAAACTGATGCATATAAAACCAAATAAATGGAGGGTCTGGGGACTAAATTACGAAATGGGAAGGTGTTAGGCACCTATCTTGTCATTTCAATCTCTTATGTGCTACAACAATGTTCACCTTTTTCCTCCAAGATGCTAATCATGTGTATTTTGTGTGTGATGTGGAAATAGGTGAGGAAAAGACGTCATCCTGCTCAATGGATGGGAAGGACGGAGTGCAATCATTCTAAGGAGTACACAAAAGAAAAAAAGAATAATATGAAAGTACGATGTTAGGGACCACTAAATTACGATTCAATATGAGGAAGTGAATCTGCATGTTAGGTGAACACACTAATTTATATGCGTATACATACACGCAATCCTACTAAATATGAGATTTAAACAAAATAGTGCAACGAACAAAATAGGACTCGAAGGCCAATAATGGTTCGGGATGTCTACATAGTCATAATAGGCATCAAAGTCTGGGTAGTTGGACATATCACAAGGGTATGATTTAACCCATAAACCTAAATTCAGGATTACACTTTAGTTGGTTTTGGAGAAAACGTGCTCAAGTGTAAAGTGTAGGAAAAAAAATGAGGAAATCATACTTTAGGGTTTATAGATGAATCCTTTTTTTTTTTGCTTTTTTGATTTTATGAAAATATATTATGTGAGTACTAGTAATAAAAAATGATATTAGTTGATGTGAGAGAATGGAGTAAGAATAAAATATGCCAAAAGTAAGGAAAAATCAAATAAGCATCACTAATTAAATAACATAGAAAAGAGTAGGAGTATACCTCCTAGAAGGTTTTGCTACTGATTTTTGAAGAGGAATAGGATAATTTTATGGTGGTGGAATGATGATGGAATAGGGATGAGGTAGATAGTAAAAGGTGGGATAAAAGTGATGTAAGGAAAGTGGAGAGAATGCTTGAAACTTGGATTTTTAGAGTGGCGACGCACTGATTTCGAGGAAGGAATGTTCGGATTGTTCAAAAATGGGTCTTGGGAATGAGTTCAAGACCTCCTTAAATAGGAAAAATTAGGGTTAGAGGGTCTGCCGATCGGCATAGGACCTGGTCTTCCTATCGGCATACCTCTGGCTTGCTGGCGAAGTAAAGTATACATTTTCTTATAGGCAGAGGGTTGTGGTGCGTATAGGCAGTCCAAAAAGGATTTTTCAAAAAAATGGGGATAAAATATAAACCTTAAGTCCAAATCACATGCGGATGGAATTGTTGGAAAGGGGATTTAGTTCCTTATGAAAATATATAGGACAACTCTAGGGTTAAAGAGTTAATCAAAGTCAAACGGGGATCAAAAGTTCTCGATGGACTCTAGATAGGGGTTCATAGAGTAAAAAGTATGTACACGCAAATCATAAGGCAAATTTGTGTACGGTATGGACCGTTGGGAAGGGCATTCAGAGATCTATGGCAGTAAAATGAGCTAAGATCAGTTTGGAAGATTGACTAATGATAAACGAGCCTCGAGAGAGCTCTGTGGATTATAGATTAGGTCCTATTGTAGGACTTGGGGTCTGAGGGTATTAAGGACTTAAGGAGACATTTGGATGGTACTTGGATGGGGTGTCTACAGAGCTACTCAATGGATGAGATTGGAACAAGAAAAGGCCATTAATAGATAAAAACCTCATGGAAGGTTTAAGGTCAGAGGGTAGAGGTCTTGATTGGTGATAGAGGGAACGGGTCAAGGTCAGTACTAAAGACCTAAAGTGAAATTAATCGGGTTCAGAGTGTTAAGGCTAATTTTTCTGGCCTAAAAGAGTGAATGCAGACGGATCAAGGGGCCTAGGTTAATTATGTGGACATAAAAAGTTAAAGAAATTAGTTCAGACGGTCGAGGCCGATTTTGCGGGCCTAGGTCAATTTTACGAACTTAAAGAATGAAAGTAACGGATTTATAGGGTTGAGGTCGATAATGTGGACCTAGGTCAATTCTACAGATCTAAAGATTGAAAATGATCGATTCAGAGGGTCAATTATGATCCTAGGGCGCAAGTCAATTCTGCGAACCTATAGAGTTAAAGCGATCAGTTCAAATGGTTGTGGTCGATTATGTGGACCTAGGTTAATTCTGCGACCTAAATAATGGAAATAACTAATTTAAAGGGGTCGAGTTTGATTATGTAGACCTAGGTTAATTCTGTGAACTTAAAGAGTGAAAGTTATCGATTTAGAGGGTCGAGGCAAATTTTGCGGACCTAGGTAAATTATGTGGACCTAAAGCATATAATCGACCGATTTAGAGGGTCAAGTTCAATTTTGCAGACCTAGGTCATTTTTATGGACCTACTGAGTGAAAGTGATCAATTCAGAGGGTCAAAGCCAATTCTATGGACCTAGGTCAATTTTGTGGACTTAAAGAGTTAAAGAGACCAGTTCAGAGGGTCGACGTCGACTCTATAGACCTATGTCAATTCTGCGGACCTAAAGAGTTTTGTTGACGGGTGACGCTCTTTTATTTCGATCCCGCTGGGGAGTATGATGGTAGTGAGGGATTTGTTAATTCTAGCACACTTGCTTAGCAAATTTCGTGAAGCTTTTTTGTACTTGATCCTTAAGAGATTTTTCGAGAATTTTTGTGAATTTTCTGTATGATTTATTAATTTTTCTTGGAATTCTTGTGATGAAATTTGAGGGGAGTGTCGATAGGCGTAAGGCAAAGGTGTGCCTATCGTTATAGGTAACAGACTCCAGGGCTTCTCTGGGAGGTGAAGGATCACTACTGATAGGCATGACTAGGGGAGTGTCAATCTGCATACCCCCTGGCTCCTCATTCTCTAAAATAAATTATGAAAGGTAAAATGAAAAACTCTTGGATGGTTACTAATGATTGGGCTAGCCTGGAGTGGCTTGATACCGAGGCATTAATACTAGAGAGTCTAAACACTTACGATAGTTTCAAAGCTGTTCTTGATAAGAGGGTATCGTTTGTGAGAGCTTGCTTTTATTTTTATTTTTTATTTTCACTATTTTCTATCCTTGGGATGCTGAAGGTTTTTGGCTCGTGTTCAGGTGAATATCGCATTGTCGAGTATCCATTATCATGGATCAATAGGGATAAAGTATGTGTGGGAGAAACTCACTCGAGCGGTGCAATTGATGGTGGAGGCTTCTGGATTTGGCCCTCTTCCTGGGACTTTGAACAATACATCATGTTCTTAGATAGTGTTGTATGCTCTGGACGTGACATACGTTCCTTTTGGGTGTTGGGGAGATGAAAGTAACTCCCATCGATTTTTATCAATTGACTAGGATGGGGTGCGAGTGTCACTATATCACGGTGGATGGGACTTCACGTGTATTCGAGCTCGAGGTTCTTGATGCCCTATAATATATCAGGTGAATCATTTTTAAATAGTCAATCAGGATATTGGTGTTGAAGGACACCTTATTATATAGACAAATCGATGAGACCGATGGGTGACAGGTGAGGCAGGTAACTCATTTGTTTATTTTGCTTTTATTGGGAGGGTTTGTAGTGGTAACGAGTGGTGATGTCATCCATTTCCCTTACTTGAGGATCATATTAAACATTGATTTGTAAGATTGGGGGAGCTTCACGTTGGTATACCTTTATGCTTCTCTAGATGCTTTCAGTCAGTGTCGCCGATAGACCTTTATGGGCCCACATACCTTCTAGAGTTAATCTTTAGATATAACTTTCTTTATTTTCCTGTTGTCTTTCTCGTTTTTCCATCTTAACATTTTTATCGCTTTCTGCAAATGTGGTTCTTTGAGGTGATTGGGCATAATGTTATGTTAGTGTCCTTGAAGGAAAGTGAGGCAAGGAATTTACTAAGGATGTATAAGTATAGGAAGTTGAATAGGAATTCAAAGGAGTTTTTGGCTTTGAAGGATGTGTGGGCGGTGTTGAACTCCTTGACAGGATATCGGGTTAGGCTTTGGTTTGGTTCTTTCTTTATGAATTTCATTTTTTATTTTCATTTTTTTTTATATTTTTAAGGGTTGTCTTTTACTTGGGGGCATGTGATGTTCTACCCTTAGCGTCTGTTCTCGAGGGCCGTAGAGTTTACACGCATTAATGCTCAGATGCGGAGTTTGCTAGTGCATGAGTTCCAGTACCTCCAATTTCTAGGGGAGAGGGTGGTGAGATATGTGATGGAGGGTGAGGTAGAGACCCTACCGTTAGTGCCTCCTAAGTTTATGAGGCGAGTAAAGGATATGTCGAATGAGGTAAAAGCGATGGCAATGGAAGGCGAACCCTACATGCTCCTCACGGACGTGGTCATGGGATATGATTATCTAAACTTTATGAAAATTTTATTGATCTCGTAATCTATTTATGATGTGGATGGTATGCCTCCACCAATGGTAGGATGAGGGGGGGTACTAGTGCACTGGTATCTTCAGCTCATATCTTAGTGGCGTAATAATGATGACTGAGGATGTTCCTAATATACATAAGTATGACCTCGTCTGGACGAGACCCAACTCAATAGCATGCCCCCTTAAAGCTTATCTCATAATCATCCTTAAATGGGCCCATGTGATAACAGGTCAGGTCAAACAGTCTCGGCCTTGAAGACCTATTGTAGAGAACACCTATTATTGTTTATAAAATCTGCGACTATGCTCAGTCCTCGTCATCTTAAAAGTCTCGCCTCATCATGTGTCAGCCCCATGCAACGTCGTCAGGCTGAGACCAGTCATATAGTTTGGAAGACAAGATTCACCTTTGACCTCATCCGCACGAAAGTCTACCTCATCAGTTTTGTCCAAGCGAGACCTCACAACGCCGACATCAACAACTCACGTGGAACATGTGATCTAGACATCAATGGAACATGTAGTTAAAACCGTTACAACAAATCATCCCCATGCGAGGGGAATACTTTCTCATCATGACATGTATATGTACAACACATCTTGTACTCTCTTATTGGCTAACTGATCTCATGAACATAGGCTTTGTGCTAAGGGGTGACACTATGCATCCCAACAGTATAAAAATATGGTTCATCATCTTCACAAAGGATCGATTATTGAAAACCATATTGTTACTCCGTTAAAATTGCTACTGTAGAGAGAGAAAGAGATTGTAAACCCATTAATGGCTTCTAGCCACCCATTATAGTGGAATTACTACCTATTTGCACATTGGACGTAGGCCAATTCCAAACCACTTAAACACTTATATCTTCTTTGTCTCTCATATCATCTGCTAGCTATATTTCCCTTATATTATTACTCTTATTCCACCATTGTTATACAGTAATAGAATCACGAGTTGCTCACTAACTTGGGGTGGTGATATCTTCTGTATCATCGTTTTTGGTGCTGTCTGTGGGAAGAGATTTTCTTATTTTTCTTCTTATTATCTTAAAGCACTCCTCCTTGCCTCTAGTGTTGATGCAGTTCCACCTCCGCTGGAGCTGAATCACTATTGAAAGAGCGAGGTTTGTGTTTGTCAAGTTTTCTCTAAATCAACTCATTTATAGTTTTGTTATTCCATCTATTGTCTTTTGGTTTTGGATTAAGCCTGCCTGAAATGGCCACGGATCCACCGTGTAATACAGGGGCTAGCTCCAATCAATCGCCTCAACAGTAAAAAATGGCTGATGCGGTGACGACGCTAAAATCCCTGGTGGATATCAATAATAGATGCAATAATAATTTATAGCCTTCAGTCAAACCATAATGGGTAGGATTTCTGAGGATCCAATTGTGAATGTCATAATGCCGGCGGCTAAAGAGATGGCGAACACAATGGCAGGGAGACTACCCTCAGCCCCAGTTATGGAAACATAACACCATCATTAGCGGAGAGATGTTGATGATCCACAACGTCTCCGCGTTGTAAAGCAGTTTCAAGGGTGCCTAGATGATTAAGACTGTGATGTGGAAGATTGTTGGGAGAGATGTAATATTTCTAATGATACCTGCTACCCTAAAGCAATACCGACACAAACCTATCAAGTTAATAGCATTCTGCATACTCCTAGGAGTCGAGAAAAAGGTTCAACATGTGATAGGTTGAGCAGATGATCAACCTTTGATCTCCTCGGTGGAGGATCAACCTTTGATCATCTTAGTCCTAGAAAGGAACCAGGACGTGATTAGTATTGCCTCTCTCATAGTGTTGGTGACACGAGAAGAAATGGTCATCGTGAAGATGAGAGATCAAAATGGGATCGAGAAAAGTAATATCACAGGGAGGTCAATAGTCGATATAGAATTGTTGGCCGAGAGCCAGTACCGAAGGAAGTTACGATAGAAGGGGATACGGATAATGCAATAGCAGAAGAAAAACCTTAGAACAAACCCATATAGAGATTTGAGGATAGTATCGACAATCTGATCAACCCAAATCACCGAGTGTAAATGGATGTGTCACCATTTGTGCTAAAGATTGTCAGGCACCCAATCTTTGCTAAGTTCAAAATGCCGAGCGTAACACCAAAGTATGATGGGAGCACAAATTTTGTGCATAACATTAAAATATATCAGTCGTCTACTGATATTTATTCAACACCTAAAGAGATGAGGTGCTGATCTTTTTCAAGTACCCTCAGAGGCGTGGTGCATGTATGGTACACCGGCTTGTCAAGAGGCTCCATAGAGAGTTTTAAATAGTTGGCGGAGAAGTTTATCCATAATTTTTACTTCGAAATGAATCCACCAAAATGTGCAACACACATTTTGAATGTTAAACAAGGAAATAACGAGTCTTTGAGGGAGTATATCCCTCACTTCAAAAAGGAGAAGTTAAAAGTGGAGGACTATGATGAGAATAGTGTAATAACAACTCTCATCCACGGTTTACAACCAGGAAAACTTCTATGGAACCTCTCTGAGGATCCTACAAAAACCATGACTGAACTCCTAGTTATGGCCAGGAGGATCATGAATGCGAAGGAGGCCAAGCGGGGGACATGAAGGAGACTGGCATTAGCAAGACCGACCAAGACAAGGATAAAGAGGGGAAAAAGAGGTCAAGTGACGATAAATTTTCCAGGTATACACCATTGACTGTGAGCCCAAATTTGATATTGAATAATATTCAATATGTTAGGGAACTCAAATGGCCCCAAAAGCTTAAATCTTTTCCCCATAAGAGAGATAAGGCAAGTGGTGTGAATTTCACCAAGATCACGCCTATACGACTGATAAATTTTTTGCCCTCAAACATGAGATAGAGAAAATATTAAAATAGGGGAAGCTGAAAAAATATATGGAGAAGAGTGGTGGACGAGACGCGGGCAAAAAGAGACTTAATGGAAGAAAGGACAATAAGCCGAAAAAGGAAGTGCAAGCAAATAAAAACGAAGAAGAGTATGAGGATAATGGGGAAGATAATCCTAAATTTCCAGAAAAAATATCGAAAGCTAAGAGAGTTTTGCATATGATTTCCTTTGATGTCAAAATGATATGTGGTGGCCTAGCAGGTGAAGGCACCGAGACGAACGACATAAAGGATCACATTATTGAAGCAAATGTAACACTAAAGAGAATACAAGTAAACTCTGCAGAGATTGAGGCAAATCCAAGAAAGTTGGAAAAGGTAGACATGGAAAACCTTGTGGTAGGATTCATGAGGTTGGATTTTAAGGGAATTTTATCTTCGCACGATGACCTAATGGTCATCAGTACAAGAGTTCACGAATACGATGTATTTCGTATCCTAATTTATAGGGTAGCTCAACTGATATTATGTTTTGGGAGTGCTTCAAAGGCCTAAAACTGAGCAAGAAGATATTAGTTTCATACCACCAACCATTTAACGGCTTCAGCGAAGAGAAAGTCTGTCCACTAAAAGTTTATGGGATGGATGTTTGTATGAGCACTTGATTGAAGAAAGTTAGTTTTTTATCATTGACGAGCGCATTTTCTCAGCCTACAACATTATCTTGGGTAGAGTGGATCTGAAAGAATTTGAGGTCGTGCCATCTACCATTCACCAGATGATGAAATTATCGACTCCCTATAGAGTAGGGGAGTGCAAGGTGACCAAGTGGAAGCTCGAGATTGTTATTATACCTCAGCTGAGGAGAGAGAGGCTTATAAGAGGAAGACCCCTTCCTATAATTTTGACACTCTAGACCCAAGAGAAGAGACAAATCTTAAAAAGGGATAACCTTTTGAGGAGGTAGAATCCATTGTCCTTAATAAGGACAAGTCGGTAAAATCATCCAAATCGTTTCGTCTCTAAAAGCAGAAGTAAAAGAGGAATCGATGAAGCTATTGAGAGAAAGACATAGTATATTTGTTTGGAGCTATGGGGATATTCTAAGGATTGGCCCCAAAATTATATGCCATTGGCTCAATATTGAAAAAGAAGAAAAGCTTATAAAGCATAGGCGCATAATTTTTACCAGAGATAGACAAGGTTAAGAAACTGCATACAACAAAATTCGTTAAAGAGGTCCAATATCTTGACTGTCTCTCTAATGTCATTATCGTACCAAAGCATAATGGGAAGTGAATTGATGTGTGTGGATTTCATCGACCTTAATAAAGCTTGCCCTAAAGATAGTTTTCCTCTACCTTGGATCGACCAGATGGTAGATGCCACAGCTAGGCATGAGGTTATGTGTTTTATGGATGCATATTCAGGGTATAATCATATTTCCATGCATGAAGACGATGATGAGAAGACTTCCCTTATCACTGATAAGGGAACCTCCTGCTATAAATTTATGCCCTTTGGCTTGAATAACGCAGGGACAAACTACAAGAGGTTCGTCAGTAAGATGTTCGAAGATCAGATTTGGAAGACCATGGAAGTGTATATATATGATTTATTGATGAAGATCTTAAAGTCCAAGACTTATGTAGCCGACCTAGAATGTACCTTTGACACTATTGATAAGTATAAGATGAAGCTGAATCTCACTAAGTGCATCTTCAAGGTCGGCGCAGGGAAATTCCTTGGGTTTATTGTGAATCAAAGGGGGATTGAGGCAAACCCCGCGAAGATAAAATCTTTGATTGATATGAAGACGCCAAAGACCATCAAAGATGTTCAAAGGTTAATAGGATGAGTTGCAACTCCTAACTGTTTCATCTCTCGGGCGACTAACATTTGTCTACCCTCATTTAAAATCTTAAGAAAAGCCTTCGTCTAGAATGAGGAATGTGAAAATGATTTCAGGAATTGAAGGTTTATTTGGGATCACCAATGTTTCTCTCTTAGCCAATACAAGGAGAGAAATTATATTTATATTTAGCTGTCTCGGTGTCGGCCATTAGTGCAGCAATCATTCGAGATGACGATGGAGTTCAGAAGCCAGTGTATTTCAATAACAAAGCTTTACAAGGAGCAGAGTTAAATTATTAAAAGATGGAGAAGTTATCATATGCATTGATACATGCCTCGAGAAAAATTAAGCCCTATCGGGCACATACAATGATAGTACTCACCGACACTCAATTGAGGCATGTCATTCATAAACTCGAGAAATTGGATAGGCTAATGGCTTAGTCAGTAGAACTGGGGGAGTTTGACAACATTTATCAACCAAGGAATGTAATTAAAGGGAAAGGATTATATGATTTTGCGGTCGAGTTCACCTGAGCTATGAATGACAATGATGAAATTAAATAAGAGGTATAAATGCCAACGTGTGTCCAGAAAAAGACTGCGATCGAGAAAGTTTAAGCCGGGGATCAAAAAAAGATTTCTTATTTAATAATGGCATACTGAAGGAGGGTACCTTTACAAAATGGGTCTCCTTCGGGGCCTATTTTTGGACGTCTTATCTTGTGAAGATGATAGTGGAGCAAGGTTAATACTATCAGCTCCAAATGGAACCGACATTGAATACGCTCTGAGTTTTAGATTCAAAGGATCTAATAATGAATTCAAAGTACGAGGCACTGTTGGTTGGTCTCTCCTTCGCCAAATCATTTAACATCATCCAGATGACAGCCCACAACGACTCTCAATGTGTTGCCAATTAGATACTGGGGGTCTACGAGGCTAAATATAAGAAAATGACCAAAAAATTAGCTATAGTAAAAAACATATTGGCAAACTTTAGGGAAGTCAAAGTGAAAAGGATTCTGAGGTTGAAGATCAATTGAGTTGATTCCTTAACAAGACTCACGTCGGTAACCCGAATTGAGATTAGGCGTACTGTGCCTGTTGAAATATTGGTGAGGCCGAGCATTAAAGAGGACAGGAGTTCCTCAAATTTTCGTCTAAACTTGAATCTTGGTAAATCCTATATGGAACCTATAATTGAGTATATTAGAGATGATAACTTCCAGAATTAAAGGTCGAGAGGAAGAAGATCAGATATCGGGAAGCCAAGTTCACCATCGTAGGTGACATTATTTATAAAAGAGGTTTCCTACTCCCGTTGCTCCGATTCGTGCATCCTTCAGAGACAGAGTATATTCTTTGAGACATGCACTAAGGTCCTGTGAAAGCCATATGGGTGGTCGATCTCTTGCCAAAAGGATCATGACTCCGGGGTATTTTTGGCTGACATTCGCCAAAGATTCGGCAGGATACGTAAAGAAATATGATAAGTGCTAGTGGTTCGCAAGCATTCCTCACCAACCCCATCAACCACTATCATCCATAACAGCCCCATGGCCATTTGCACTCTGGGGGATAGGTCTGGTTAGCCTTAGGGATGGAAACGGGTCGGTTCGAGGTCGGGTTTTAACTCCCTGCCCCCGTTCCCGTTAGAAAAAACATTCCTCGTCCCCGCCCCGTCCATCGTTATAACGAGTTCGGGGATTCCCGTCCCCATTTAAAACGGGTATCGGGTTCCCCGCGAGGAACCCATTTTGATTTTTTTTAACCCCTCTTTAAGCACCTAAGTAAAAGTTACTTTTAAATTACATATCAATTAGAAAATGATTAAACACAAGTAAAGTGCAACTCCAAAATCTCCAACATAGTTAATAGTTTTAGAACATAACATACAAATCAAATAAGAGCATTGTTCTAACATAACAAATAACAACAACTAGTAGCGTACTAAGTCACTAACAAAATAAATCAATCAAAATCAATCAGACAAAAAAAAAAACTAAAAGACTTGGGGAAAAAAACATTAAGGGGATGAAAAAAACAACTAAAAAAAACAATTAAATCTGAAAAAATAACTAAAAAAACAACTAAAAAATATTCTTTATTTAGGCTATATCATCACTGTCAAGGGGATTTAAACATCTAAAGCATTTAAACATCTAAAGTTTGATATCTGATTTACTAATCCAAGCTATATCATCACTGTTAAGAGGACCCAATCCATACCCCCATGATGTTGATTCGATGATAAAATCTGAAGGAGTTGTGACAATTATTTTGAATGCTATATCCCTACCTCCATGATGGAATTCAATAATCTGTAATCATGTATAATTATAGGATTTTTTGGAAGCAAGCTAGTAGAGTAGATTTTAGGTTGAAAAAATACTTACTAAGCACAGATATCAGTGCGAGTCTTCGCTCGCCGTGAAGGAGTTGGAGGAAGAGACAGCGCCGGCGTGAGGGAGGACGACGTGAGACAGCGTGGCAAGGGCAGGTGTGAGAGAGAGAGTGGCGCGGCAGGCGTGAGAGGGAGAGACGAGATCTGTTTTAAGTGAAAGGAGAGCGACGTGCATGAGTAGAGTTTAGGGTTCATTTTTTTTAGATGTCTATATACTAATACTTATATATTTATTATAATATAAATATATATATATATATTTTATTATATATTAATAAATCGGGTATCCCCGTGGAGATATGAGAGTATATCCGAAACCGACCCAAAAATTTTTGGGGATTTTTTTATTCCCTGAACCTGACCCGTTCCCCGATTTTTCGGGGATTTTTTTTCTGGTAACCGCGGGGACCCGAAATTTTGAGGAAAATTTTCATCCCTAGTTAGCCTCTTCCTTGAGCACTAGGAAATTATAAATATTTTATTGTGGCAATTGGTTACTTTTCAAGGTGGGTGGAGGCCGAAACGATGATAGTTATAACTAAAGCGAAAACATTAAATTCATATGGAAAAACATCATCCATCGATGTGGCCTGCCCAATATGATGATATCAGATAAATGGCAAGAAATTTAAGAACACGTCTTTGGAAGCATATCGTAAAAGGGTCGGCACCAAGTAGTTCTTCTCCTTACCTGGCTGACCCTAAGCCAATGACCAAACTGAAGTAAAAAATAGGACCATACGTGATGTGATAAAGAAAAACCTAGAAGATGCAAAGGGAAAATGGACTAACGAGCTACATGGAGTATTATGGGCCTATAGAACTATAGATAAAACTCCAATAGGACAAACACCATTCATGTTGGCCTGTGGGTTTGAGGCAGTAATTCCAACATAGCTTGGACGCCTAAGCCAAAAGGTTCAAATGCATGACTCAGAGTCCAACCAATAAGAGAGGAGGCTAGATTTGTACCTAATTAAGGAAAGACCAGAGGATACTACAATGAGATAGCCATCCTACTAGAAGAGAGAAATAAAATTCTATAACAAGAGAGTGAACACCCAACCTATAGTTGTTAGAGACCTCGTCCTAAAAAAGGTTTGGCAGAAACCTGACAAGTTGCACCCAAATTTCCACGGGCCTTATAGAGTGTCAAAAGAGGTGGTACCAGGAACGTTCAGGCTTGAAAATCTTGAAGGTGAAGCATTTTCCAACCCTTGCAACGTAGAACATCCAAAAAGATACTACCAGTAGTCTACCAATATCATCTATCTGAAAGTCCGATGTAGTTGTTCAGTGTATTGTTTTCATTTCAAGTCAAAAGATATGTCAAGGAGATTGCACTAAATTCAGTTATAAAAGAACCATTGTTACTCGTTGCAGTATGATGAAAATTATCGTGTTGTCTCACACTTATTTTTGTTTTGTCAATGCTTCCTGCATCGTTTGTTCAACACTTAACTAATGAACATCATTTATTATGGTGAATTAAATTAGAGCCCTCTCTCGACGATAAGAGAGTGGCTTAGGAGTCTAGGCTCCATCATACCCTCCTAATAATGCAGAGAGGGGGAGGGGGGGGGGGGGGTCACCCCTTGAACATCACTCTTAGTGGTGAAGGCAAAAATTCAAAAATCATTTAATTATGGTTGGGTAACATCATTTATTATGGTGAACTGACTTATAATTCTCTCTCTCTTGAGATATTAGAGTGATTGAGGAGTCTCAGCTCCCCCATACCCTCCTAATAATTCCGAATGTGAGAATCACCCATTGAACATCACTTTTAGTGGTGAAGGTAAAAATTTAAAAATCATTTAATTATGGTTGTGTAACATCATTTATTATGGTGAATTGACTTATAACTCTCTCTCTCTCTCTCGACAATACCAGAGTGATTGAGGAGTCTCGTCTCCCTCATACCCTCCCAATACTGCCGAGAGGGGGAGTCACACATTGAACATAACTTTTAATGGTGAAGGAAAAAAATTTAAATCATTTAATTATGGTTGTTTAACCTAATTTATTATGGTGAAATGACTTATAACTCTCTATATCGGTGATATGAGGGTGATTGACACCAAGAGAGGGAGGACAGTTCATTAGATAGTTTGGATGATACCTTTTTACATGGTAATAATTGGTTAAAAATGCTAAGCTTAATGTAAAATCATTCCTTCCATTTAACGAGACATCCATGCAAGACAATAGTGCACTCGGCAAAATTCATGCTATGAATTCAAACATTAGAGCAATAACATTCAAAGGATGAAAAGCATGCCATGTGTACAAAATTACATCATCGTTCAGAGGGATGAGATCATCATTATTCAAGAGATAAAATCAAATTGTTCAAATAATCACATAATAAGGGTATTTAATACCACATACGGTCTCCCATCAGAGAGATAGAAAGATAGTTCTCAATATTTGCATTCTCGGCCTTGGGCGGTACATTAATAGTAATAGAAGGGTTGGTAGTGCTCCCCTCCTAATCATTAAGGTCTCCCTTAGCTACCTCGACCATCTCTCAGGTTTCCATCGTAGTATTGGCAACAAGTGTCTGAGCCTCCGCCTCAGCCTAAACTTGATTTAAAGCAGTGATGCTCTCAGGGTCCCTCAAGTTGATTGAATTTTGAACTTCACCAAGCTAGGGGTCGGTTGATGCCAAGTCGGGACGCAAGTTTAACACCCGATGGTATGCGGTTGAAGCTCCCTTTTCTAGGTACCAAATGACATAGTCAGATAATTCCTCAGACTCTTTGAAGTTTGAGATTGCCTTTTCCACTGTAGCCTTTATCTCAGCATCTTTGCCTTTGACCATCGTCTTAATCTTCTCATTGACATCATTCATCTTGGCCTAGTGGTCCAGCCTCTAAGTCTTCAGAATATCTTTGTGCTTCTGCCCCAGCTCAGTAATCTGACTTTGATGAGTCGTCGTGATAGTCTCAAGCTGCTCTTTGAAGCCACTGTTCTCAGAGAGGGCATTCTCAACTACTTAATCTTTTGAGCGTCCCGATTTGCTTATAACTGGACGTTCTGGAATGCAATCATGGACTGTAAAGATGAAAATATAAGTCAGTACCAGACGATACAACACTATAATTTAAATTGTTAAATGTCAATAATTATTACCTGAGTAATCTGATGCAGAGCAAAGTCAATGACCTAAGAGGGGTCGTGGGAATCAAAATATCGATTGTCGCACTTAGAGACAGTCGATGTAATGGTCTCTCTATCCCTCTTCTAACTGCTGAGCAGAGATACGATTATCATACTAAGCTAGGCGAGATGATGATCGTTGTTGCGTTATTAAAAATGGGATGGCGACGTCCTTATTCATCCTTAACGGGGCATCATTTTTCTTCTTTGGTGTCGAAGGAGGAATGACATTAGTGCCCTCAGGCACATCCTTCTTTTTCTTTGATCTTTGGTTTCAGAGGGATCACCCATATTTATTTTCTGTTGTGGCTATGTTGAACCAACATTCTTGCTAGCCAAACGAGAGAGGAGGTTACTTGTGATGGGGGCTATAATTTTCCAAGTCTAATCACTAACTTATGCTGGGTGATCTTCAAAAGAAACAAGAAATAATATTCTTCTAAATTAAATAGGAAACAACGACAGTAACGTCAAAGAAATTTTAGAATTTTTTTATGCAATTCAGCTTGGGGCTAACCCCCAATCCAGTCTCACCTAGAAGATCCAAACCCATTAGATCCTCAAAGACAACAATCCCTTCGTCTTTAGTAGAGGTGCACATAAAGTCAATATTATCCCAGGCATCTAAACTCAGGTCAAGATTAATCTTGGCCACCGTAGACACCTTGTCCCATTTCTAGGGACTCTCAGCTCATCGGTACCAAAAGAGACGTTGCTATTGAACTCTAAGTCACCGAATATGAAAAAGTACTGAGACTTTAAATCATGGCTAGAGGTATGGTCACAACACGAAATCCCGTGAATGGTCACCCTAAGGGGGTCATGGCCTAAAGCCATGACCATATCAAATCCAGCGTGACCATATCCATTACCCAGCGTGGCCACGGATGCTCTTGGAAATGGTCACGGATCAAATTCCTGAGCAATATGGGTCACGGACACAAGTTGTGACCATTTCGCGACCATCATAGCGCCAAATTCACGCCAATGTTCCATCTAAGTTCGGTCACGCTAGGGTCATGGCCAGTGTCTATGACCAGTGGCTATGACGAGTGCCACAATGCACACCCAATGCGTCACGACTTTAGGCCATAACCATCTCAATTAGCTCACACATGTGGGTCACGACTGAGGGTCATGACTAGAAGGTTACCTACACGCTAATGTAGGGTCCTCATAATAAAACCCTCTGCCTCCAATTTCATTTCTCCCGCATCAATCTCTCTCTCTCTCTCTCCCCCTCTCTCTCTTGGAGATTTGCATTCTCTCTCTCTCAATCTCAAAGGTAAACCCTAATTTTTATTTATTTATGTGTTAAACCTTAATGTATATGTGTGTGAATGTGTGTATATTTCTGTGTATGTGTGTGTATTGAATCACCCTGTATCTTTGACTCACTTAAGTCTATACTATATAGGTGCTCATTTAGTTTGGAAATAGTGGCAAAATTGAGTCATATCCTAGTTTGACCAAAAAGCCTCCAGACTCTTCATTTGAATTCTTCAAATTGTTCCTAAAGGTAGAACACCAACACCTCATTTAAGATTCCATTCATATGTTGCATTCTTCATAATATGGGTGTGTGTGAGTTAAATCCCATTAAAATAATTTTTCTATAATTTTTGGGATATTTTAAATAATTTCTAGGATTTTTTAAACAATTTTTTAGAAATTTAAAATTGTTTTTTACAAAAGTTGTGGGTTATTTTGTAATTTGTAAAAACTGTTAAAACTTGACTTGGGTAGAAATCGAAAGCACTAGATAATATTGTGGGTAAAATTTGTATATTTGAAAGACTAAAAATACGCGTTTTTTAAGTCATCTTAGCCTTACACGTGTTGGTATTATGACGGTTGGATATGTGTTTCTTTACACTCACATACCTGAGAATGATTGAGAACCTTTGGATCATTTTAATCTATGGCCTGCATGTGTTCTTACTTGATCCATGTGTTAACAATTTAAACCAGTCAGAGCTTTTATAAATTCGGTGCTTTAGTAACCATTAGATTTCCTTCGATCAAATCTTTATCGTCCATTTACTTGAGACTTTCCATATTCTTATCTTCCTTGTATAAAAGGAGACATTGTCCTTTCATTTCCAACTTTTGTTCACCTCAGTTTTGAGAGAAAAAGAGAGAGAGAGAGAGAGAGAGAGAAAACAAAACCCCTAACCTAACTCCGGCCAAATCTCACCTGAAAATAGTTCTGAGAGTTGAGTTAGTTCTAGATTTGAGAAGATCCATCCCCTATTATTCTTAATCTCTTGTCCAACTAAGTCACGTTTTCCAAATCTCATTTTCTTTCATAGAAATATGAGATTTGTGATTCTCTGATACACTTCACATTTTATCTCACTGGTTTTTATTTCTTCTTTCGATAAATCTCAATTTTGTTGGTTATTTTAAACTGTTATGTTTCTTTCAAACCCTAAACCAACAAAATCATTTCTGATTTCAGTTTTTGAGAGTACTTGGACATAGATCTAGTTAAGATCTTGATTGGGGATTTACACTTTCAATTATTTCACATTTTGTGAAATATTTGTAAATATTTTCGAATAACGAAAGTGTTTAAGATCTTGGCTATTTGATATAACAAGATTCCCTCTTGATCTGTGGATAAATTGAAAGGTCCAAAGTCTGAGTTTTTATCAAACTGATTTTAAAAATCTTCTTTGCATTTTAGAATCTGTTTGTAATGTGATAATCATTTGGTATATAATAAATGTGTGTCGTTACATGCATGTGATTTATAGCACATCACCACTTACACTTTCACACTACGACACTAAAAGACGTTGGTAGAGAGATTCTGAACATTTGAGTCAACCTAAAGCTTGAAGGAGTGTTGCAAAGCTAAAAGAAGTGGGGTTACAAAGCTGAGAGAACATCAACAACATGAAAGCCTTGGAAGAAGTCAGAAAATACCAAAGGAGTTGGTATAATTTCTGAACCTAGATTAGGCTTGATTGTGTGTCTTGATTGTTAAATAGTGTGTAACATGTTACTCTATTTTAGTTGATTTTTACTTTTGAGGTGTAGAGACCTCCGTGGATGTTTCCGCAATTGGGTGGGGTTTTACCACGTTAAAAATTTGTACTTGCTTGCTTCCTCTTCCTCTTATCCCTTTCTTGAGGCTGTGTTGATTTAATTTCGTTATATGTTTTGGTTTTCAAAACTGGTAAACCTATACCTTAAATAACTCGTTCATACTGTTTTAAACACATCTTGTGTTAAGAAATTTGTTTTGACTAAAGAGTTTATTCAACAAACTGTTCGGAGCCATTTAGATAGTTTAATCTTGAATTAAATGACTTAAGTGGTACTTTTTCATATATATGTGTGTGTATGTGTGTATACATGTATATGTGTGTGTATGTGTGTATACATGTATATATGTGTGTATATATGTGTATGTGTGTATATGTGCGTGTATGTGTGTGCATGACTGTATACTTTTTTTTCAAGAAAAGGGATATTTTATAATTTCATATTTTGATTGGGTATGTTATACTTGAGGATTGAAATTTATTGGGTACTGTTAACATTTATTGGGAATTGTTACTTAGAGTTTGAAATTAAATGAGTGTTATTGGTATTGACTGAATGTGGTTACTTAGGGATTAAAATAAATTGCATTATTTAAGAGTATTGTCATTTAGGGCTTGAAATTTATTTAGAGTTTGAAATATATTAAGTATTATTAGTATTGACTGAATGTGATTACTTAGGGATTAATATAAATTACATTATTTAAGGGTATTTTCATTTAGGGATTGATATTTATTTAGTGTTAGAAATTAATTGAGTATATTAGGTTCCGCACCCACTGACTCAAAATCCTTTCCATTCTCAAAACATTTATCAAACTAATATACCCTTATATGTTTGAATGCATCAAAACCTTAATCAAACTAATATACCCTAATACCTCAGATGTTTGAATTAATAGTTATTAATTAATTAGAGCCGTCATATACCCTTATACCTTAATTATAGGACTCATATTCACGCCCTCGTATATTTTTCTCAGGAAAAATGAGGTACGGTGATAATCACTGGCAACAAGAGTGGGAGAGGATGTAATTGGACCGCACGTGTAACTCTTTTATTAGTGAACGCCATATAGAGGGTACTCTTATTAATAGGTATGGAAATAAAAAGATTGAACAATTTAACTACCTTGTAAATCGTGGAGTTAATCTCCAACAAGATTATCTGTTCGATCGTATTCTATTTTCCCTACCAGAAAAAGGGGATGACGTTATAGAAAATATATTTCACACAGACAATCCCGACATAGCCCTGACCTTGGTTACATTGTTGGAGAAGGCGTAAAAATAAATCCACCTGTTATGGATACAACTGTGTACATAGAGCATTGACGTAGGCTGTGATGTCTCGCGCCATATGCACGTCAAATTGAATCTTGCCAACAAGTTGAAAAAGATTGAGTTCCGAGTTCACGTCACGTATATATATATATATAATATATATGTATATATATATATAAGCTTGATTAATTAGTTATAATTTCATATTATTATAATTATTTAGTCACATATGGTTTTTTATTTTTGTAGATAATGTCGGGAGGAAATAACCCAAGGGTACCAAGTGCCGAGGTGACACTGCAATATCACCATCTTGTGCACAACCTTTATTCTCAACGCCAATGGATGAGCAATACACAACTCCACCAATGGTTCCCTCCTTACCAAGTCCAACTTTAGGTGCTCCTACGCCCTCATCCAACACTCCTGTTGCTCCACCGCCCCCATCCAACACTCTCGATGCCTCTCGCTCAATCCAAAAGAAGCTCATTGGGTTCTCTTTTCTTAGGAATAACCTGACGAGTGATAGGAATGACACGTTGAACTTTAAAGCCTGGTGTTTATTGCTGGGAAAAATGAACGTTAGAGTTGGTGGACTAGACAACTGGAACCAAGTTGATCAAGCTGTCAAAGATGACATATATGATCAACTCTACAAGTATTTCTCATTTACCAATCATTCCAATAATAAAGTTCTATATAGGGTTGCTCAATCATTGAAGACATACAGGAGAAACCTTCAGAAGAAACATTTCTCGAAGGAGGCAGGAGGTCTGATATTTTGTCTTTGAAAGAGAGAGTGCCTCCCAATGTTGAAATGTAGGTGGAGCAGTGGAATAAGTTTTTGGAGAATGAGGTGAAAGAGAGAAAGTTGGTTCAAAGGAAGCAAAAAAAAAAAAGCAGGGCACATAAAATTGATATCCACAGGTTGGGATCCAAATCATATGAGGATTTGAAGAATGAATGGGAGAGTAGGACAAAGGATGGTCCAGATGCGGGTAAAAAACCAAATCGATCAAACTTATTCGTTCATGCTCAACAGGAAAATGATAATAAATTCCCGCCGCGCTTGGCTGAGATGTTAGAATCAATATAGATCATCAGCAGTCAACCAGGTTTGAACCCTAATGATGACTTTGACCTTGAAAATGATTCCCTAACCTTAATCTTTGGAAAGGAAAAAGGGGGAGGGCGAGAGGTGTTGGCTCACATATGTCAAAAATAAAATTTCAACACACCGCACCTCTCATGGACGAGTTTTCTTCGGTCAAGGATCTTGTCTCTTCCAATGAGGAATGACAGTTCAAGGCCGCTGGGGATGTATAGGATATCAAAACTAGCCTGGGAATCTCGATGAATCAAATTGGGCAACTTGTGTCCTTTTTTAAAATTATGGGCTCCTAATGCCGCCTCCTCAAGGTTACCTTTACCCTCATCCTTAAGGTTTCCCCTATCCCCCTTGAAGTTTACCTTCCTAAATGTCGCCTCATCCAATATTCCCCTCCAAATGCTGCCTCATCCAACATTCCCCTCATAAATGTCGACTCCTTAAGCATTCCCAGTCCCCGTGCCTTCGCCTATCACATGACTTAGATCATCATCAACAACGCAGGGTGACTATGGTGAAAAGTACCATATCAAAGACCTGAGAAATTAGAGGGTTGTTGGGGTGTGCACACTCATCTCCATTGATATGGACAATATTGCCCCTTAGGCCGCGGAACCTATAGTTAGCACAACCTTGCATGCTCCCCTACCGCGGATGCATGTATGGCCGCTACCAGGGAACAGGCAGGCCGTAGCCCCTCATTTTGATACTTGGAACATGGAACAATACCCATCCGCTGTCTGTTTATAGATAGTCCATGACCCCCTTCTCCATTACTTTGTCGCTGCTTGGCTTTAGACAGGCTGCGACCACTACTTACACTGCCTGACAGCTTTTACCTCTTCTATAAATACGAGGTGCATAACTCATTAATTAGGGGAGATCGATGGAGATCGATAGAGATCAAGGAGATCGAGACAGATCAAGAGAGATCATGTCTCAGACATTCAGAGGCTCGGTACAGCCGTCCTAGGCGAATCCCTACTAAACTCTCTCCGGGACTCTCGAAATCATCACAAACATGTATTCTCTTCTCTCATCTACATTGTACACCTATTACGGCATTGTAAACATGTACTACAATGCATATAACAAGAGTGTGGCACCAAAGTGGAAGTAGTCTTATTTTAATAGCCGAACCACTCTATATCTTGTCTTTTATCTCTTTTTACTAGCTCTATCTGCTTTTTATATATTTTACACTTGACTTGCTAGTACGAGAACGATAAGTGGACGATTTCTCGTATCATCAATCTTGCACCATCTGTGGATTTCGATCTTGTTTATCTATATTTTGGGTTCTTAAACACCTTATCTTATTTATGGGTATCCTTTGGATCATTATATCATGGATGAATGTTTTGTTATTGAACTCATATTTTGTATACACACCCTGAAATGGGTATCGCATATATTCAGATCTGTCCACGGGACTCCTTTTTATGACCTTAGATCTATTTTTACATACCCCGATGATGTTACCTCACCAAGATAGCGCTGAAAAGTGCAAAAGGTAATAACCTCGCAAAGGTGGGTAGCTAGGGATGAGATCTATTTGCTCGCTTGCTACTTTCTCAGCCTATGATCCAGGGTTTCCCACCATGATTGTGCCTTATTGTGCGCCAAAAGGTTGCTCTGTCCGGGATAGACCCTAGTAGGTTTGTTCTCCACATGTTTCATGTGAAAAACTCAGTTTCTAGGTTCCAATTATAGGATTGCTCATTCCTGCCCAAGAAGGGATGCGACCTGGTAGTTTAACTGCCCTTCTTGCCGCAACCCCTACTAGTGCAATTGGCATACAACAACTTCAAATCATCGGGGAATGGAACCAAGTGGTCACAAGTTCAACCTTGGTGAATTTCACTCAAGGGCAGCAGCAGTGCACATATATGCCTTACTGGCCACAACCTCAACAGTAAAATCAGGCAGTGATGCAAACGCTGCATTCCTATTTTATATTTGGTTCATCCTATATTCTGTGATTACTCACTTTTGCTAGTTTTGTCTCAGATTATATATTATTTAAAGACTAATAAAACATAAAATGGTGGGAGAATCCAGCCAAAGCGCATAAATAAAAAATGAGATTGCTCAACTATATAACCACCTCAATCATCTGTATGATAGTTATGCCTCACTCCAGACACATGTCAACTTCTTGACCCAAAGGGTTCTTATGCTAGAGGTCACGACACCCAAAGTCGTTGTCCAGGCCATAGAGGCCACAACCATAGAAGTGACTATGCCTGACGCTGCAACCCTGAATCAAAAGAGGAAGAGGGTGAAGAGGGAAGAAGAAGGCTTTGATGTCTAAACCCCTTTGATTTGCAAAATTGAAGACATCTTAGAGCTCACCAAGGGAGACAAGTTGCTGAAATGGCCGTAGAAGCAAAAGTCTCCTCCACACAAAAGGAATCGGGCCAAGTGGTGAAAATTCCATACTGACCATGGCCACCACATCGATGCATGACACTCCCCGAAGAACGAGATTGAAAGGCTTGTGAGGTAGGGGATGCTGCCGTAATTCCTAAAAAATGCTTAGAGGATAAAGCCTTTACCAAATAGGCCACATGCTTAACTCCTCTTTAGTCTATATTTTCTATTAAATTTGCAGTGTTGTCTTTACACACAAGTATTGTATTTCTTTACAAACTTAATATATATACATCAATATATGAAATCAAGCTTACTTTGTATTGTCCTAACAAAATCATATATACATATGAAGAACAAATTTAATCTTGTTTTATTTCTTGACTTCCCATTTATAGAAATCTTATGAATGACCTTCATCTTGGACATATTTCAAGGGAAAGATGATCAGTTATCTCTGAAGAGTATTTATTTTAGGAATGATCCAAGGTTACAAAATGCCTTATTTGGCTTACCACACCACTCATGGTGCAAGGAAATATTCTTATATTCATAAGGCTAACCATACTGCGGTATATGCTACTATCAGCTTCAAAGGCTCAGATTAACCCCACTCAACTTTTGGGATGCGTACATCAGCCTGGGGAGGCTTAAAGATATCCCATACATTAGCTTGGGGAAGCTTTATAATTCCTAGCCCCGGGGGCCTGATAATCACCCAATCAAAGCGACTAAAGGAAGTTGCGAAAATGGCTTCATGCCAATTAAAGCATCTAAAGGATGCTACGGTTTTGACTTGGATTTGGATACAATTAAAGCTACAAAGGATAAATGATCGCAGCCCCATTCAAGAATCGTGGAGCATAAACTTGATCTCGTGTCTGCAGAAGAGACTGCAACCCGTGTTATGCAACTATAGCCCTAATGGTCGCGATCCTAGTGTGATAGATTCAAATGGGCAAGTTCAACTTGTCAAGATGAGAGGGCGCGGCATTCAGTAAGTTTCGCAGCATCTAGAGTTTAAAAGCATCGATATAAGGAGGTTGCAGTCGTAACCTCATGTTCCATATTTATGTTAATGGAATATATCTGCGACCCATTATCAAGTGCATACATTCAAGGAAACATCATTAACTTGGTGGATTGAGAAAAACATCATTAACTTGGTGATCTCGTATTGGAAACATCATTAACTTGGTGGATTGAGACAAACATCATTAAATTGGTGATCTCATACTGGAAACATCGTTAACTGGGTGGATTGAGACAAACATCATTAACTTGGTGATCTCGTTCTAGAAACATCATTAACTTGGTGGATTGAGACAAACATCATTAACTTAGTGATCTCATACTGGAAACATCATTAACTTGGTGGATTGAGACAAACATCATTAACTTGGTGATCTCGTATTAAAAACATCATTAAATTGGTGGATTGAGACAAACATCATTAACTTTGTGATCTCATACTAGAAATATCATTAACTTGGTGGATAAATTCTCTCGACCGAGACGATAGTGTAGGGATGAGAGGGTAATGAAAGTCAGATCTAGCCGCGATAATAAAGCTTAAGGCCAAAGTAAAATATGGCCGCGACAACAGTACATAATCAGATGAAGGGCATTCATACAAAAGATGGTCGCAACCCTATGACAAAAGGCCGTATTGATTAAGGCTGATATTTGCACAACCAATAAGCTGAGAATATACCCTTGCTGTATTGATTAAGGCTACAACCCTATGCCAAAAGGCTGCCATGGCATCATCTGAGTTCAGTGATCAAAGGTCATATAGCCACAGCATACGATAAAAATGGAGAAAGAAAATTAAGTGGCTGCAGCCCAGCGATTATGCCAATCAAGTTTTCCTGGCATTAACCAAGGTCCGCAGCGTCTGATGATATGATTACAGTTTTTAACATTCAAGTTATGGAGATTGCTGTAGCTAAATGATGATTTGGTTGCCGCCGTAAAGTAAGCCACAAAAATAAATTGAAGGGACTAAAGGATTCTGTAACACCGACATCATGAGACATAATAAAGTTATGGAAATAAGTTGGCATCAGCCCAACATGCTGTCCAATTTCTTGACAAGGGCTTAAAAGGAGCCGCAACCCTATAAATATGCCTGCAGCCATCAAGGAGTACATTCATTCATTCATTTAGAAGATGAAGTAGATAAAAATGGATGACATTATGAATTGCTAAAATGTCGCGACTGGGTTGCAAACCAATCGCATCCCCTGAATTGCAACAACTTAGAAAATTGACAAGTTAGAATGAGGCAAAGAAAGTTAAGTCCATTCATTCATTTAGGGAAGTTAAGCTGTAGGCCCAAAAGCCATTTCTCTTTGGAACTGCGGCCTAGGGGATGATAGCCACATACGAAGTGGATGATTTGAAGTCTTTAAGTCAAAATACAAGAAGTTTTGTAAAGTTCCAAGGCAAAGTACAACAGGCTGCAGCTTATTTGGAGGAGCCATTGATAAACTGATGTCGCGACCTTATATCCACATTTACAGTTACTGAAGTATTTTTACAAGCTCATTCAAGTAATAGACATTCTAAATATAGAAGCAGCATTCATGAAAATATCAGAGCAAACAATAAAGGAGTAGGTAAAGGAGCAGTTAAGATAAACAGATAAATCAAAGGCTACAGCCTTGGCAAAAGATTGTGAGAAATGTCAAGTTATCAAGTACAGACAATTGGCTATAGACTTAAAAAAAAGTACAAATGTTTTAGAGTCCGCAACCCAGTGTACAATACAAAAAATTTGGGCCTAAGTCTAAGAGGTCGGATCATCTTCAACGTCCTCATCTTCACCCTCCGTGTCAGTCTCAGTCTCCTCATCTGCCGCAGCTTTCTCGCTCTCTCCTCTGCTGCAGCCTTCATTTCAACCACGCAGGCATGTGACACCCCACCCAATAAAGTATCGGGTGATCAGTCATGTATCAAATTAAAAATATGAGCCTCATATGGTTCATTCTTAGCATCACTGTCGAAAACTTTTTAAAGCTTACTAACCACCTAATATTCAAGAAAAGCTACTACTAAATTTTATCTTTATTAATCCAAGATAAAAATAAGTACGAAATAATATAAAACATCCAATGCTGATAAAACCAATCATCACATAAATAAAAAGGTCTTGCGGAATAAACCATCGGCTAAATCCAAAACAACGTAAATAACAGATAAATAATAAATCCCATACAATCAGAAAGGAAAATAACTAGATAAAACTGGGAGCAACATGCTCGAAGTAACTGATGTGAATCCCTACACTAGGTGAAAGAGCCGCTATAGTGAAATAAATGCGACTTATCAAATAAATCAATTTTAATTATGTGCCAACCAAACCAATTTTAATGAGACCCAAGTTTTAATTCAGTCCTAACACATGCATCTAAGTTATATGAAATCATAAAGCAATACGCATGAAAAGGAAACCAAATATAAAGAAAAATCCCCCACAGGGACAAAACCTTTTATTTCTAGAGCTTTGAAAAATTTACAAGACCATTGAATTACATACAACTTCCCTCAAGGGTAAAGCACGGTGCCTTCGTCAAATCTTTAAATCGTCGGTTATAAATCTGCAATGGTTCACACACAGTTATACCACAAGGACACGCAGTCTTCAGCAAAGAATCAACACGCAAAAGATCCTCAATGACACGCAGTTATAAACTTTGTAGTGACTCACTCCACAATAGCACGCAACTCTTGGTTGTAGAGATCTCCCCACAAATGATGAACAATAACAGAGTATGTTATTTGGGTTCCAAAACAATTCACATAAAGATATTGGAATTTGTGAATTGAAAAAGAAAAAGTGGATTAAACCCTAAAGGAAGAAGCCAAAAGGATTCTGCAAATCGCAATTTTTCTATTCTCTAAAACGCTGGGATTTCTTCACGAAATACGCCTCGTTTAACGCTCTTATATTGAAAATTTAAGTCGGCTCATCGTTCGAACGAGATCTGATGTCGTTCGAACGAGCTATCAAATGAGATTTTTTGCCATATTTGTAGATAATTTCGATACGAACGCGTGGCCTGCAGTTTCGTATTTTTTTGATTTTTTTAATTAGTTATGATTTTTTTATGGAAAGGTGTCCGAGAACAAAAAATTTAGATATAATGAATTCAAAAAAAATTTAATAAAAACATTTAAATCTCCAACACTTAGAAAATATTTATGAAAAATAATCCCAATATCTAAGTGCATTATTAAGATACTCTAAAATGTAACCTTACCAAAGTTAACCTTACGGATACTGTTTGTTGAAGAATCTTGATTATTCGGATCCGTCTTGATGTGAATATGATCTTGAACTTCTTCGACGATGTAGCGACATACGACATATAAATTGATAATGGACAAAAATATCCTTACACTAGGAATAAAAAAGACAGAAGCGCCTATCCAAATCCTGCAACATCCACATGTGCTGCAGCTGCGAATCCATGTAATTAGGAGTGGACAAAAAAAAGACCGACCCGAATGGACCGATTGGACCGAACCGAAAATTAAGGCTATTTTGAAACCGGTCCGAAAATCGGTTCACAAAAACTAAAAACCGATTAAACCGGTCCGGTCCGCGGTCCACTATGTTAAAAGACCGATTTGGACCGGACCGGACCGATTCCCATATATATATATAATAAAAATAATGTTATTGTGTTTCTTATGTATAGTTTTTGAATTAATGTATATAACTTATGAATATAATTTGGAACATTTTATATATGTATAGACATTTTTTTATTTGGGTTAAAAAAAAACCATGTAAATATCACTTGGAGTTTCGAGTATTATTTTTTTGTATATATATTTGTGAGGAAAAAAGATAAAAACATTCATAAAATGTACATATATATAATATAGGGTCAGGACCGAATTTTACCCCGGACCAGACCGAAAAAAGCCTGGATCGAATTAGTAGGTTAACCGAATTAATCGGTCCGGTCTCGGTCCAAAAAAAATTGAGGACCGAATATTCGGTCCGGTCCAAAAAATAGTCAAAACCCGGACCGAACCGGACCGTGCCCACCCCTACCTGTAATGAAGTTAGGTCAGGTGTCCATGGGGCTGGACACCTAAAAGTTTTTGAAAAATATTTGATAGTAAGGGTTAAAACCCAAAATATTTTGAAAATATTTAGCAAGTGATTAAATTACAAGAATTTTAAAAATGCATGAATGCACTTCATATTTAGGCTAGTGTCGCACTCCCTTGAGAATAGACTCACCCCTTAATTAATGTGCACACCTAATGCTTTATTTATATCCCACCTAGTCCTCTACCCCGTAACTAGATAATTGACATAATTCTCTCATGACGTACTACTCTAGCTCGAGTATGTTTAAAATAATATATATATATATAAGTTATTCATCACTTTAACTTAAATAATTATCTCCCCTTTAAATCCATATAACATTTACACTAGTTATATAATTAATACAATTTACTTCATGTATATAATTACCAGTATATAACTATTTATCACATTATATACGTATAACCATATTACAACATTCACACATATGTCGAATATATTAATAGCCCATCCTCCCGAGTAATAACTCACCGGATGTATTCTCTAAAGTGCTATCAACCCAGGCTACCCAGTTCCACTTGGAGTTCCGAGACAACTATGGTCCACCGAATCGGAACGTAAATAATAAACGTAATGGAGGCGGTCATATTTCCTTCCTGAAAGTGAGATAAGCCCCTCACCCATATAACAGACGCTATGACATGGGTATACACTCACCCTACTCCTCAAGCTAGGGGATTCACCAACATCGCGCAACCTCCCTCAATAGCTAGAGTATATAAATTAAATAAATATCTAATCACAGATATTTAAGCACACACACAATATATATATATATATATATATATATATATATATATATTATCACACTACCGTATATATACTTTAAGTTTAATCCCAACTTTACCGTGTACAATGTTCGTAACACTTAGCCTAAAACATTCGTGAGTCTATGGTCCGACTCTAATTTAATTAATTTACTCATTAATTAATTTATTACCTTCACGTTTTATGGTCTGACTCTAAATTAAGCTATTCCTCACAATAGTTTATTAAATACCTTGGCGTCACTCAACCAATATATCCGGACTCGCTCACTTGGCCCGACTATTATTCAGAATTCAAATGCCCAAATTCCCTTAATAAGTTTGACACACACTTATTAATTAATTCCAACCTTAATGTCTCTCTCACATTAAATCTAAAACAACCTTATATTGTTTATTCTTAAAATCCCAAACCATCCCATATTTAAGACACTTCCTTACTGTACGTAATTCTCCCTTAAATTCCCACCCAGGTCGATCAGTAGAGAAAAAACAGAAAAAATGGTTGAATTTTGCCATCTCGTTCGAACCAGAGTCCTGGTCATTCGAACGACCCTCAACTTTCTCCCTCTCTTTGTCCAGAATCAGTCCTCTGCCATTAACACAACCTTAAAGCCTTTCTTACCCAGAAACCAACCCAGAATTTACCTAGTAAGTTCTATGAATCAACACAAATCCCAAAATCTTTAATTCCCAATTTATATCTCTAATTGTAAATAAAGACACGAATCTAAATGATTTTTCCACAACTTTTGCAATCAATAAGATCTCTAATCTTACAATTCCTTCACAGTATAATATGGATTCATAAGCCCTATCATATCAATCCCGAAAACTTGACTCGCAACATCGAAAAATTTGAAAACCCAATTTGTATCAACCCAACCCAAAATCAGGTGTTTAACACATACCATGATATAAATTGAAATCAGCAATTTATATAAAATCAAGTTTAACCACTTGCCTTATGATTTGTAGAGTCTGATTAATCCTTTAGTGTAGAGATTTGCTTTATTGAAGAACACCTCCCTTGTTCTTCCTTTTGGCTCCAAAGAGTTCTCCCTGTTGTTCCTCTACGTTCTTAGATTTCTCTCAATTGTGTTATGGTTACCCACAACTCCTAAACTTAGGTTTTTATCTCCAAATTCCGTTTTTAGTCATATGGGCCTAATTAAAAAGGCCCAAATAACCCCGTGGGGGCCCGATTATGCCCAAAAATACCCCGTGACCCATTTACCACCCCCGGGTACACTTTTTCGACTTTCTCGGCCCATCTGGACTCAACCGTACATTCAGAATTGACATCCGAATTAGTTTATAAATTTTTTTATCTCACACCTAAATTTGTCTATACCCGACTCCCGATTGAGATAATTAAATACTACGTCACTAATACACGTTATGACATAATTAATTTATTACTATTCACTTAGTAATATAAACTCCATAAATATTAACCAATCACTATCCCAATTAATATTTAAATATATACTAACATAATTAATTCAATTAAATTACGACACACAAGTAATTTAAAATTTACCCGAATTAATTAAGTATATAAAATGCACAGAAATACGGGGTGTTACAAGGCACTATGATCAGCATCTCTAACACTCCAAGACATAATCTGGGTCCTGGCATCAGGGAAGTTTTTGTCCACCCTATATCTCAGTTCTTGGTAGACGTTGATGTATGCCTTGTTGTTGGTGAGGAAGAAATCTCTAGACTTCTTGTAGTCCGCCACAGTAACCTCTGCGGTCTGCTTAAGGGCTGCGGAGTGAGAATCCTCAATTTGCTTAAGTATTGTGGCGTGATCTGTCTCTCGCTGACTGTATTTTTCTTGGATCTCCTTCAGCTTGGACTCAAGACTGGAGGCATGAAGAGAGGCTTCTGCAGCCTTATTTTGTTCAACCTGGAGAGACTCCGCAGTCGTTGTCAGCTTTACTTTAGCATCGTTCTTAGCCTTGACTGTAGCATCAAGGTCCATTTGTGCTGCTTGAAGTACCGCGGCAGCAGATGCTTTGCCAGCCTCAAAAGAAGACTTCTTGGCATTCTCCAAGTCAGCTTTTGAGAAACCACAACGTCCGCGGCCTAAAAAGAAATTCAAGGTTAGAAACAAAATGGGTTACAAGGATTGAAAATGCAAATTTTCACTTACCCTCAGCAGTCTACGGAGAGCATATTCGTCAAGATGCTCATGGTCCTCCTCCACCAGGAGATCCAAGTCTATGTTATCAGGAACCCTTCGCATCTTACGAACCGCCCTGGGTAGTTGTGTCCCAGGAAGACTGAGGATATAGTCTCTGCAATTGGGGTCGCGGACGACCATCTGGGATAACGCTAGCATGACTTTGGGGAGGAGCTAAGTTGGCATTAGCAACCATTATTATTTAAGGAGGGGATAAATTTATTGAAGTGCTGGTTTGGGAAGTGTTATGGCCTTACTGCTGTTCATAACTAGAAGGCATTAAGCCCGTCGCGTCCAGATGACTGCCGATGTCATCATCAAATTAGCCTTCTCGCCTATCTTAAGGAGCAAACTCCTTAAACTAAATTGTGGGCGCATCATGAGCTGTTTGGTCACCCGTAGTGGGAGCGATAGGACACTTGGACTTGGTCCTTTTCCTCTTCTTTTGCCCGACTATTTTAGTAAGGGCAGCCGTGTCCTCATCCATTTCAGCCAATTGAACTGCTAGGAGCTCCCTATTAATATCCTCACCTGAAAAAGAAATAAAGTAGAGTCAAAATTTAGAGGAGTTGCAAAATTATTTATAAAAGGTGCACACAAAGTGGCTCAATATGCCCTGTCATATTCATCTGCTGCGGTCTCAGTCCCCTCAGCAGATTCTTCAACCTTCCTAGCTCTCTCTTTCATGGTAGCCCTAATTTCAGCGACACATTGGTCGTGCTCCACATCGCCCAAAGTCCAAGACATGATTTGTTCCTTGAACTCTGGAAATTTTTTGATTACCTGATATCTCAGCTCTTGGAAGTCGAGGGGGTAGGCCTTAGTATTAATGATATAAAATTCCTTGGAGGCTTTAAAAGTTGTTAGGGCTTCGTTCACAACTTTTTGAACTGTCGCAGCATGGCTATTATCTCTCTCCTTTAAGGCAGCAACAACTTGTTCATCTTTCTCCTTCAAGGCCACAGCATGGTCAATATCCATCTGCGTCAGTTTGGAGGAGGTACTACAATCCAATTCCTCATATTTCCTCTAGAGAAGGCAAAGTTTATGCTCAGAAGTTGAGGCAACCTTGGTAGTTTTCACGGCCTATGCCTGGGCAATTTTTAAATCCTCTACAGCCTTTCTTTAATTTCCTGCTGCAACCTCCAGATTTTTCTTAGCCATTTCAAGTGCTACGGCAGATGACTGTTTACCAGCCTCAAAAGCTTTATTTTTTGCCATCTCCAAGTTAGTCTTGTGAGCCAACTCCGTAGCCCTATACAACTTGAAGAGGCCCTTATACTTACTCCTTTGGGCCATCACTACGTTCGTATCCTGCAAATTTAAAGTTAGCAGGGTCCTTTTAAAGGCTACGGCTGGTACAAAGTATTATAAGCTGTAAAATACTTACCCTCAATAGAATATGGAGACCAAAATCCTCCAAGTTCTCAACATCTTCTACTTCCAGACGGTTAAGATCTACAGGGTCTAGAAGCTTCCTCATCTTATGAACAGCCCTTGCAGTGGTGTCCCAAGAGGATTAAGGGTTTAGCTCCCTTAATTGAGGCCACGAATGGCCATTAGGGCCTACACTTTCCCTTTGTTGAGGTGGCGACATATTCGCATTAACAGTAATTATTCTCTGCGGAGGGGGAGAGTTGTGTGGAGAAACAAGGATGGGGTTGTGTCTGTTCTGTGAGTCCCTCTCAGGAGAAATTATCCTTGCCACGAAAAGTTGGACACCTATGTTATCATCAATTATAGGCTCTTGGGCTCCAGTAGCCGTGGCATCATTAGACGGGACCTCGGCTCTCCCCAATGTGGGATTGGTCACGTCATGTTCAGCCGCAACAGTCTCCTCCATCGCAAAAGTCTGTCTCTTGGCTGTCCTCTTCCTTTTCCTTCCCCTCTTGGGGACTTGGTTGAGGGTAATGACATCCTCATCCATCTCAGCAAGTTGAGCTTTTAGAAGCTCGCGGCCAATTTCTTCTCCTGAAAAAAAAATAAAGTTAAAATGAAATATATTGAGGTCGCGGTAAGTTAAAATCAGGGAGAGATATAGCTACCTTTCGTAGTGATGGTTATTAGAATATGTTTGCTTGAGAAGTATCCTAGATTGTATATGGTAACAGAAGTAACCAGAGTTTTGAAATTCTTTTGGTTATTGGAGAAGCGTACCCCGTCCTCAACCCTCTTTTCGGCCTTGCCCTTGAGCCCCAAATTTTCAAAAGATGCATAAGATAATTTAAAATCAATTACAAAAATAAAAAATAAGTGCAAAAGCAGAGGAAAATAACAAGTTTCGCGGACAAACCCTACTTATCTGGATGACCCCAAGTCCGCGACATCCTATAGGTTTTCTCCCTATCGCACTCATCTGGGTGCACCTCCCAGCTCTTACCATAGATATAAAAGAATTTGACTTTCTAATCTTTTACACTGGAAGGCCTGGAAGTGTTCACGTATTGGTCCTTATCCTTCATAGTGAAGTAGTAGTACCAAGGGAAGTCCATGGAGTTCTCTTTGGGCCTGTAGAAGTGAAAAAACTCCGCAAGAGTTATGTCTCTATTGAATTTCTTCTGCCATGGAACTAAGGCAGCAAAATTGGCCCTCCAACCATTGGGATCTAATTGTGCAGGAGCCAAGTTCATTATACCGAAGATCCTCCTAATAGGGATAGGAATTGACAGTCGCAGCCTAAGTAAAAAAGTGTGCAAGGGGAAGCAAATCCTATCATTTGGGACCACGAAACAAGACCTATTTTTTGCGGATGGAAGGAAGCGAATTGTGGATTCAGTTTACTCAAAAGTTGCAAAAACTTGGGAGATCCACTCCTCATTAATTATGCGAGGGATGTTGAGTGCCGCGGGAACTTTCTTAGGCATTTGATTTGAAGGCCCAACTGGTGTATTTATAACACTTGGAGGAGCTGTCAAAGTCTCACCAATAGCTGCAGTTACCCTAGAAGGAGGGTGGGTACTCGATTGTGTATCCTCCTCCATTATGTCTGCAACTTCTCTCCTGCTCCCACAGTTTAAAGAGTCCACAGAGTTAGAGTCCATAACGACCTAATTTGGGTAATTCTTGAGCAAGCAAGGCCCAACAATTTTCAAAGGTTGCTCAAATGGGATTTCAGGAGGAGAAAACCTAAAGTGCGTGCTCCAGAAGTCCTTCAGAAATTCATTAGGATTCCAACTCATATGGCTACAGTAAGACCTGAAAAGGAGAAAGTTCGATGTTAGGTGCCGCAGCCAAATTGGTCAGAGATGCCTCTTCAAGGCCGTGGCAGGAACAACACAAAATCTATGGAATCCGATAGATTAACCCACTGCACGGCATGTTATTTTTAGGGGAATATGTTCTTATATGCCACAACCTTTCTTTTCTTGGCAAAGGGCTGCAGACAACTAGCTTAAGGCTAAACCTTAAAGTCAAAAGGGTATTATTATGTTTAAAGTGTTGGCACTAGGCCGCAGCAGAATAGCACAAGAATATGCTACCAGCTGCGGCCAGACTCGTAAACATGTTGATGATGAAGATTGCCTAATCTAAAGATCGAAACCCTAGAATCTAAAAGATTGACTCATGAACATGAAGAACATCAAGAACAGGTTTAACATGTCTTAATTCAAAGGTTCTATTAAATTCAAGTTCCTAATTCAGTTCAAACCCTAAATTCTGCACAAAGTTCGAGGGATTTGAGCAATTGTTATAATTTTAGCAGTTCATTTCATTGATTGAAGCTAATTCAACATCCAACAATATTGTTGTTTATTACAAATCATCCATATCAATATATTCAAATAAATTCATTTCTAGATAGATACGAATAAAAATCAAGAACATTCAGCTAAACAAGAGTTACACACGCTATTCAGGAGGTATTTGGTTGGAAAAATACCTGGAATTTGATGAAGAGCAGTTGCTCAACTTCTTGTTTTCGCTAGACACCGCCTGAAACTCGCCGAAAAACTCAAAGAATGAACTGATAAAGGTCTGCCCTCGATTTGCTCTCAAAAAGTTTGGAAACTTAATGAAAACCACGGTCGAAAACTATTTATATAAGGGGGCGCGGGAAGTTGAATCTTTGTCTCCCAATTAAAGAATAGAGCCGGGATAGTTACATATTTAATGAATTCAGCCGCAGCCGTAACAAACTAGTTCTTGGCACTACGGCTTGAGGACTTACTTATATGGTCAATATTGCCCCTTAGGCCGCATAACCTACAGTTAACACAACCCTTCATGCTCCCCTGCCGCGGATGCATGTATGGTCGTCACCTGGGAATAGGCATGCCACGGCCCCTCCTTTTGATACTTGGAACTTAGAATAATACCCAACAACTGCCTGTTGCTAGATAGGTTGCGGCCCCCTTCTCCATCACCTTGCCGCTGCCTGGCTTTGGACAGGCTGCGATCTCTACTTTCACTGCCTGGCATCTTCTACCTCTCCTATAAATACGAGGTGCATACCTCATTAATGAGGGGAGATCGACGGAGATCGAGAGAGATCAAATCTCATACATTCAGAGGCTCGAGACAGCTGCCCTAGGCGAAACCCTATTAAACTCTCTTCGGCACTCCCGGAATCATCACAAACATGTATTATCTTCTCTCATCTACATTGTACACCTATTACGACTTTGTAAACTTGTACTACAATGCATATAGTGAGAGTGTAGCACCAAAGTGGACGTAGGCTCATTTTAATAGCCGAACCACTCTATATCTTGTCTTTTATCTCTCTTTACTAGCTCTATCTATTTATTATGTATTTTACACTTGACTTATCGGTACGATAACGATAAGTGGACGATTTTTGGTATCATCATTCATGGTTGCCGAAACTCCAGTACGCAACCGACTTTTGGAGAGGGGTGAGGTTCAAATACTGGTCGATGAAATATATAACGACTGCGGAGATGCACCTATGTATGTTAAAAGCGGGGAAGGGATGGAATTGAGGAATTATGCAAACTCTTTTACTACTTGGCCAGTTTATCTCTTTGCCAATATCTAATAATATTTTCTTTCATTTCAATTGTAATAACATTTTTTTTCAGTTGTAAGAATATTGGTTTGGTTTCAGTTGTAAGGATATAGGTCTTGTTTCACTTGTAAGAATATTGGTTTTGTATTAGTTTTAATAATATTTTTTTTTGTTTCATTTGTAAGAATATTGTTTTTGTTTCAGTTGTAATAATATTTTTTAACCTGTTACCACAAGACTAAAATTTGAAGATTATTACATGGATTTCCCACAATACAAAGACTGGATGGGAAAGACTAACCAAGTTTCAATAATTATGTAAATGGTATTTAAGAATTTGTGAAATACGCTTTCAAAGATCTTAAAAGTGACAAGATTCCCGGTCCGTGCACCCGTTGTATGAACGAAAAATATAAGTCATAGGAAGACGTTGAGTTGCATTTAGTAAAGTGGGGAATCTGTCAAGACTATAAAATATGGACATATCATGGTTAAAAAAATATACCTTATGTTCCGGAAGAATTGCCGGTACCCGACAGCATAACGGAACCCCAACGAGTGGAAGTGATACATAATTCGCCAATACATCATCTATTGAATGACTTAATTGATGATTCTTACGGACTCTACAACCATCAAAACCACCAACCTATGGATGCGCATTATGGCTAACTAAATGAAAATTTAGATATCGAACTTCCAAGAGATCAGGAATAGTTACGGTTGAAATCCAATGCAGCTAGACCGTTGTATAAAGATTGTGATGAAGATCACTCGATATTGTTGGAACAGGAGGCCCCCAAGTTTAAATTTTTAAATAAGAATTTCCTTTAAGTGCGGAATAGAGATGGTTCAACTAAACAACTACATAAACTAAAAATTAATTTCTTCACAAATTTAAACTAAAGTAAAACAAATTTTAATTTTCTCAAAATTAAAATTATACTAAAAATTAAATTTGTGAATTTTTACTTTAAGCCCCCAAAAATAATTTAATACAAGTCCTAAAAATTTGCCTAACAATAAATATTTAATTTTTGCAAAATAGGCCAAATCAAATTTTACCAAATTAAGGTTAATGACTTGAATTAAATTAATTATATTATTCCCAAACAAATTTAGCACCAAATTAAACAAGAGTAGTGAATTAAACCATATTTTATCTTTTAGTCCTAAGCATGCATTCTAGGTGATTTTACAAGATAAAATAAATTCACAACACACTACGCCGCGATGTACGAGGAAAAACCCACAATGGGAAAAAACATCGGACGACCTTAGTCTCAAATCCACTAAGTACGAAATTTATAATTACAAACAAGATGACTTACAAAACTCAACTCGACTTCTTCAGGCCCCGACGCGTCTTCTTGTAACTACCTCTGCCTATCGAATAATCACGAAACTCCACCGCGGTCTCGGAATCCACCAATCGGACTTTTTCTGGTCACCGTCACCCAGATAAGGAGCCTTTCTCCAAGTGGGTATGTCATAGCAAACAAGATTCTTCTTTGTGGGATGTAGAAGAAAACCCAAACTCTCTTTTATGGTAGAGATGAATCTAGTGCCAAAATAAGCTCTCCAAGCAAGATGTATATATATATATATATATATATATATATATATATAGATAGATAGAAACTTGGATTAACACAAACAATTGGGTGTAAACTTGGTTTTGTTCTTTGAATAAAACAATTTGAATAACAAACACCAAGGGAACTTTTTATGAAAGAATTAATCTCTCAAACACTCTGTAGGAGTTGGAAAAGGTTCTTCTAAAAATTCTGTTCCCGAAGTCATTAAATTATGTGAAAGAATAGTGGAACAAAGTAGTGGAAAAGTGCCAAAAAACTGTCAAAAACTATTCCCATCAAAATCTCGTTCGAACGAACTATCTAACGAGGATCTAGTGGCAAGTCGTTGGCAAACCTCGTTCGAACGATAATTTCGAACGAAGAGACAAAAAGCTTAAAATTTAATTTTTAGCCCAAAAACTTTATTTTAAAGTTTTAAAGAAACCTTCTGAAAACAAACCTCAGTTTAAAATAAAAGTACACCCAATATAAACTTATTCCAAGTCTCCCTATATAGATATATAAATGCATTCATATCTTTGGAGACTATGGAATATGATGTTGATGACGTAGAAACATAGCACTTGAAACTCGGTAATGATGAACCTATATAGGTCTTGGCCGCTACGTCTTCAACTCCAGTATGTCATAGGCTTGGAGGATACTCACTCAATACTATCCTATGACACAAATATTTTTGTCCGGAATTGAGCCAACAATACATTAAAACTGAATTGGAAATTTGTGTCCTTACAGATCTCCCCCTTTGGCTATTCCGGGACAAAAACTAAATAAAAATCCTAAAGGGCCGTCAATCTCACTAGACTCAAAAACATCCGACCCAAAATAAAGAGTACAATGCTTGACTCGAAATACCACTTTAGAATTAAACGCTTTGCCACTTTAAATAAATGCCGCTTTACAATACCTGCACACTTAAGCAACACATTAAACGCATAAGGAATATTAAAATATTAAATTCTACAAATTAAAGACTCCTCCTCAATTAATTCTCCCCCTTTATCAAACGATCTACTTAGAAAGATGTCTCCCGCTAAGATAAATCTTCCAAACTAATATACGATTACAATAGGATTATATACCATTTCCCCCTATCATTCTCCCCCTTTTTGTTCAGGAATAGACAAAGGCTAAAGAATAAAAAATTAACTTATCTCCCCCAATTAAAGCATATACACCCTCTAAAATAAACAAGGGATAAATAGAATGGGATAACAAGATAAACATGCAATTGTACATAAAGTGATGAGAGCATTAAAGCACATGGGAAACTAAAATTCAACTAATCCACATAAAGATATGAATATCAACTATGATGCGATAACAAAAGATATCAATTGATTGTAGTAATCTAAGCATGTGATATTGAAACAAAATTCGCAACAAGATAGATATCAAAAATAAATTAAAAGAGTAAATGAACTAGCTAATCATGGCAAAGACTCAAAAAACAAACAAAATATTATATACATGTACACATAATAGATTCAAACTAAGCATAAGTACACACATATAGATATAAACACCAAAATGACACAAAACTAAATAACATAAGTTTTTCACACTCTTATAGCATAAATGTGTCATATGAAAACATAAGTGAAGGGGTGTGAACAAGATACTAATGAATTAAAACCCAATCACTTAAACGTGTTCACGTAGTTCGCATTTGATTGCAAAACTTTATCAACTAGAATTTAGCCTTTATGTGACATGATAAAATGAACTAATGAACAAACAAACACAATGCATACAAGCCTAACATGTCGATGATTCTACAAACCAATAGAGTCATGACATTGAAAGCGCAACTAGGATAAACGGATATTGTGCAAACCATTGATATATCATCCAAACTCCCTCAATAAGCATATATATTATTCTTTTGAATGAATAAATCAACTAAACAAATTAGGCCTTGGCAAATTATTTTTCTTTCAATGCCATATTTTATTTTAGGACTTTGGACCACATATTTCTTTTAGGTCCATTCCAAACGGTGGCTTACTCGGAAAGGATAATATTTTTCCTTTCAGAGCCCTTCCCCGTGGACATTTATACACATTATTTTTTATATCTCACAAATCTCACGTGCAATGAATTTTGACATGCACTAGTCCTCCTAGGTCATAGTATGTAGATGACTAGATTGATAGGAGAACACCTCACAAACCTCAAATAGAACATGTGATGTTAAGGTTCAAAAAGCTCGTGCATGTGTGTAAAGGCATATAAAAGTGAATCCATTAAGCAAGTCAAACTTAAGCTACTCCATGTAAGCATGATAAAGAGCATTTTAAGGATTATAATTCTAACCAAAATTTCTAATCACATGGAAGGGAAATGAGGATTCAAACACAAACATATGCCACAAAATGTGTGTAAAACCAGAATACACAGAAAATAAAATCTTTTTGAGTTTTTCAAATTTTTAACCAAAAATAGAAATATTTACTCAAAAGACACACAAAAATCATTTGTAATTTTCATAAATTACGAAAAGGGTAAAACACAAATGATAAACAAAAATCTTTTTGTATTTTTCATTAAATCCAACCTAAAATGAAAAAAAATATAATACAAAAGATAAACAAGAATCATAATTCTAGCATTTGATTAAGCATGAAGCATAGACTAGAAAATGATTAAATAAGCATACACCTAGCAATGATATATAATATGAAGCACAAAAAGCTAGAGTATGCATACAAAAGTAGCAAATTCAACCTTTAAATTTTGCAAGGGAGGTTTCATGTGAAAGAAAATGAGAATCAATAAATCTAATATCTAGCGCGTCTAAAAATGATTTCCTAACTCATATAGATGTATATTTAAAATGATGGGATTTGGGAACTAATGAAATGCTATACATAGACTTCCTAGGACTTCTTTTAAGATCAAAACAAAATGACCTAAGGTGACCTTTCCTACCACAATGCAAGCATGTATAAACACGAGGAATGTTACCTAAGGTGTGACCTTTTCTAAAGTCCTTGGATAAAGTTGACCCTCTAAAATAAATAATAGTCTTAGCTTTAGCAACGGAAATATTTGAACTAGATGAGCTAGAACCATTATAACTACTACTCAGGTCTTGTAAGTCATTTTCCATTTTAAAATTTTGGAGTCAAGTAATAAATTAGACTCCTCAATTTTACGGGACTCCTTCTTTAAATTTTCTATAACTCCTAGAAAGTTATCACGCTCCCCCTCAATGTAAGCAAACTTGTCCCTAAGAGTCTTTTCTCGACTATTACTCTCTTTCTTGGACTTTTCTAAAATATTAAAATTGTAATTTATGTCCATGAGCTTTTAACGAAAAATATCTTTTTGAGATAACGAGGTTTGCAAAAATTCAACTTTAGCTTTAAAACAAGAATTTTCATTTTCAAGAAATTTAATTCTTTTTGCAAATCTCAAATTTAATTCTCTTAATTTTTCATTACACTTATTAAGCCCATTAAATTCCTCTCGAATATCAAAAACATCATTATCATTAGAAAAGGACAACTTATCATTAAGACGTCCCATCGAGAGATACAAAAAAATGAGAGTGAGTAAAAAAAATGAACCACCTAAAAAATACAAGGAGCACAAAAATTGTAAAAGCCGAAGAACGGATTTTTGACGCGATAAATTAGCGCTCCGGCTCTGAAACCACTTGTTGGAACAGGAGGCCCCCAATTTTAAATTTTTAAATAAGAATTTCCTTTAAGTGAGGAATCGAGATGGTTCAACTAAACAACTACATAAACTAAAAATTAATTTCTTTACAAATTTAAACTAAAGTAAAACAAATTTTAATTTTCTCAAAATTAAAATTATACTAAAAATCAAATTTGTGAATTTTTACTTTAAGCCCCCCAAAATAATTTAATACAAGTCCTAGAAATTTTCTTAACAATAAATATTTAATTTTTGCAAATTAGGCCAAACCAAAATTTACCAAATTAAGGTTAATGGTTTGAATTAAATTAATTAAATTATACCCAAACAAATTTAGCACCAAATGTAACAATAGTGGTGAATTAAACCATATTTTATCTTTTAGTCCTAAGCATGCGTTCCAGGTGATTTTGCAAGATAAAATAAATTCACAACATACTACGCCGTGATGTACGAGGAAAAATCAACAACGGGAAAAAACCTCGGACGACCCTAGCCTCAAATTCACTAAATACGAAATTTATAATTACAAGCAAGATGACTTACAACACTCAACTCGACTCCTTCAAGCCCCGACGCGTCTTCTTGTAACTACCTCTACCTAGCGAATAACCACGGTCTCGAAATCCACCGATCAAATTTTTTTTAGTCACCGTTACCCAAATAAGGAGCGTTTCTCCAAGTGGGTATGTCACAACAAACAAGCTTCTTATTTGTGGGATGTAGAAGCAAACCCAAACTCTCTTTTACGGTAGAGATGAATTCGGTGCCAAAAAAAACTCTCCAAGCAAGATGTATATATATGTAGATAAAAACTTAGATTAAAACAAACAATTGGGTGTAAACTTTATTTTGTTCTTTGAATAAAACAATTTGAATAACAAACACCAAGGGAACTTTTTATGAAAGAATAAAGCTCTCAAACACTCTCTAGGTGTTGAAAAAAGTTCTTCTAAAAATTCTGTTCCCGAAGTCATTAAATTATGTGAAAG
Organism: Sambucus nigra; assembly: GCA_949130495.1. NCBI lineage: Eukaryota > Viridiplantae > Streptophyta > Magnoliopsida > Dipsacales > Adoxaceae > Sambucus > Sambucus nigra. The sequence goes on from OX422223.1 coordinate 395,680,943, forward strand.
AATAGTGGGATAAACTAGTGGGAAAGTGCCAAAAATCTGCCAAAAACCGTTCCCATCGAAATCTCGTGCGAACGACATTTTCGTTCGAATGACATTTCGTTCGAATGAACTATCTAACGAGGATCCAGTGGCAAGTTGTTGGCAAACCTCGTTCGAACAAAATTCTCGTTCGAAAACGACAAACTCGTTCGAGCAACAATTTCGAACGAAGAGACAGAAAGCTTAAAATTCAATTTTTAGCCCAGAAATTTTATTTTAAAGTTTTAAAGAAACCTTCTGAAAATAAACCTCAGTTTAAAATAAAAGTACACCCAAAGCCTCCCTATATAGATATAGAAATGCATTCATACCTTTGGAGACTATAGAATATGATGTTGATGACGTAGAAACATAACACTTGAAACTCGGGAATGATAACCCTTTATAAGTCTTGGCCGCTACGTCTTCAACTCTAGTATGTCATAGGCTTGGAGGATACTCACTCAATACTATCCTATGACACAAATATTTTTGTCCGAAATTGATCCAACACTACGTTAATACTCAATTGGAAATTTGTGTCCTTACATGTATTATATGCAATGATTGGTTTGCATAATTTGAAGAGTTAATTTGTTTTATCTAGGAATAGCCTAACCAAAATTATTAAGTAGGTTAAAGATATTCTCCCAAAAGAGAACACGTTACCTGACAATTATCCTACCTTGAAGAAGAGCTTGAACGGTTTGGGTTTGAAATACAAATATATTCATGCATGCAAGTAGGATTGAATATTTTACCGTAATGAGCACAAAGAGAAGGATGAATGTCCTGTCTGCAGTGAGCTTAGATATGTGGTTTTTGAGAATGGAATAGACAAAGCTGCAAAAAAATCGCAAGTGATCGCAATTCCCATAAAAGATTTTGAAGTGTTTTCCACTAGGGCCATGGTTAAAACGTTTTTTTACTATACTGTGGATAGCGAAGGCCATGACATGGCACGCTCGATGCGAGGTGTGTGGGAATTTAATGCGTCATCCAGTTGATTCACCCATTTGGCAAATTTTAAACGAACAACACCATGAATTTGCAAATGAAGCGTGCAACACTTATCTTGCAATGTCAAAAGATGGGTTTAACCCTTTCGGTAATTTAAGTGCTAGTCAGAGTTATTAGCCAGTTCTCTTGGCGCCTCTAAGTCTCCCTCCGATACTATGCATGAGAAAGGAGTTCACATTGTTATCTTTGTTGATACTCGGGCCAAAGGCTCCCAATGATGATATTGATATATTCCTAGTACCATTAATCGAAGAAATCAAAGATTTGTGGGATAAAGGAGTGACGATATTCGAGTCTCATAAGGTTGAAGAGGTCACACTTAAAGCAATGGTGATGTGGACGATCCACGACCTTCCCGTATATAAGACCATGTCTGGTTGTAATGTTTATGGTTATTATGGATATCCCATATGTGGGGATGAAATTGAATCCTGTTGGCGAAAACATAGTGGTAATGTGAGTTACACGGGTCATCATAGATTTCTTCCGACCAATTGCACTTTTAGGAAGGATAAGTCTAACTTTTTTCCTGTCGATCACGAGCGCAGAACGCCACCTGTTGGGCTTTTTGGTCAGCAGGTCGAGGAGAAGGTGGTGACTTCTACTATGGGGAATAAGTACATAGGCAAACACCCCCAGTTTGTAAGCCTTAAGCGTAAAGCTTGGGGGGATCCGAATGACCCTAGTAAAGTGAATCCGTGGTCAAGGCAATCAATATTTTTTGATTTTTCGTATTGGAAAGATCATCGTGTAAGGCAAGTAGTTGATGTGATGCACACAGATAAGAATATTGCAGAACATCTGATAGAAACATGTCTGGGTGTATCTCATTCCATATATGGAGAGCAAGCCCTCATAGATTACACGATGTGAAAATAAAGAAGAAACTATGGTTAAAAAATGATCCCACAACAGGAAGAATTTTTATCCCCAAGATGCTTTTACTTTGACTCTTAGTGAGAAGAAGGTCCTCTTAGACACGTTGTTCAACTTGAAGACTCTAATCGATTATTCTGGTAATTTACTTTGGGTAGTAAACTACCAATTAAATGACTTGAAATAGTGCAAGTCTCACGACTGGCACGTAATCATCCAACCCTTTGTTATTTAGGCATTGCTTTTCTGAACACAAAGATATCCGTCGGGTAATTATGCAAATCAGTTTGTGTTTTAACCTACTTTGTGAAAAATTGGTAAACAAAAGGCACATTAAATCTACGAAATCAACTTTATCCAAGGCAGTTTGTGTATTAGATAAATATTTTCCTCCGTCGTTCTTCGATATCAGCATCCACCTGCTTGTGCATTTATGCGATGAAACTTTATTATGTGATCCCGTTAGGTATTGTTGGATGTATCCCCTTGAGCGCTTGATGAAAACCTTCAAAGATTACGTAAAGAATGCGCAGTATATTGGAGGGTCAATTGCTAAAGAATACGTAACAATGGAATTATCGCGATACACTTGGGAACATATGCCATAACAAGAGGTGAGGAGGTTCAATCCTCGTGGAGAACGAGTGATCGAGGAACCTGACGAGTTTGAGGATGAATTTCGGTCTGGGAACCCTAAAGAGGTGAAACTCACAAATCTATAATATGAGCAAGTAGCTCGTTATGTATTGGAATCACAAGATGAAGTTGAAGACTAGAGAGAGTGAATATTTATTGAATTCTTCTCCTTTGATTATATATATTTTTTTATATTTTATGATCTATCTACAATTTACCGGTAGGAAGTACGAGAGCAAAAATTGCCAAAACCGAAGGATAAATTGCACGACAACTGATTTTAGGGCATGGGTGTCAAAAGATGTAATTTTTACATCTTACGTGTGCGGTTATTTATTCATGTGTGGTAAAAACAGTCCCTAATACAAACTCATTAATAAATGCAGATTCTAAAAAGTGGTGATGTCTCTTCTAGACTTGCACGCCTAGCAAATGGTCCTAGTTTTCGTGCGAAAGAGTTTAAGAAATTTCGCACCAACGATTTTGATTTCATTTTATATCCATATGAGGAAAAGATTTTGACACAAAACATTTGAATATCAATTTCAGTCTTGACCACCTGTATCGCTAGCAAAAAGCGATAAAAATCCAAAGAATACAGTGCTAACCTATTATGGGATAATCCAACAAATCCTAGAACTAGATTACTTAGATTTCACAGAAGCCGTATTCTATTGTGATTGGGTAAAGGTGGAGGATACAATGAATGCTTGCAAAGTTTGATACGGACTCCAAACTAATTTTGGTTGATTTATCAATGCTAAAGAATAAAGATCGCATAGTCGACGAGCCTTTTATTTGTGCCTTTCAGAACGTAAAGAATGTACTCTATCCGAAGTGCATAAACGATGGCAATTGGTCTGTTGTTGTGCATGAACCAAAGGGTATGACTACTCAAGTGGCTGCATTAAAGTCTCTAAAAGAGTTCCATTCAGCTCTTGATGACAACCCTAATTTGAAGGATCTTTTAGTTAATTTAGAGGGAAATTGAGTTGTGACACTGAGGCTAATAAAATACCGGGCGATCACTCCTATATCAAATGAAAACAGGAGTCTCATATGGTTCATTCTCAGCATCAATGTCGAAAACCAATTTAATTACTAATAATCTATTAGGCTGGCGTCAATTTTGTTTTAATTAATGATTGGGCATAAATATTGTATATTTATCCCCTTAATTTCGGTACCTTTGTGAACTCGAGTGACGCAATTGATATGGATTTAACTCACATTTCTGCTACTAAGCTTCGTTGGCAAGTATTTCGTATTTTTTGTTTCTCTTATGTGTTTTACAGGTTAATTATGCAAGTAGTGCGAAAGAGAAATCGAAACAGTGAAATAAAGGCTAGGAAGGCAAGTTCAAGGGCATTTTCATAATTTTGCAATCTGATCCCGGAGGTGGGGCCAACTGGAAAGTTGAAAATCTCAGAACAATGAGAATACTGGAAGAAACGGTACCCAAATCCGAGCTAAGGTTGAAGAGTTATGATCATTTGAAGTTGAGGAAAAATCCAAGAAGAAAAGAAGAAAAAAATTCTAAGTGTTGAATTGAAGAAATGAGACCCCAAAACCAGCAGAAATTCCGGAACCACACTGTGAACCGGTTCGGGGTCGAACCGGTTCGGGGCTCCTAATGCACAAATTTTCCCTTGATAGCTGATTGGTCCAAAGAGTCCTATATCGTTACAACTTCTTCTAAAACGTATTTGTACGATGGTAGTGACTTAAAAAACGGAGTTTTTCATAGTTTTGATCAGTTTTTGGTAGAGAAAAAAAATAGAAGAACACCTAGGAACATAGTTTGAATTATTGCTTCAAGATTGATTTTGTTTTCAAGTTTTAATCCAAATTTTATTCTTCTTATTATTGTTCTTGCATGGTTATTTTTCTTGCATGATTCAAACAATTTCTCGGTTCATAACATGCTTCAAGATAGTTTCATTATGATTTCTCTCGCATGCAACATAGTTAATTCATGCATAGTTAGGTAAAGCATGTCCGTCGAGATTCTTTAGGGTCGAGATGTATGAACTCAATCCGATGTGATAGTTGCATGCGTATAAAATTAATCCTCCAAACTTAAGGATTTATTATGACTGTATTGCGTAGCGACACAACCATTGTATATCTTTGGATCTCATTTATTTCAGGGTAACCGAGATGCTTCAGAATGCAATTCGAGTGTAGCTATCGCAATACCGATTTACTCGTCCTCTGATTATGTATGGTGCAGGATTGAACCTCATATATGTAATGCTTGGGAATACTAAATTCTGGGTCTAATTAATCACTTAGATTTACGATTAATTTTGTGCTAGCAACACACTAGGGTTGAGGGATTGTATTCCCCTCCTGTTTTCCTCATTATATAGTTCAAGTCTAGTTCAATCCTCGTCAATATTTATGATAATTTAGAGTAATTGCATTTCATTCATCCTTGATTTCTCTAGTTGATTATTTTCAAAATTGCATATAGTTGTAGCTATTTCACCATTCAAATCATCTTTCCCTTTTCCTTAGAGTCAAAGTTAGGTTTCCTTCGTCTGTCCAACGTCGTTACAACTCTGTTGTCCTATTTCCATGAGGATCGATACTCGACTTATAGGATTATTACTTGAGCGATAGGCTATCACTTGAGCCTAGAAAGTACGCACTTTCGAGACACATTCTTAGTCGCGTCAAGTTTTTGGTGCCGTTGCCGGGGAATTAGGTTGACTTAGGATTAGATCAAGTAAATATCAAACTTTGACCAAAAATTTCCAAAAATCCAAAAACATAAAAAAATTTAAAAGCACAAAAATATTCATCATCATCTCTCCTAAGCCTGTTAATGTAAAATTCTAAACTCACTCCAACTCCCCATAATAATCCAACCCACATTCACGAAAACTCGATAGTTGAGTATGACCTTGATTGCCCTCATACTCCTAACGCTCCATAATTTTGGGTTCCACCTCTAACACCGTCACACTCAATCACAAATAACACTCCGTTTTCCCTCTTAGGACACACTTCAGAGCACGCTCCGAGCATACTAAGTGAGGAAATAGAGGCATTAAGTGAGAGAGACATGTCACAACACGATAGTGTAGCCGTCGGTGAGGAAGAGACCCCGTACAGTCCTTTGAGAGACATCTTATATCCCGAGAGCACTGTCACTCCGGGATGCATTTTACTCCCGGATAATGCAGGGAAATTTCGCTTTAGGAATGGGATGATCCAGATGCTTCCCAATTACCATGTAATGGATTTAGAAAAGCCATATCTCCACATCATGGAATTTGAGGAGGCGTGCGAGACCCTTAGCGATCAAACTTGCACAAAAGATGTGATCCGCCTCAAACTCTTCCCATTCTCGCTAAAGGACAAGGCTAAGACGTGGCTATTGTCTTTACCTCCAAACTCGATTTCATCATGGAATGAGTTACAATCTAAATTTCTCAAGAAATTCTTTCCCACACATCGAACAAACTCCATCAAGGCTCAAATTCAAACTTTTCGACAACTAGAAAATGAGTTGTTCGGTCGATGCTACGAGCGTTTTAATGAGTTAGTCACTTTTGCCCTCATCATGGACTTGATAAACTGCAAATAATTTCCTTCTTCCATAATGGGATGAAAATAAAATCCAAACAACTCGTTGAAACCATGTGTGATGGTCCCTTTGTCGACCTACACGCCAACGATGCTGAGCTTCACCTGAGGTATGTCGCTGAGACTACCCAAGCATGGGACACATCTGACCCCAATGCTCATAATCAAACGCGTCAAGCGACCACCACTCCATCGACATTCAATCTATTTCACGTGGAAAATAATGCGATGATGGACAACCGACTCGATCTACTTGAGAAAAGAATGTGAGAAATACTTGAGGTGTATGCAAGAGGACCAACTGGATCCATCCCAAACCCCATCGAGAAGGTGTGTGCAATTTGTGAGGCGGGTCATTCAACAGAGGAATGCCCGATAATACCTCCCTACAAAGTTATTCTTCAAGAGCAAGTAAGTGGTATAGGAGGATTTAAGGGTAATTTCGGTGCACCGCACGGGAATTCTTACAACCCTTCATGGAAAAACCATCGTCGTTTTAGCTATGGGCAACAACATGCTGCGATGAATCCTAATTCACATGTTGTCCCTCCTCCACCATCGCACTTTCAACAAGCTCCACACATGCAAGGACATGTGCAAGCACCACCACCTCAAGGGCATATATCACTCCACCACGGAGAAATCTCGAGGATACGATGAACCAATTTATCAATACCCATAATGCAACCAATGCTAGATATGAGCGCATGATCAATGACAGAAATGCAAATATTTCAAAGATTCAATCATCGTTTAGTATCCAAGAGAAGGGCAAGTTTCCTGACCAGGGCCAAAGACCGCTCCAAGGTCAAACTAGTATTAGCTCCACCTTGACTGAACATCAGGAGCAATGTCAAGCTATGACCACTCTTCGTAGTGGGAGAGTCATTGATTTATCACCTCCCCCACACGACACAATCAAAGACAAGGAGATTTCGCCCGGCACGAAAGAGGCCGAAGATGTCCCCTTGAAAGAGAGTGATAAAGAAGACACTAGTGAGCCTGAGGTAGTAGTGAAAGCACCCACCGCGTCACCATTTCCTCAAAGGCTAGTTACTTCCCATAAAGGGAACCCCTGTGATGAAGTGCTAGCCGTGCTAAAGCAAGTAAAGCTAAATTTACCTTTCCTCGATGCCATTAAGCAGATTCCAGCTTATGCAAAAGTCATCAAAGACTTGTTAACAGTAAAGAGAAAGATGAAGGTAAAGAAAAATATATTTCTAGCACAAAACGTGAGCTCCATTCTACTTAATGATCTCCTGCCAAAATTCAAAGATCCCGGTGCACCCACCATTTCTTGCATCATTGGAGAAAATAAAATTAAAAAATCCTTACTTGACTTGGGAACAAGTGTCAATATCCTCCCTTATGCCATCTATAGGCAACTTGATCTGGGCGACCTTAAGCCCACAAACATCACTCTCCAGTTAGCGGATCGAACCGTGATGATCCCAAGAGGTATAATTGAGGACGTGATTGTTCAAGTTGACACTTTCTACTTCCCGTTAGACTTTGTCATTTGGGACACGGAGCCCTCCTTCGCCTCGAGCAATCATGTTCCCATCATTCTTGGGCGCCCATTCTTAGCTACGGCTAACGCAATTGTCAATACTCGAAATGGGCAGATGCAACTCACCTTTTGGAACATGACCTTAGAGACTAACATCTTCCATATAGCCTAACATACGGAGGAAGAAGATGATCTTCACGCGATGAGCTTAATCGATGAGATCGTAGAGGAGTACTTTGAGGAAAATTATTATGGAGAAGCCCTAGGGTCCTGCTTAGTATCGAGTCACGAGAGTGAGGGGATGTATACTGAATTCGAGAGGGAAGTTGAGGAGTTGAGAGAGTTGATTGATGAGAAAGCGTCGAACGAGGACACGAGAGATGTAGGTTGGGCTCTCGATTTGAGGAGTTACCGCCAAGGGAGGCACACATGGTTCCCTCCAGCGACTAATTTTCGACCCTCGAATTGAAGAAACTACCCTCCCATATGAAATATGCATACCTAGAAGAGGACGAGACATTTCCTGTTGTTATCTCCTCTAGCCTAGACGAAGAGTAGGAGGGTAAACTGTTAAAGATTCCGAGGAAGCACCAAAGTGCTTTTGGTTGGTGTATTACTGATTAGAAGGGGATAAGTCCTTTGATTTGCACCCATAAGATCCACCTCGAGTAGGATGTCAAGCCCTCATGAGAAATACAAACAAGGCTAAACCCCAGTATGAAAGAATTGGTGAGGACCGAAATAATGAAGTTATTGGATGCCGGGATTATCAACCCAATCTCAGATAGCAAGTGGGTGATCCCTATTCAAGTTGTCCCGAAGAAGTCGAGAATGCCAGTGATTGAAAATGCAAAGGGAGAGGTAGTTCCCCAATGTACCACCACCGGGTGGTGCATTTGCATTGATTACTGAAAACTCATTACGGGAACTAGGAAAGACCATTTCTCCTTGCCATTTATTGATCAGATGCTTGAGAGAGTAGTGGGCCACCCTTACTATTGCTTCCTTGATGGTTATTTCCGATATAACCAAATTGAGGTAAATGTACTTGACCAGGAGAAAACGACCTTCACTTGCCCCTTTGGTACGTTTGCCTACAAACGTATGCCATTCGGATTGTGTAATGCACCCGTGACCTTTCAAAGGTGCATGTTGAGTCTATTTAGCGACATGGTTGAGAGAGGACTTGAAGTGTTCATGGATGACTTTAGCGTTTTTGGCACTTCTTTCGATCTTTGTCTGGCAAAGCTGGAAAAAATACTTGCCCGGTGTGTGGAGAAGAACTTAGTGCTAAATTAGGAGAAATGCCATTTTATAGTCACTGAGGGAATAGTTCTTGGCCACATAGTTTCATCCAAAGGAATTGAAGTTGATAGAGGTAATATTGATGTCATAGCCATTTTACCCCCACCAAAATCGCTCAAAGACGTGCGTTCCTTCTTAGGCCATGCGGGGTTTTATCGAAGGTTCATTAAGGACTTTAGCGCCATCGCTAGACCCTTAAGAAACCTTCTTGTGAAGGACACCCCATTTGAGTGGACAGAAGCATCCTATAGAGCTTTTGAAAAACTGAAAACCATGATTGTGCCCGCTCCCATCATCTAAGTTCCGGATTGGTCCTTACCATTTGAGCTTATGTGTGATGCTAGCGATTATGCGATAGGGGATGTTTTAGGCCAAAGAAATGACAATAAGGCTCATGTAATCTACTACGCTAGTCGGACTCTTACCGAACTACAACTCAATTATTCGATCACAGAAAAGGAGTTGTTAGCGGTAGTTTTTGCTCTTAACAACTTTCGATCCTATCTCATCGGTTCTCCCATCACCTGCCTCATAGACCACATGGAGTTGAAATACTTACTTGCGAAGAAAGACGCAAAGCCGCACCTCATAAGGTGGATCCTAGTCCTACAAGAGTTAAATCTCTCCATTAAAGACAAAAAAGGAGTAGAAAATATCGTTGCCGACCACTTATCACGGCTTTCGTTCGACGTTCCTAGTGATCCTACACCCATAGACGAATATTTTTCGAATGAGCAACTCTTTGCCACCTCTTGTTTGCCCTGGTTTACGGATATAGTGAACTATCTTGTCACGGGAGCCGTCCCTCCCGATTAGACATCGCAAGATAAGAAGATGTTCATCACTTGGTCGTGCATGTTTTTCTATGACGATCCTTTCCTTTATAAATATTGCACCGACCAAATCATCCAACGATGCGTACCAGATGACGAGATCCTGAAAGTCATCCAATTGTGTCATTCAGAAGATTGTGGAGGTCACTTTTGGACGAAAAAGATGACCGTTAAGATTCTTAAATGCGACCTCTATTGGCCAACAATATTCTGGGATGTGAACAATTGTTGCAAATCTTGCGATAGGTGTCAAAGGATGGGGGCGATTACCCGATGAGACATGATGCCAATAACCTCGATACTCATTATTGAGATCTTCGACTGCTGGGGTATTGACTTCATGGGCCATTTTCCCTCGTCTTTTGGTTTCCTATAAGTCCTTATCCCGGTAGACTATGTTTCTAAATGGGTAGAAGCCATAGCTACCAAGAAAAATGACAGTAAAGTGGTGATTATGTTCCTACAGGAACACATCCTTTCCCTCTTCGGTGCTCCAAAAGTGATAATTAGTGATAATGGCAGGCAATTTTGCAACAGTCCAATCGCGAAGCTCTTGAGAAAGTATGGTGTCGTTCACAAGGTTAGAACGACCTATCACCCACAAGCGAATGGACAGGCCGAATTAGCGAACCGAAAAATTAAGAACATTCTCGAGAAGACTGTCAATCCCACCTGGAAAGATTGGTCACTTCGATTGAACGATTCACTATGGGCTTATCGTATCGCATAAAAAAATTCACTCGGGATGTCCCCATTCCGTTTTGTGTATGGAAAATCTTGCCATCTTCCCATTGAATTAGAGCACAAGGCGTATTGGGTGATTAAGAAGTTGAATTATGACATGGATAAAGCCGGTGAAGCTCGCAAGCTTCAATTAAATGAGTTAGAAGAGATACGCAATGATACGCATGAGAACGCAAAAATTTCAAAGTAAAGGATGAAACTCCCTCACGATAACATTATTCGATGCAAAGAGTTTCTTCCCGGATAAAAAGTTCTTCTCTATAACTCTCGGCTTCATCTATTTCCAGGCAAGTTACGGTCACGATGGTCTGGCCCATTCGTTGTAAAGAATGTATTCCTTCACGGAGCTGTGGAATTAGACAATTTAGAAGGGGGAAATACATTCAAGGTAAATTGACAACTCCTAAAACCATATCTAGAGGCATGTGAGGAAGAAGTAGACACCATTTGGTTGTCGAACCCTGTTTATGGGGTCAATTGAGCTGAAAATGAGAGGTCATCGCACCCCCGAATGGGGTAAATTCTTGTGTACAGTAGTAGTGTGTGAGTTAGGTTATTTAGAATTTTGGATCACGATTCACAAGAGGGAGCGAGATAGTACACTTTCTAAGCGAGGTTGCATGCATTTCGAGGGCTTAGTTGAAGCATTTTTATAACACCTGAGGATCTACGATATTTCTAGGGACCATACGCATGAGAGGAGGCATGACCGAACACTTAATTTTTTAGAGAAGAGATAAATCTAACTTCCAGGCCAGCAGCCTCCCCCGAACCCCAGGGTGAATCGATTCGGGGGGTGAACCGGTTCGGGGTACCTGGCAGATTCATCTCCCTCCTTTTCCAAATTCATTCTCTTTTCCCCCTTCCCTCCATTCATTTCCTCTACGAAAATTCATCCTCTAAAACTTCCCTCCATTCATATCCCACTCCAAATTCCCCCCCTTCCTTTCCCTCCACTCCTATTACCATTTGCCACCAAAAATCAACCTCCCACACCTATAAATTAACATTCACCCCCTTCCTTTTCTCACACTCCATTTCACTCTCCCTCTCTTCTACACCGTATCATCTCTCTCTCTCTCTCTCTCATCATGTCGCGTCCCCACCAAGCCAATTTCTTCCCTCGCAAATATGACAACACCACCATCCTTGATGACGAGGGTAGGGGGTGTTTTGGTGCATCCAGGAATGCCATTGTGCTGAAAACTATTTCTCGGCCACGTGCCCAATCCATATCGAGCGCTTTGTCAATTGGGAGCAACTTCCCGGTGACGTCACCATCATTTTCAACCGCCGGGGGTGGTGCTCCTTACTCTCTCCTACGAGCAACAACATTTTTGAAGCTGCAATTCGCCAATTCTACGAGATACTTGTTCGCAAATCTTCCACGCTTCGTGAGGCCTATCTTGACGGAATTCAAATTCCATTCTCTCCCGCCATCATTGCGGGCAAAATGTGGGAAAAAGGGGTTATCCTCCCCGTGCCATTCATGTATTCCACAAATGGTGCCCTTCGCACCAAAGAAGAACGTATTTGCCCGAATGGCACCTTGGGAGGAATGGGTATGCGATTCTTTTCCCATAGGAAGTCTCTCAGATACGGTGCGATTCACACACCTAATTGTATGTGGAGCAATCCACCAAACCACCAATGACTCGGTGGTCGGCTACGTCACACCAACTTCCTTTACCATTTCCTCAACCCCGAGAGCACGATAAATCTGGCCCAACTCTTCTACGCGGACATCATCAATGCCGCCTACGACGAGTGGGGCAAAGCCACGCTCCCCTACGCTCGCCTCATCATGGAACTTTTGATTGATGCCGGGGTGGAAGACCCGGGGCAACAAGTCCGACTCCCCCGCCCAATTGGAAGCACCTCCACCACTCGGAGTGAATGCCAAATGCGGTTGGCTCACCCCAACCGTCCCATTCTCGGTGCGGGGGAGGAGGAACAAGACGCCCCAATGATGGATGTGGGGGAAGAAGAAGAATATGCTGAAGACGAGGACGACGATTCCGACTTTGAGCCTCCTGGTGTGAATTTTGATAGGCGCCTTTCGACGATTGAATCCCGTTTTGATGGGTTCATCACCCAATATAATCACGGCCAAGTGGCCTATCAAAGGGATTAAGAAGCCAACCGAAGGGACACGAGCATAATGCATCGTCTCCAAACCCATCTATACGAGCTCAACTTCGGTGGAACCCCTCCGACTTTCTTTTATGATCCGAGCCACCCGACCCTTCTCATCCGCCTCCCCAATGAAACCCTTGCCCTTTGTTTGATGTTTGTGTGTGATGGTGGTTGTTTACATTGTTTAGTTGCTTGCTTTACCCTCTCCATTGTAACACATGATTCTTCGTTTCTATAATAAAAGTCTGCATTTCTGTTTTAATTTGTTTGTTTTATTTTTTCGCACTTTTAATTCGCTTTGAGTTAGATTTTAGTCCTTTTTGCTTGAGGACAATGCAAAAGTCTAAGTTAGGTGTGGTCACAAGTGATTTTATCTAAAACGTCACAAATTTTCAAAAATGCCCAAAAATCTCAAAAAAATCATAAAATTTTGAAAAATCCAAAAATATTTTTCTTCAAAATAAATGAAAATTGGAATTCAAAATTTTCAAAAATATCATTAAAAGTCGGTTTAAAGTCTCAAATTGTAAAAATATAATAAACAAAGTTGAAATTGACCAAAGATGGAAATTGAGCGAAAATTGACGACCTGTCGAATAATTGTGGAGATTAACAAACCCCGGTGAGATTCGAGCCTTTCATTTTTGTGAAATTTATAAATCAATCCGAGTTAATTGTTAACTCAAAGTTCTTTTCAGCGGCCTAATAAGTCGTCGAGGATCTTAAGTCTTTTACTTTGATCGGTTTTGAGAAATGTGTGTGATATTGCCTTGAAAAACATGCCATAGAAATCTCTAAATTAAATTTATCTCGAAATGCATATGGTAACGCAATTAGTAGTTTGAAAAATGAAGTAGGCCATCGTTTGTTACCCGAAAATATTGGCCACAAAAAGTTGTGAAAAATCATCCCTTTTGTAACGCAAAATTGAGCCAAATAATTTTTCCTTTCGTTTGACAACCCGAAAAACCTAAATAGCCCGGAATTGTGAAAAATGGAAAAAGCCAGAATTTAAGTCCGAAAAGTGAAACAAAAAGGGGCACGAAAAGAATAACTATGCTCAACAAAAATCGCAAGAAAAGAAAAGAGTGAAAATAGAAAAAGAAGAAGAAAATGAGCAAAAGCCTGAAAAAGCACTAACGGACATCATAAGCAAAGTTTTCTAATTCCGAAATTCTTAGCATTTTCCAATATGACCCAATACACCGTCAATCCGTAAAAGTCCTAACAGAGTCCAAAAATTGCGAAATTGGTTACCGCATGGAGAGCTAAAACACCAAAAGATAATAAAAGAGATAAAAAATGTGAATTAGAGGCAATGTTCCGTTTTCTTATATCCGTAATCCTTTCATGAGATCCGATTACCATAAAATTTCCGCCTTTCTATTTGTGTTTGTGAACTTGTTTCCAATGTATTTACTCTTATAAATCACGCATACCGAGAGAATAGTCACATTCCGAGTGATTCATTTGTGAGAGCATCAAATGAGATTTTGAAATCAAAATGAATTTTCAAATAAGTAACGTAATGGTCAATCAGTGGAAATTCGCGGTTAAATTTTCGGCTTCGCACACACGCACTATGATTTGAGATTATTGAACATGATTTGATGATGAAAATTTTCTGGAAAAGTTTGAATTCTACAATTTTTGTGTATTTTGAATTTTCTTTGAGTCGAATTTTGTGGGTATATTCATTGAAAATCCTCACGAGACAACACTTGTCCTACTAGGGTAACCTAGGGTTTTAAAGGCTTGTTGCATAGGCTAATTGTAATCGCTTGCCCGCAAAAAAGGTATTCTATCCTAAATTGTTTAGAAGAGTTGTGACATTATTCTTTTTCTTTTACATTGCTCGGGACGCGCAAAGTTTTAAGTTAGGGGGATTTGATTGGGCATAAATATTGTATATTTATCCCCTTAATTTTGGTACCTTTGTGAACCTGAGTGACGCATTTGATATGGATTTAACTCACATTTATGCTACTAACCTTCATTGGAAAGTATTTCGTATTTTTTATATCTCATATGTGTTTTACAGGTTAATTATGCAAGCAGTGCGAGAGAGAAATCGAAACAATGAAAGAAAGGCTAGGAAGGCAAGTTTAAGGGCATTTTCATAATTCTGCAATATGATCCCGGAGATGGGGCCAACTGGAAAGTTGAAAATCTCGGAACAATGAGAATACTGGAAGAAACGGTACCCAACTCCGAGATATGGTTGAAGAGTTATGATCATTTGAAGTAGAGGAAAAATCCAAGAAGAAAAGAAGAAAAAAATTCTAAGTGTTGAATTGAAGAAATGAGACCCCAAAACCATCAGAAATTCTCGAACCACACTGTGAATTGGTTCGGGGTCGAACCGGTTCGGAGATCCTGATGCGCGAATTTTCCCTTGATAGCTGATTGGTCCAAAGAGTCCTATATTGTTACAACTTCTTCTAAAACGTATTTGTACGATGGTAGTGACTTAAAAAACGGATTTTTTCATAGTTTTAATCAGTTTTTGGTAGAGAAAAAAATAGAAGAACACCTAGGAACATAGTTTGAATTGTTGCTTCAAGATTGATTCATTCCGGGTTTGTTTTCAAGTTTTAATCCAAATTTCATTCTTCTTCTTATTGTTGTTGCATGGTTATTTTTCTTGCATGATTCAAATAATTTATGGGTTCATAACATGTTTCAAGATAGTTTCATTATTATTTCTCTCGCATGCAATGTATTTAATTCATGAATAGTTAGGTACAACATGTCCGGCTCGATTCTTTAAGGTCGGGATGCATGAACTCAATACGATGTGATAGTTGCATGTGTATAAAATTAATCCTCTAAACTTAAGGATTTATTATGACCGTATTTGCGTACCGACACAACCATTGTAGATCTTTGGATCCCGTTTGTTTCAAGGTAACCGGGATGCTTCAGAATGCAATTCGAGTGTAGCCTTCGCAATACCGATTTACTCATCCTCCGATTATGTATGGTGCGGGATTGAACCTCACATATGTAATGCTTGGGAGTACTAAATTCCGGGTCCAATTAATCACTTAGATTTACGATTAATTTTGTGCTAGCAACACACTAGGGTTGAGGGATTGTATTCTCATCCTACTTTCCTCATCATATAGTTCAAGTCTAGTTCAATCCTCGTCAATATTTTAGATAATTTAGAGTAATTACATTCATTCATCCTTGATTTCTCTAGTTAATCATTTTCAAAATTGCATATAGTTGTAACTATTTTACCATTCAAATCATCTTTCCCTTTTCCTTAGAGTCAAAGTTAGGTTTCCTTCGTCTGTCCAACGTCGTTACAACTCTGTTGTCCTATTTCCCTGAGGATCGATACCCGACTTATCGGATTATTACTTGAGCGACAGGCTTGCACTTGAGCCTAGAGAGTACGCACTTCTGAGACAGATTCTTAGTCGGGTCAATTAACAATCTTATTAACCAAACCATTCAAATAAAACAGTCACAA